>WEKX01003740.1:660303-886617 GCA_013390025.1 Pitta sordida | reverse complement strand
GTGGGGGGAGGGGGGCTGGACTGGGGCTGGGGGGGGGGGGGGTGGGTGATGGGGTCCGTAAGGCACAGGGAAGAGAAGCCGTGCCACTTCCCGCGCCCCCTGCTTAGCACTACGTTGGAGCAGACCCTGAAGTTTCTCTCTCCCCCAACGGCCCCTGGGTGGTGATGCTGGTGGGGAATAATCTCCCAACCTTAATCATAGAACCACCCCGGCCTCCTGGCCGCCTCGCTGCCCCAGCTTAGCCTGCTGCACCTCTCGGCTACCTTTTAAAATAGGGGGGAAGGCGAGGGAACGGACACACGACACACGGACACAACACGGGGAGAGAGAAAATTAGGAGAGCTGAAAAGAGCCCGCTGAAGCGTGGGGCGGCGGATTCGCTGCCCGGCCCCGTCGGGGCAGCTCTGGTCCGGCAGCCGGGAGCGCACAGACGGCCCCGCTGGGATGGGGGGGAAAGGCAGAGGGAAGGACAGGGGGCAAGGGGGAACCCCGAGGGAGTTCGACGGGAAATGAATGAGCAGTTAACGCATCTCCCCGTTTAGAATTTTTTTTAATAGGCTTTTTCCCGATTTTTTCCCCCGGTACGTTAAAAGAGAAAGCCCAGCTTTTGTTTTCGTTTCTTGCCCTCTTTCTGTCACTGTGGGGTTTTCGCAGGTACCTTCCCGTCCAGGGGCCGGGCTGGTTATCTGGCAGAGCTCACTAACTGGAGCGGTGGTTGTGTTTGCTTTTCAGCTTTGCCATGCCTTCGCAGCAGAAAGAGCAGTTTAAAGCCTTTAGAGAGATTGCTAATAGATGCCAGCTCCTTGCCTTTAGATTCTCTCCCAGCCCAGGAGGATTTAGGATGGGATTGGGAGACGAGACGCCATTTCAGGCTCCAAAACACCCTGTTTTAAAATGACTGCGGGTAAGAGGATTAAAACAATAATACCCTTCTCTTCTTGAAGGTTTTTTTCCCCTCTCTCCCTCCTATAGAAAAGATTTCTTCTCCCAGAGCAAAACCGTTTAGACAGGAATTAAGGGAACAAGAATGAATAAGGGGGATGGAGGGAAGAGGACCTTTTAATTTGAGCTTGATATTTTGTACAAATTCTAACAAAAAAAAAAAAAAAAGGAGGAGGTCGATGTGACTCGGGACACCAGAAGGCTCCAAGTGCCACTTTCTTGTATTTATTTTTATTGTATATATTTATTCTTTTTTTTTTCACCAGAGGTTACGGGGTACCAAGTGATTGTTTCGGGAAAGAGAGGGAGGGGGTGAAGCTATTGAAATCTATTCCAGCCCTCGTTTCGCCGAAGTCCAGCTCGCCCCAGGCAACGAGGGGAGCCCCTCGACCTGCCTTCCCCTCGCACCCCCTAAATAACAACCACCCGCTTTTGGCCAGGAAACCGATTGGGCGAAACTCGGCGCATTGATTGACGTGATCACTTTTCGGGGATCCGTTTTTTTGGGGCACGTACCCGGGCTGGTGCCGCAAAGCAAGCAAGGAGTCGCCCTCCTTGGGTTTGGTGGTTGGTTTTTTTTGAGGTGACTCTGCAAAGGAAACCACCACTCCTCGCCCCGAGGTTTGCCATGGGCACCTTCCCTACTGTGCTGATCACAACGACTTGGACCGGGGGACGGAGGGGAGCCGACAGGCGATGATTCGTAAAATTCAGCGACCCCCCTGGAAGCCCCTCCTTGCCCCTCCAAGTCTGGTTGGGAGAAGCCCCGCCGACCTGTAGCTCGCAGGACCTGGAGCACAAACCTCATCCCCGGAGGACAAACCCCTGCTCCAAACGCGGCAAACTTTGCGGGGCTCCTCCGCTCCGTGCAGCGGGGAAGGGGTTCCCCTTGTGCTGGGGATGGGGGCCATGCCTATCGGGGGTGGGGGCAGCGCGTCTCCTCAGTTGTTTCTGAATTGTCTCTTGCAGCCCAGGCACGAATTCCCGACCCCTCCGACAGCGATGTCACCATTGTCTCGAACCTCTGCTCTCTAAGCTACTAAACACGGGATATTTTGCGACGATTTCGATGAAAAAAACCTTTAGTTTTAATTCTCCCTTCCCCTCGACGAAATAAAAAGGGTTTCACTCTGTCTTCAGAATATCTTCCCGAGCTCTCCAGCGACGGGATTTCTGCTGTTTAACTAGTCCCTATAAATAAATAATTACATTTAATTCAGCCCTTCATCGCAGAAACGAGTGAACGGCGCATTTAGCGCAGCTCGGTAAAGTGACCCCACTTTGTCCGCAGAACTGATTTATCGCATCCTCCCCCACGCCCCGAGGTATCGATGGAGGCACAGCGACAGGGAATCGGCGGCAGTCGTGTCGAGATCGCGGGAGTTTCTTCTTCAAGACGCGGGGAAGGAGGGAGGGATGTGGAGAGCACAGGAGGGAAGGCAGCGGTGGTGCTCGGCAGTGGGGATCCCCCGCACAAACCCCCTGCTCCCCTCATGAACCGCCCCGTCTGTCTCGGGGCTCTGCAAACTTGTGTCTGCCACCGGGTCCGACACAAAACCTCGGCTTGGCTGGGCTAGAAATAGTTATTTTCACCTCTGCCAAAATATTAGTAATAATAATAGGGGAGAAGGGGCAGAAATCAGGCAATTGGGTTTTTTGTCCGTAAGTTTTACATTGCACAAGAAAATGAAATATGAAAACAAATATATTTGTCAGCCAGACTTGATCCTCCACTACAAGACGAGGTGGGAGGAATTTATTAGTTCACCGTGTAGGAAGGACATTTTAAGTTTCCGTGATATTAACGGGAATATTTTTGCCTGACTGTCTGAGTCTATACATGTACCAAAAAATCGGCTTCAAAGACCATTTTTTGTATCTTTCCTAACTGAAACGGGAATTTCAGGCTTCCATGTAGGCTCTAAGCATCCTCACCTGCATGACGAGAAGAACAGCTGCGACTTTAAATTTGAAAAACTGCTTTTTCTGGAAGGAAAAAACCCCCAAAGAAACCAAAACCCAAGCAAACAACAAAACAAACAGTGGGATGATCAGAGTATAATGTTGAAAGAAAATCGCGGGTTTCTCATTTTATTTAGAAATATATTTAATTTCCTTATCTCAAGTATTTAACATGCACTCCCTCCACTGCCATCC
Source organism: Pitta sordida (assembly GCA_013390025.1). Classification (NCBI taxonomy): domain Eukaryota; kingdom Metazoa; phylum Chordata; class Aves; order Passeriformes; family Pittidae; genus Pitta; species Pitta sordida. Next base: position 883,518 of record WEKX01003740.1, on the reverse strand, counting down.
CCATTCACACAGAATTATGTGTTTGCATTTGCAGAGGAATCATGGTTGTTTGCTCCAGGACGACTAAAATCAAAGCCAAGCTGGTTATGTTTTAAACAGCTAATGCATTAACTCACTACTTCTCTCCCTCTTTGTTTTTGTGATTTTTTGGTAAATTTTATCGCACCCCTTGCCAGGGCACTAAAAAAAAAAAGTGCTAAAGGGGTGAACATTTAATTTTACGTTGTATAAAGAGAAATAAAGCTCCATCACTGAAGATGAACAAGGGAGAAAAGTTAGAACACTGAGAAACCTCCTTACCCCTGGATCTACTGCAGATATAGTGCGAGAGGATTTCTACTTGCCTCAAATTATAATGGCAACAAGGTCTTAAAATAGCGACTTAACTAAATCAAGGCCACTTTGCTTAGTTTTGTTTTGGATTGGTTTTCTTTTTTTCTCCTCTCACTCTCTTTTTCTTTCTTTTTATTTTTTATTTTATTTTATTTTTTGGTATGGGGCATCTTTTGGGGGTTTGAAATGTTCCAGACATTGTCCAGTACTTTGTCCCCGACGCCAACCGCATTCGTGTGAGACCGAAAGGGGATTAACTTGTGAACTTTTAAAAATCAGAACTTAAATGAGAGGCAAATCTAGGCCACAGCTCATTGTGGGAACCGTTTCTTAAGCAATTAAAGCGAGAAGAAATTCCTCGCAGCCTTTTTCCTTAAAGCAGCTTTCTGAAGGATTTAAGGAGGACTAGTGTCCGGTCCATCAAGAAAGATTTAAACTGCACAGTGATATAGAAAATCTCCACTTGCTCTTATTTAAAGGGGCACTATCACCATTTCCATAAGACCCTTGACATTGTTTCTTTAATCTTGTTTATAAACTTAAACAGATTTAAAAAGTTTTTTTCTCTTCCCTGCCTCCTTTTTTTTTTTTCCCTTCATGAATTCATTGAAAATATATTTGATGCAGTATTTGAAAAGAGACCAAAACAGGCTCACAGTTGGCTCACAGTTAAGGATTTTCTGTTACTTATACGTCTCAAGCCACAGCTTGGTACATTTCTCCTTTTGCTCTTGGAGGTTTGGAGTAAAGTGAGATTAGTGGGAAGAGGAATTTATACTTTTTCCTCTCGGGTCAACTATGAAATAAAAGTTTTGTTCTCGCCAAATTAAGAGGACACAAAGCACCTTTCCCCCCCCAGATCGGCTCAAACCTTTATGCAATGTTTGCGGTTTGGAACATTTTCCCTTGGCTGAGGGCAGAATAATATTCCAAGCAGCCTCCTGCCATGTCAGGTTTCTTTCTTTTATTCCCTCCTTTCTCTTTCTTTGCCCCACTGTACTTGTGCTCTCTCCTTAAGTCCTGGCTGTTGGGACTAGTTCCTACCCATATTTAGAGGTCAGCCGGTATTTCTTATAGTTTTTCCAATTTAAGATACTTGACAAGGTTTTCTGCACAGCATTCAAAAAAATACCTGCTAACCTTCTTCCAGCAAAACCAGTTGTTCCCCCTTAAGTCTTAAAAAGAAGAAGAAGAAAAAAACCCTGAACACCTTGGAGTCACCAAAGCTTTTGGTGCTTATAGCTAATTAATAGCCCTAATGATATTTTTCCAAGTCCATGAATACATTATGTTTGCAATCCAAAAAGCGTTAGCCCCATTCAAGGGTACTTCAACATCTGCTCATTTAAGGGCAATTAATCATTTTGATATATGGTTTAAAATTGACTACTTCCAAGGGACTTTTTTTTTTGACAAGAATAACAAAGCAATTTGCCAGGAGCCATCTTCTGGACATGTTATTAGCAGAGCCTTCATCTTAAAGAGGGTTTAAAAAAAAATCCTCAGATTTAGGTACCTGCTTTAAAGGGAACCCAACACCTTCTCTCTCCTGCTTGCTTTCTTACACTTCCTTCAGTTCTTCATCCAGCCTTTCATTTATCTGACAAGAGATAGAAAACTTCCATCTAGACCTAAAGTTTATACCTTGATTACAGAGGCATGTGGGTTTATACTTTTGCCCCTTGAGGAGAATTTGAGGTGACTATCACAAAATACAGAGGAAGCTTAGCTCTTCCTCCCATTTCTGCTCTTCCTTAATTTTGATAATGTGTAACTAGTTTTATATATTTGAGTAAAAAATACTTCGGATTTCCTCACTGGCCTCAACCTTCTCTCACTAGCAGCCAAGGGATGGTTTTTTTTCACTATTAACTGCAGTTTGTAACTGTAATAAGCCATTCCTTAGTTTAGCTTATTTTTTAGAAAATACCTGTAAGGAATCAAATCTACCAAGAGCATTAGGTGAAAGCAGCCAAAAAGATCAATTTTTTCAGCCTGTGGTTCCTGGTAAAAGTGTTAGCTGAGAGAATGTAAAGGGGAAGTTTCTCCCGTGCAGGGAATTTAAAGTACAGTTATGACAGGCACATCTACTTATTTATTTATTCAGTGAATCCCAGCTGTGTTCAGAGGCTCCTTCCAAACAGGGGGCCCTTTCCAGCCCAGGAGCTGCAGACGAAGGAGGGCATCCAGGGCAAAAGAGATAAGCAGGAAAGGTGATGAGAAAAGGCAAATTAATAGAGGAACGATGTGCCCAGCAGAGCTGGAGTCGGGAAGAGAGGCCTCCCTCAGCCATGTCCCTTCACTCCTGGGAACAATGGACTTCATGGTCCATCTTCCCAGTGGGACACTCTACTTCTGGACCGCTCTGTCATAAAGGCACAGATGTTTTCCTTCCTGGCTTTTCACAGGTTGCCTAGAAAGAACCAGCAAATTTGAAATTTTGCAATAATATATCAGAAGTGTACCTGTTTGATTTAAAATGTTACTAATTTTATTTTCTGGCTTGGCGCATCAAAACTTCCCTGTGTGGTAACACCTGAGTTGGATGCAGAGCCCTTCATCTGTGGTTTTATTCTGATCTGGGCCCATCCAGTACCCAAGCTACTCCTGATCCTCATCCAAATTTTATCTATCAGTCTATATCAAATGAAGTATCATTATCTGCTTGAAAAAGGTTGTCTAAATGAGTGGAGGTGGTTTAAAAAACATCCCACTTACAGAAGATTTGGATTTTGATCAGGAATTTGAAGCCACCCTCCAAGTAACTGAATAGCCTGGGGGGAAAATATCCAACCAGGGAAGAAATCTGGGTTGTTCTAAGTTGAGTCTGCTGCTGTGGTGTGTTTGGGTACAAACATCTCTTCTTCTCTGAGGATGGAGGGCTGGGGGCTGATGGCATCACCCAGGTAATGTAGGGGACAGAGCATGAGTGGGAGGTTGGTCCACAAACTACCACATGGCCAAAAAGACCTGATAGCTCCTTGGTTTTGGTATCTTCTGAGGAAAGTGTTCATCCCTCCCAGTGAGGCTGGAGCAATGACAATTTAATGTCATTCCATGCCCTTCACCTTTGTTTTTTGCTGATTTTATTTTTTTAAATCTATTTTTCTGTATTTTATATTAAAAAAAGGAAAAGAGCCCTTGACAACATGCCACTGTTCAGTCATGCCCTTGGTTCAGGAGAGCTTAAGCAGAGCCTGAAGGTATACCTTCAACCCATCTGCTGCTGCTAGAGGAGGAGCTGGGGAAGTCCGACCTGCCCAGCCACTTTGTGAAGGGTGGGCAATATGGTGGGGTGGGGTTTTGGTTGGTTTGGGGGGTTCTGGGGTTTGGGGTATTTTTTTGGTTGGTTTGGGGTTTTTTTTTCTGTGGTGTCTGTCTCACCCATGGATTAATTTAGAGGGAAATAATCTCTTGGGGCTTTATAATGGTCACACTGAAACCTGGCAGGAACATATCCACCCGTGCAGGTTGACAGACATCCTGTATGGGTTGGGTCTGCCTGCAGTTTTAACATTCTGCACACTCACTGAACACATGATGGGATGCTGTCACTCCTCTGACAAGCATTGCCATGCCAGAAGCCTTTTCTTGCTTGTTTGAGAGGCGAAGAGCCCTCCACGTGGCCACCACGAACTGGTTTGTTATTTAAACCCTGGTGGGACTCATGAAAAGAAACGTGAATGTGGAGGAAGGTTGTGTGAGGAATGTTACAAATCCTGGAGCTGGTTGTTCAGCTTTTGGAGTGCTGAAAGTGTTATTCAAAGAGAACAGAAACTCCAGAAAGTTGCTTAAATTCAGGTCCTGCCTAAGGGGCAGGAGAGACTCTGCATTTTCTAGCTGGAGACTCTTCCAGAGCAGCAAAGGAAGCTCAGTCTCAGCTTGGCTTCCCTTTGCAGCACCCCCATGATGTGGGCAGCTGTCATCAGCTGGGGGGATTTTTTATTTGGTTTTAAAAGCACAAGGTAAATCCATGAGGACTTGCTTTCTCTGGGAATGACATGATGTGCCTCCCTGTGTAGGAACAGGTCATGAAAGGAATTTGAGGCAATGAAGGTGTTTCTGACCCTGATTTTTCCAGACCCTTAAGCCGTTGTTGCAGTAGCCCTTCATTTCTTTAGCTGAAGTCTAATTCTGCACCGTGGGATGCTCTGAATCCAACATCACTGTCTGCTTTGGGTTATCCTCCAAAGCACTGATTTGGCTTGTCCTCAGGAGAGACAGTGCACTTGGAGCTCGATGGTATCTAAGTGCGCACCCAGGCTCAATTTATATAGAGAGTTGGGTTATTCCAGCCTCCCATTACTGAAACCAAAGGAGGGTTTTACCATGGGACTAAAAATTTGTCCCTCATCTAGCAAATCAGACCTGGAACTGGGTCTCCCTCACATATCTTTTCAGAGATAAGTCCAAATATTGGCCTTCTGTAAATCAGTGCAGGCTCTGCCTGTCCTGGCAGCGAGGCTGCATGCAGTTCAGTGTTATTTTGCTGGTGTAAATCCTAAGTAATTTATTCAAAAGCGATGGTATTTGTCTAGATTTACATCATTTAGCACTAAGTTCGGTCCTTCGGTAACGGATGCTCAAATGCATGACTGCATTTATTTTGTACCTACCTCTGACCAAAATGACAGATATGTTTCCTGGGGGATAAAATCCACTTCCCAGGCACACAGACAGGCTAGCTGTGTTTTCTGCAGGAGAAATTTCAAGGACATGAGATGACTGGGGAAAACAAAGTTTTCCTCACAGGCCAGGAGTGTGGCCCAGTGGCCACCTCCACCAGCACTCGTGCAGCCGTGGCTCCAGCCCTTGTGTTGTTTGAGCAGCTGGAAGAAATGTTTCGATCCAATTTCCCTGCACTCGTCCCCTTCGTGGGGATGTGTTGGCTGCATGGGTCAGCTGGCATCTCCTGTGCCACCCCACCACTGCAGTGGGTTTCTCTGAGGGGATGACAGAGGAGGGGAAAGGAAAATGAGCCCTGCTTAGTTTTGGGTAACACATGACATGAAATATGTTAGGTAAACACATTATTAAAAATGATTTGTCATTCCTCTGCCTCTCTCAGCTGCATGTAACTCTATCTCCAGACTATTATAGTATCAAATATATTTTACAAGAGTTTTACCTACAGGTGACTTGCTCTTTATTACTGGATGTAGGCAAAATCAATACTTCAGTAACTAGAAGATCATTTATTTTTCTTTTTGAAACATTTTTCAACAGTGGGAGAGCAGCTAAAGCCTGTGAAGCTATGATTAAGAACCCCAAACTCTACCTTTCTTTCCTTCTCTCCCTCCCTACCCATTTAGTGACTTAAATAGGTAATTTCCAAACCCGGAACATCATCCTGAACAGCCAGTACTGGTGCACAGTTTTCTTTTCTTTTCTTTTTTTTTCCCTTGCAGAGAGATAATTCTTTAAACCTGGGTAATTTCAAGGGGGAATCAACTTAATATAAATGTACCTGTCACTGGTTGAAATAGAGGCAGATTCTGGCCTTTCAATAAGGCCACTTCTGCAGCCCCACACTGGGGAAAAATCAGAAATTGCTCAGAACTGATAATGCATTCCTCCAGCTCCACAGCCCTGATGGAGTTCAGTCAGGCCAAATACCCTGGCTGCTTTTATGTGTTTATTTTACCTTCTGATTTGTTTTGAAGGTCATATGATGCAAAGATGTTGGAGAGAAAATGCTTGTTATTTAAGGAGGTTTGTCCCTGAGTCACAGTGCCCTGCTACTGGCAAGTGCCCCAAAAGGAAAGGAAAATGCTACTGGGCTGGTGCAGAGGAGGGAAAGGCTTTGCCTCTTCTCCCCAGCCAGAAAGGCTTTGTTATCCTTCAGGTTTATGGCTCCCCTCTCAGTAGCTGCAGCTGAGAGAGCATTTAATCAATAGTGAAATAATCTCAGGGGACTGAAATGTCCGTGTGTTCCGATGCTTGGGAGAACGGACTCAGAGGGAATGAACAAGGGACATTGCTCCATCCATGGGGGTGAGGGCTGCTTGGATGAAAACTCAAATGTGCAAGAAACAGTTGAAAATCTGCACTCCACATCAGTCTGGGGTTTTATTTACCCTCCTGTGAGCCAAGGAGAAGGGCATTCCTCCATGCAGTGGTGGAGAGGAGCAGCCAGGCACCAGCAAGCATGAGGAGGAAAAGCTTTCCTCCAGAGGAGCATCTCTCCAAGCACCCTGGGATGCACTTCCCAGGCATTCCATCATCTCTAGCCACTCTGGTGGTCCAACAAGACCCTGTAAAGTGGCCACTTTCATGTCATCTAACCCAGCCAGGGTCCTGTTCCCATCTCACGCTCCCTGGAGCAGGACTCCAGCTGTAAGAAACTCCTGTAGAGCATGGTCTGTGCTTCCAGTTTGTGAGCTTCTAGTTTGTAAGCTTCTGCTGGGACCTCCATCGCTCTGTTTCAGAACAATATAAAGAAGAAAAAGCCTTGGGTATCTTGCCAGTTTGCATGTCTGAAGGAAGCAAAAAAGACAGGAGAGCTTCTTCTGGTAACTGATGGATGATTTTTATGTCTGTCCCCCAAACCAGCCTTCCAGGAGATAAACGTGGACTAAAATATCACCTCTTAAAAAAATCAGAAAGAGGGTATAGGTCAACTTTTTGGTTTGGTCCACCCTTAGTTTGAATATTTGGGGGTTTTTTAACAGTTGAAAGACAGGTATTTACAAGTCAAGAAAAGGAAAATTAAGTAGTACCTCTCAATGAAACATTGCTGTCAGAGAGCTGTATTTCTGCAGTGTTTATGGAAAATGCCTCACAGAGGCATTGGACTTACTCCTTGAAATTTTTTAGTGCATCAAGGGAACCTGCCTGACCTGTAGTCCAGCACTGGAAATGCAGCTTGTCTAGAAAGCAGGAGCTAGAGGAGAGGAAGTAAGCAAGGCTGCAAAGCCCTAAATACCTCAGAGATACATGCAAATTCATATTTAATTCTCTTAAGGCAAAGCAAAGGGTAAAGCAAAGCAGAACAGATTTTCAGTGGACTGAAATCTTATTTTTTGCCCCTGAATAATTAAATGCATTGACTTCTCCAGGTGTAGTTCTGTTCCCTACAATGGCTGCTCAGCAAGAAACGTGAAATTTCCCATTTCTTTAATTCTACTTTAGACTGAAAAAGTGACACGGGACAGGCTCAGGGCAGGCCTAAGTGTGGCTGGAGCAGATGTGAGTGATGGACCTTGGCGTTGGTGGTCAGTTGGATGGAGCCTGGTTAGTGAGGGCCTGTGGTGCATCTCCTCTGACTTGGGGAAATCTTGCTTTTTTCATATAACACTGCTCTTATACCTTTCTCTGTTGTGGGTTTTGTTTCATTTTGTTTGTTTGTTTGCTTTTTCCTCAAATGTTGACTCTATCCTTTAGCTGTAATGGCTTAAAACAAGATAATATGGCTTATGTCCTCTCTTGGGTATTTTTCCTGCCTGGGCTCAGCATCCCGTTTGTTTTAACAAAACTTCTCAAGCAGCCATTTAGTATCAAGTCAAATTAGTGAAGGGGTTTGCTTAAAAACTACATATGCACATACTTGTATAACCATGTTCAAATACATGCACAAGTGGATATACATAAGATAAATTTTTTTGATTATAATATTTATCATCTGAAATGTCTTTCAATAAAGTCGAAGACCTTCAGAGTCACTCAATTTTCCAGAAACATCTGGTATAATAGACCAGAGGGATTTTTAGGGTTTCTTTTCATGAGTATTATATATTTTAGTAAAATGTAAGTTTTGGAGGGAAGAGCTTGATTCCCTCACTCCGTATAAACAAGGATGCTTCTTATTTCATTTCAGCACAGTTACACAGGGTCAGGAGTTTTGCTGGATTTGAGTTGAGGTTTGCTCTTTTCTTGCTCCTCATCCCTGCTTTTGAAAGGAGGGGTTGGCAAGTGGAAAGCCCCTTCGTATTTTGAGTTGGGCAGAGGTAAATCTCCCATACATGTAAAACTTGAGGGGTTTGGAGGTCCTGTCTCCAGACCCGCCCCCATCCCCAGCTGTGCTTGGAAGTCCTGTGGGCAGAAAAAATGAAGTGCCATCACCACTTGGTGACTAGTCTTGGTTTCTTTCTGTTTTACTTAGAGATTTGCTTTTTTGCAAGGCTATCATTATATGAGACGTTTTTGTTTTCCATCAGAGTCATGGCAGAGAACCTGGATGTGGCTGGGGAACATCTCCACAGTACATGCTCAGGTTTAATCTTCTCCCAAAGGTGGGAAAGCTGAGGGCCACCATTCCCTTACACAGCTTGCTGGTGTTTGAATAAATGTGATGCCCTTGTCTCCAGCGCTGGACTCCAGCACACTTGGAGCAGTGCTGTGGCTTCTTTTCACCAGGGTTTGTTGATGATGGTCCAAGTTTCACTCAGGAGAAGTGTTTCCCAAGCCCTGGTAAGGCCTTGCCTTCTCCTCACCTTCCCTTGACAATCTCTGTTGAATTTTGCTCATTTTGGAGGAAAGTCACTGTCAGGAGCCTGGGAGGCGGCAGTTCAGGCGGTCTCACCCTCTCTGCTCCACCATCCACCATTCCCACTAGAGCTCTGGCCATCTTGCATTCACAACATGTCCAGTAAAGTTTGTGTCAGGGGGTTTAAACTTCAGATTTGTGTGACCAAGGAATTCCCAATTCTGTTGCATGTGTTCCTCTGTCTTTCCCTCTCCCCCCCGTCTTTCTCTTGGCTGTGAAACAGCACAAGGAGACTCTTTGTATGCTCCTAATCCTAAGGCAACACAGCTTTAGCAACATCCAGGGATAAAAGCACCATCAAACCACAACTTTATGGGGGCAAATCTCCTCTAATCCCTCGCTTTAGCTAAACAAAGCTTCTTGCCCTAATCCGCTATCGCTTTAAAAAAAAAAAAAGCTCAGATTTTGTTTTTAGTAAGAAGATGATCCAAAGGACTAATTTTAAGAGAGACTAACCAACTCTGACAGCTTTTAAAATAGACGACAAGAAAATAGATGCAAACTTTCCTCTCAATTCAAGGGTTTTCAGGCTATGCAATAAGAAAAATATCCAGGGTTTAACTGCTTTCCTTTAAGCTCACTCTTATTGTATTAAATGCTCTGACCAACTCAGATTCAAATCACCAGGCCTAAATGCCATTTGATCTTTAAAAAGAGAGTTAAAAAGTGTGCATATTATTCCCAGGAAGGCAGTCCAAGGAAAATCAATTATCATAAACAAGGATTATATTACACACACGGTCAATATGGATAAACAAACACGATGCTGATAATGAGCCATGGAAGTGCCTCGCATCTGAAGCCACTTTGGCTGCATAAAAGATAGTTCTTTATTAATTTCAAGATAGGCTTGTGCAAGTATGGGAGTGAGGAATAATCAATCTCTTAAACAGTCAGGCCAAACTTTCACTCCAAACTTGAACCAAATGTTGACTTTTTCTTCCTTTTTAAAATTTTCTTCCTTGCAGGAGGTCGGAGAAGTGTTACAGTTTGACTCAGGGGCTTAGCATGTGTGTGAGGCTTAGCGCTGCTTGGCTTCAGATGTGGGAAAATGCTGGGTCTGGAGGAATCATGGGGAACCACTGTAGTTCCCTGGGGACCCCACTGGTTTGAGTCTGCAATGAGCAGGTGTCTATCTCATTCCCATTGCACTCCCTGGGTGTTGTGGGAAACCAGTTAAACCCATTGGTTTCTTCCCCTGGTTTATATCTTGGCACTTGGCAGAGTATCCATCAGTATCTAGTCTGGCATTCAGCAATTTGCCTGGAGGATGAGAAGGATGAAGAGTGGGGTTTTCTGCAGCATCATGGTTTCATCCTTACTCATGCTCTACTCCTGAGGAGCAGGAAGGAGCTGTGCCCACATTTTTCCATCACGTCTCATACAGCTTGCACACCTTGCCCATGTGAGGAGGGGGACATTAGCAGGTCTCTGTTCCAGGCACACTTGGGCAGGGAAGGAGGGACAGACAAGGTTGCACGCCCATCCATTCCCATACTGTGACCTTGCCCCAGAGTGGGGATGGGACCTCTCCTCATCACAGATCCTTCCTTTAAGCTGTCTGGCGAGCAGCAAAAAACCCCCAAATAGCATTTCTGTTCCCAGGGGAATTCCAGCACTTTGAAATGTGCTTTCTTGAAAATATCACTGGAAAATCAAAATTATCGGGGGATAATTTTGGTGTTTTGATATCAAAGGATGTGATTAAATACTGGATAGAGCATGAACATGGTATAAATGGAAGCCGTGGGAGTGTCTACATAGCATAAACGTAGACATTAAATACAGTGAGGAAACTCACCCCCATGTGGAAACTTGCTGAAATGGAGCAGTTTTGATACTCAGCTTGCTGAAAAAGTCTGGGCAGCTTCCTTGGATGTTCTCACATTATGAAAGATTGTTGAGCATGACATCTTTTTGCCATGTGTTGGCTGACTGTGGTCAGATGGAGAATAGTTCTTCCAGAGTTGTTGGGAACATTTCTCATGGATCCAGCTCATGAGGGAGCCCTAAAACCCTTCTCGCTGCTCAACCTAGAGTGCACCAGTCACTGTGGATCCCGTTTCACCTTCCTCGAAAGGAAAGCCACTGGTGACCTCCAAGATGTACCTGGTGGTACCCTGTGCTGGCACTGCGCCCCACTGGCTGCACTTGACTCACTGTGTGTCTGTGAGAAGGAGTGTGTTTCCCCGCAGCCCTTGGCTGCCTGGGCACGGGAGCTTTGTCCTCGACCAGAGAGACGTGTATAATCTTTGGCTAAGCTCCTCCAAGGCTCCCAGCTTCCCTCTGCTCAGCCACACTGAACGGGCCCTTTTGAAGTCTGCCCGGCGTTGCAGGGTATATTTGCCTGTGGACAGTGTATGAAACCAGCAAACACCATTCCTGGACAAAAAACTCCAAAGTCCATATCCTTTCAGCCTCAAAGTTTCCCTTTCTCATTGACCTGTGCCCAGAAGTTACTCATGATTTGAATAGCAAATAGTAGCTGTCTTTCCCTCCACAGCTAAGCTGTTTTCTTTTCTTCCTCCCAAAGCAAGGTGGGAGCTTTTGACTACACTCTTCAGAGCAGCCTTGCCGCTGCAGAGGGGAAGGGGACGCAGCAGAGGTGGTGGATGCTGGATGCAGCCCTCATCCTGGCTCGTGCAAAGAGCCTTTGATGGACCTATTTTTCCCTCTGCAGACCCAGATAGCAGTGGTTTTCCACTAGGTAATCATAACCCTGCAAAAGTGTGATGATCAGAGCACAGGACTCGGACCTTTTGGAAGCAACCTTTGGTTTGGCCAGGATGGAATTGAGCTGCTCAGAGGCAGATTGATTTTAGAGCACCTTGTGTCACCTGCTGATTTACTGGATATTCAGCACCAGACATGGAAAAGGGAAATCCCAGTGGATGAGAAGGATGATCAGTAGCAAACTTGGAACCCGGTAGCACCCCCAGAATAAAGATACACCCCTGCCCCTGTCCCAGCCCCACACTGTAGAACAGGAATGAGTCAGTGGGTTGGATCTTGCAATCCACAGTCAGGTCCAGGAGATCAGTGTCAAGTGGGATGATGCTTTTGAAAGGCTGGATTCTTTTTGCTAAGTGTATTTCTCCTCCCTGCTGGCATATGGAAAAGCTGTGATTTTCACAGGCCCTGGGGGATGCAGCCCTGAAGCTGGGAACTCTGCTTTTCCCAAAAGAGCTGTGAGAAGTTACCAGGTAAAGGGGGTTCAAAAGAGCTGTGGAGGTAATGGGATATTTTCTGCCCCTCTGATGGAGCAGCCTGAGAGAGTTTCCACAGGTCACTGGTACTCTGCCTTTTCAGTGCTCTTCCACTGGAGCGGGACAATGGGGAAAGCGCCTTCATTTGCTTTTGTACTAATGGAGTCAAACAAGCATCAGGGAATTTGCACTGGGACTCTGTCATAGGGGTTTGATTTGTATAAAAAATAGAAAGAGACACTTCTTTGGGTAAAGCTTATCCCAAAAAAGCATCTGGTGGACTGAGGACATCTCCTTTGTTTTCAAAAGCTGGGTAGTGACTGGGGGTGCGGGATATTTTTACCCTAGATTTAGATTCGAATCTTTACTTTTTGTCTGTTCCAGGGGGAAGTATTGGGATGTGGGAATACTGAGTTCGAGTTCAGTGCTGGTAATCAATCTGTTCACTGAAAAGTAAGTTGCAAAAGCCTACAGCCTGGTGAGCAATCCCATTTGTTCCCCACCCTTAAACTTCCAGATCCAGGAGTCAGGTGATAGTGCTCGACTTTTAATTGTGCAGGAATAAACCTAAGTATCATTTCAAGAAGTCTGAAAACCAGAAAGGAAATGTCTTATGTCTTATTGTGCTTTCTCATCTCTTGACTTGAACACCCAAACTGTGGACAAAGGCACCGAACAGCAATGTGGGAACATTTTGAGGCTTAATGCAATTATTCAGCACGATATTTTTTAAGATCGTAAAATCCACTCTTTGTTGTCTGAGTCAACCTGGCTGAATTGTGTGGAGTTCACTGTATCACTATATTGCAGTATCACTTCTATTTTTCACTCTAAAAAAAGTGACTGGAGCAGAGTTTCAGCTCCAGGTTTTGAATCTGAAGCCCAGAGCATCCAGCTCTCTCCTTCAGCCTTTTCTACTTTCTATTGCTTTTCTTAACATTGGATGTGAATAGCTCATAAAAACCGCTGCAAACAGCAAGCAAGCAGCAAACCCAAACATGTCCCCATTGGAGCAAATGCTGGAAGAAATAAATTTAGCTGAAAAATCCCTGTCTTGGTTTTTTGTTATATTTCTTTCTCTTGGATAAGGCAAAAGAAGGGGGAAAAATTAAAATCCCTTGGTTGCAAAAATGCCTTCAGTCAAGTTCTCTCTTACTGACAGCTCAGTTCCAGCTACAGGAGTCTTAATGATATTTTGGCCATAATGCCGAGAGAAGCAAGAAAGCCCCTTCAGACACTGAGAGCTTTCACCCGACTGGAGCAGTAAGTAGACAGCTGAAATGTATCTTTGAACTCAGGCAGCAAAAACTAGTTTGTTGTGGTGTCTTTCCTCCTCCCTGTATCCATCTCCCTTCGCTGGCACAGCGGGCACTGGTGGCTCAGGGCTGTGCCCACAGGGTGGTCAGGAGTGGAGGGTGAAAGCTTGGTGCTTCTCTTGCTCGGGTATCTTCTTCATCTGTCCTGGAGGTGTGTTAGTAGGGCACAGTGGGCATTGCCTTTGGCCTTTTTAATTGGATGGGTTATGTGGGTGTCCCATGGCTGCAAATCTCACTCTGATCCTCGGCAACATGTGTTTCCAAAGGCTTCCATGGAAGGAAGACAGCTGGATTTGCCCTGGCCAGCAACTGGTGTCACCAGTGCCTGTCCCAATGGGCAAGGACACCTTACTCTCTTGAACATTAGTATTAAATTAATTTAAATTAAATTAGTATTAAATCGAGGTTGACCTGGGGGAGAGGGACCTGTTCCCTCTTTAGTGTGACCTGTTCCCTCTTTAGTGTGGGTCTGCCAGGGCCTCCTGCTGCCCACTGGTCCAGGTGGACTTATCTCCTGCCCTACAGCTTGGACCAGCCTCACTAGGCTGTCAGTGGCTGTGTCTGGCAAATGAGGCTCATACCCCAGATTTCGGAGTCTTTTTTTTGATGCTGGCAGCAAATCTGCAGGCTGTTTCTTATGGTGGCCCTGTCCTTGGAGCAACCCCAGGCAATACGGCATTATCTTCATGGATGTCCGTCTTGTGGGGACAAAGGCAAAGGGTATTGCTGTGAAAACTGCTCGCACCCTGCACCTCTGCCTTAAGAAGATCTCAGAGGTGCCCGCTTCTCTGCCCACCCCGTCCTTGTGTCCTCCTCAGGGTTGAAGGCAACCCCAAGCGGTCTGGCAAAGGTGCTTAGAAGTGATATCTTGGTGCTTCCTGATGCCGGTCCTGGGCACTGTCTCACTGGTGCTGGATTTGGCAGCAGGCTGAGGTGCTTACTTAAGAGCCCATCCATAGAGGTAATGCCCCAATACAAATAGGAGCATGTTGTCCTTGCAAGGCTTTGGGTGCTCACTGAAAGTAATTTTCAAAAATTATCTTTTACCCCTTAATCAAAGTCTTTATCCATATGTTTTAGTTGCCCTTAAGCCCCAGCTGGAACTGTTTGCAGATCTCTCTTGGCTGTTCTCTGATCCTAAGTAATAAGCACTAATGTTTGAGCTCTGAAATCACTTGCAAAGTTGCAGTCTGGTAAAGCCATCTGGTTGAAATCTGTCAGTATTTATTATCCACTGGAAATTTCTCTTTGGACAGCTCTGATGCTGCCTTTCATTATCATGGAAAGCTGATCATATTAAACTAATTACAAGGAATAGTTGATGACAAGTTCCTCTTTAATCTGTGATCTTTTTTGAATGAGAATTAAGGTCATTCTCCAAGGCCTTGATTTTGGAAACCCCCTGGCAGCAGTTGTTAGCTAGGTTAAAATATTTACAAATCCGTATATCTTTTGTTGCTCCTGTTAGGAATGGATAAGCAGGGATTTGTTAGTGGGACTGAAATTCACTATTGTTTTAGAGGTACTAAGTATTATTCCCATATACTGCTTACACCACGTGGGGTGGGTAAGAGGGGCTTTCACATATTCAAGCTTGCCAAGTCGATTTTTCTTAGGCAATGTTTGCTTGTCTTTAAATCAACATAATTTTTTCCCCATCCCTGGACTTGGACATACCAAGAGAATGCCAGTCTAGTCTATAGGAGCCGTGGGACAAGGATTTCCAGTTTACTAATGCTTCTTCGCTGCCAGGCTGTGAATGGAAAATAGCCTGTGTTCAGGCTGGTCCCTGCCTGTGTCCTTACAGGCACCTGCAGGCAGATGCGGCAGCTTGCAGGGCCAAGGCGGGCAGCTCAGGTAGCTTCCTGAACAGGAGGTTTGTGCCCTTGTAGTGAATGGCAAAATGGATTGGAAGGAGTCCCCGAGATGTGGGGACAGCTGGCTTCGGCTCTGCCTCCCTGGTCTGCTTCCTGATGTAACTACTGCCTGCCTTAGTTTCCCCAGTGTTAAATTCAAACCTTTATGGGGAGGTAGGAGGAAAATCCCGGTGTTTTACTCTCAGGGTTGGAAATCCATTTGCTTTATATAACACTATTTTTTAGTTGTTATTTGAATGCATCCAGAGTTTGCAGGACATAGGCCTATCCCTCTCCATTGCGTTCACCAGTCTAATGCTGCTGCCCATGGTCTGCTGTGAGATCTGGATAGCAGCTTCTCTGCCACAGCAAGTTAACCTCTCACATGCCTTTTTCCTCCCATGTGGATTTACAGGAGAGGAAGATTTTGCTTCTTACTGTTTCTGAAGTCTGCTGAGGACACTGCTTTCCAATGACCTCCATACTTCACAAATTATTTTCCTGTAATGTGATGTATGTAATTTATAGCTTGAGCTGACTGCCAGGTCCCTAGGATGTAACTTGGTATGACTGCCTCCATCCATGCAAACAGGAGCAACTGGAGTCCTTCCCTTAGGGCTTACTCAAATACACTATATTTAATAAGAGTTAATCCCTTTAACACAGTTGCTGGCCTTGCCTTCTAAAATTGGATTAAGAGTGTTGCACTATAGAGAGTTTTTAATGCCAATGAACTCAACCTGTTCTAGAAAATGGAAGTTGTAAACATGGTACGGATGCTAAGATCAGTCTAACCTTCGGAATTGGCCTTGGGAAGAGCTGCACAATGGCCTTTTTCACACCTTTAACTCGGCAGGACCTGAAGGCAAATCTACAGACATGAGCAGGGCTATGAAGAGCTCCGCTGATTCTTTGCCGCTCTCTCAGAGGGACGATTAAATGGCAGCAAGGCAGAGAAAACACTTCCAGAACAAGTGTGCTGAGGAGGAAAAGTACTAACACTGGGAGACTGGAAAACCCAAGCTGTCGAAGTGACCTTAAAACTAAGCAAAACTGATGCAAATCCCAATTACTGCTGCATAGGAAATGTGGAGCAAATATAGCGCGTGTGTGTGGTGATTGACAAAGGATTGTGCGACCTGTGGGCTAAAAGGGACTGTAGAAGAAAGTTGTCATTCTCCTAAGGAATGTCTTTTAGAAAAAATGCTAAGCTACATGCTTTTGAGTTAATTTTCTGAAAAGTTTAGAAATCCTTTCATTGCATATTTAGGGACAGACTACTTTCCCTGTAAATTTTAAATGTAAGGATGGATTCATATTTGAGTTTGAATGCAGAAATGAAGGCTTTGCCCTTACTTTGCACCGAGGCTGATTTCTTGAACTCCCCTTCTCAGCACTGCAGTTTTTTATTGTATCCTTTTTTCAGAGCAATTAAGAGAAAAAAACATACATGGCTGCATATGTACCTAGATCTCAGAGGCAAAAGGGACAGGATGGAGGCTGCTCTGGGAACAATACCTGGACTCCAGTCAGGACTTTTGGCTGGGCTGGGTTCCTGACTCTGAGCAAGGCTGTACTGATGGGTAGCTGGGACATGGCTTGATTTATTTCCTCTATACCTTTCATGCTTTTTCTGATGTATTTTATTTTCTGAAGTGGTAAGGGGAAAGAGATGTTTGCTTAGCCTCCTCTGTTTGTCCCATCATTTGTAATATGAAGCCGTTAAATTAAACCCAGGATATCTCTAGCCCATTGATAGGCATTGGCAATCTCAGACCCCTTCCCCTAAGTGGAAGGGGTAGTTCATTGGCACAAGCAATTGCCAGACTGCAGTTGTATTTGGATGGGAAGGGGGAGAAAAAAAAAAGGAATAAACAGACCCGGGGAACTCCAGTTTGACATAAAAAACAACGTGATGGATAGTCCACAATGACCATTGGCTCCGGTGGCTGGAGGACAAGAGGGAAAAAAAAAAAAAAGCAAGCAAGAAAAAAAGCCAGGACAAGCAATCAGCAACCAGCCTAGGAAGATTACTGCCATAAAAGCAATGCTGGAAGGGGCTAGTTATCAAGTGGAAAACAAGAAAGTACAACTAGGTCCCCAGTCACCAGATTTAGGGGACTCTGGTTGGAAGGTTCATGCTCTGGTGGGCCATTAGAACAGAAACAGAAATGGATGCAGTAATCCAGAACATATTGAGTCTCTAGGTTACCATGAAATATAATGCAGAGAGAAATGAATTATTTTCCGAGGGAAGCTGTAGAAAGCACATATATAGACTTTTTTTATTGGAACTGTGTTATCAACAGTCTCTCTTAATAGTCGAAAACAGCTTCTTATGTTTCTTATAGAGTTTTAAAGATCCCTCTGGACGTGTCTGGAGGGGCTGGATGGGGGGACCTTGAGGCAGAGGAGGGAGCAGGAGAAGAGCAGAAGTGAGGTAAGTGCTGTAAGAGTGAGCACAGTGCTGATTTCCTTGGGTTGCCTCAGCATTTGTGGTGATTGCATTATGTTAATTTTACCTCATTCCTTGCACAGAAATAATTATACACTTCAACTCAGTTGAGTGTGGAGTCTTGTTGGCCTGCGTGTTTTCCTTTGCAAGAGGGCGAACCAATACTTCTCCAAAAATTAGATGGAGGTAAAAAAAAGTGTCTTAATGCTGTTTCTATCCACAGTACCCACAGGTGATGGTAGAAAGGCAGCTGGAGGAACCCAAGGAGAACTAAACTCCTCCTGGTTTTGGAGGTTCGGGATCATCTCCTTGTTCTCCTAAGCCCACATTTAAAGAATTAAAGAATCTCTTGAAATCCCTCTCATGACATTGATGGGACTTTAAATGTGTGGAGTGAAAATATTAAGGCAGATCTAGGAGGTTTTGATGATTCTTTCCATGCACAAAGAGCAGTTTTATACTTTAACATCTGTATTCGCTTGTAATACTAACGTCTCATGAAAGAGCTGCTGCTTATGACATGAAGTTGTCACAAAACAATCTTGAGATTATAAAAATAATGTATAGTAAGGTCTCTTTTGCCTTATCATCTGACTTTGAGGCTCTGTTCCGTGTGCATATCATGTTTGCAAGGCTTTTTGACAACCATGGATAAAACAAAGAGGAAAGGGAAGGGAAAGGGGAGGAGGAAGGGGAAGGGGAAGGGACAGGAAAGGGGCAGACTCCAAGCCAGCTGAAATACCTGTCTCACAGGAGTTGAGGTTTGAAGCGATCAGAGCCAGGGATTCAAACCATAAGAGCTCACAGCAGAGATTTTTAGTCACAGCAGAGTCCTTCCAAGATAAAAAAAGAAAAAAAGCTGAGTTCCTATGATGGACAGAGCACACAAAAGCATGAAAATCACTTTGCTTTGCAATAGCCTGCCTGTGTCTGGAATTGGGAAGCTGCCTCCAGGAGCAGCCTGTGAAATTTGAAGACTGCTGCATGCAGGAACCAATCCTCCAATCAAGAGTGCAGGGATGTCGTCCTCAAAACACAAAATTGGACTAGTTGGAGTAAGAGGGGGAAAAATCAGTCTAAAACTCAGAAATTCCTTGAAAAAACTAATTATCCTTGTTAGAAAACATGGTGACACTCTCTGTCTGCCCAATTAACACTGCTGTACGTTTTTCTCCATGTTACTCCACAAAGCTGTTCAGCAGAAGAGCTCGTAGCTGCAATTTTTACTCTATTTCAATAGTTTTTAGAAGTACCTATCTTACTAGATTTCTTAATGTCTAGCTGATGCCATATCCAATATATACAAAAGAATATGTCAGGGCAGTAAATAGAGTCTCGCTTCATCCCTCTATGGAGAGATATCGGTGACAGAACGGACTAATCTACACAAAGTGAATTTTACACTAAGTACAGATCAAAATAATTCCAGAGACCCAGGCAGTGATCTGGTACAGTGCACAGTCTAAATTACCTTTTTATAATAATTAGAGAGATGTTTATCTCAGCTTGGCATTCACCTCAGGTTGTACCCCTGCCAAAACGTAGCCCTTTACACGAGCTCCTGCCCCAAGAACCCGCCGCAGCCCTGTGGATTGATGAGGGCCCTGGCAAAAGCCCATTAAGAAGCTGTGGGACATGGATGCTGAACTGTGGTAGGCTGAATGGGCAGGCAGGTGGTTGTGCCTTCTTCCTTGAAGGGAGGGAGTTCCTCCAGCTGCTGGGTATCCCACGGAACAGAAATCTCGGCATGGCACGTGCTGGAATTTCTTTCTTGCTGTGCCAGTTTCTAGGTCTTGTGGGAGCATTTGGGGTGGCAGTGGGGGCAGATTGGCACATATTTATATGCCAGGCTTGTCTCTAGCTCTGACTCTGCTGTTCCGCCTGGGCTTCCTTCATTTAGAGTCCTAGGAGCCGTTTTCAATTGCTCGTGACGAAGTAAGAAACAATTAGGCAAAGCATATTTTTGTTTATATCCTCACTGCTTCCTTTCCTCGGAGAGAATTAGAGATCCCTGGCTGGTTGGGTTATTAAAATGTTGCTCAATCTGAATGAACCTGGTAGGGTGGATTGTAGTTGTGACTCCCCTTGAGCTGCATAGTGGTTGAAGAAGTACGTTAAAGAGAGAAACAGGAATTGAAATAACAAAATAAGTGGAACCCCAAAGAATTTAATTTTAATTTTCTTCAAAAAGTTTTCCAAAGCTGCCCTAAAGGCTGGTATGTATTGTTCTACTGAGACAACCTGCACTGAGCATTTAAAACTGTGCCAGACTTGGACCTGGGACTGGAATCCATATTTCAGTGCTTGTAGCAAGTCAGTCACAGCTATTTGGCATATGATCCAGGCAAGGGTGGAAAAAACAGTGATGTGGGAGGGAGGGATGGCGCTCAGCTGAGGTACCCAGCAGGAAAGGTTGTCAGCCATGTCCTGAACCCAGTGGGAACAAGGCCAAGGGAGAACCCAAGAGGTAAAGGGGCTGTTGAATGGGGGAAGAAAGTCCCACCAGCTGCTTAGGGAGAGAGATGGCGAAATGTGCCAGATGCCCGAACAGTGCTAAGAGCAGTGGGACATGAGTCCATGTCCGAGTGTAAGGACAGGCTCGGTGTTGGGATATCTGAGCACATGATCCCAAGAGCTGCTACATGCTGGAGCCTTTCAGTGAGAAGACAAAAAGCAGAGATTGCTGTCATGTGGGCTGTGGGGACACCACTTTAGTATAGTGGTGAGTGTCCGTGGCTCTCACACGGGAGACCGAGGGTTCGATTCCCACCAGGGAGGCAGTGGCGCCGTTTCAGAGTTGGACTCGATGATCCTTGTGGGCCCCTTTCAACTCAGAATAGTCTGTGATTCTGTGACACCAGGCTTGAACAGATTAGACTGATCACCTTCCTGACATGGGACAGATCTCTACTGGATGTTACTATATGGTCTGCATCCTTCAAAATGGCCCAAATGAAGGGGTTGCTGCAGTCATCCTTTGGGAAGATGGCTCTCCGTCTATTAGACGTGTTGCTGTTGTTTGCCTGGAAATGGACCCCGCTTACAAACACAAGACCAGCCGATAGCAGTCAGTGCCAGCAGTGAAATACTCTTGCTATCTGCAGGCAGACCCAGCGCAGCCCCCTGCCCCCATTAGGGAGGGCAGGCCCCTTCATCAGCTTAACGAGCCCAGCGATCTGCATGCAAACAAGGGCGGGCTGGGGGCCAGCATTCATCACAGCAAAAAAGGGCTTGGAGATGCTCACAACACATGGCTTGTCCTTGGGAAATTGTAGCCTGAGGATAACATAGTATTCGGACCTTCATCTGGCACAGGGAATAAACTGGAAGCTGCCTTCCTCAGTCATTTCAAATAAATCTCAGTTACTGATACAAAAGGCTCTCAGGGGGTCATTGATAAACCTCAGTGTGAAACCCAAACAGCACAGCTACCTCCTGGTGAGGAAGGAGCAGGTTTAGAATGGGTTAATTAGAAAGATAATGAGCTAACAAGGCTTCATTTCTGTTCAGTGGCTCAATGAGGAATTCATTAGAAAGGCTTAATCTAACCGAACAATCCCAGGGTTTAGAGAGATTGCCCATTGATTGCCAGCCCAAACTGTTTATTTACAGGTTTTTGCTGGCTGAAAGGTCTCATTCCTTTATTTCCAAGGCCATTTGGATACGCCATAAGGATGCTGTGTGTCCCAGTAAAAAGCAGTAGCAGTAAAAAACTGGCAGTAAAGCCGGATGGGATGGAGAAAGGGATCGACATCAACCATGTAATTTCAGTGTGCTCCCTCAGCTGAGGATAAGGCCAGGAGAGTTTATATGTATATACGTATATAGTTTGTGTGCCACTGGAAAGAGAGGAGTACTGAAACATTAGGAAGGCAAAAAATAGAACACAAATGGCATGTAAGTGGGGAGAGGGGCTGGAGCTGATCTCTCCAGGATTTTCTCTGTTTCTCAATTCATATCATAAAATGAATGTCATTTTGCAAGAGGTTTTCAGGGGCTTTCAAATACCCTGGGGAACCTTCCCATCTTGGGCATGTGGGGTGCCTTCACAGGGTCAGGGAGAAGCCAGGAGTGTGTCAGTGGAGGAAATCTGGGAATTAAATCTCTGCAGAAAAATCCCCTATCCTCTTAGCCCTCTAGCAGCTCCATTTCTCTGCTGTCCTTTATGTCAGGAGGTGGGACTTTGTGATGGAAGGGCAGAGATATCTGCACCTTTCCCATCACAGGACATGACTCTCCAGCACATCAGGCACTGGTAAGATCCATTGCAGCTCTTTGTGGTTCCCCGTGGTTCTGCTTTTCATATTTTTACAAAATGAATTGATGTTGGGCTGCACAGAAGTCACAGGAGGATTCTCTAGTTGAGATCAGATTCTGACGGTGCCCCTTTCCTGGGAACTGACAGTTTGGTAAATTTCAATCCCAAACCTGTGTTAACGCACCATTTTGGTGATGCAGCTCTGTTTCAAAGAGGTTTCCTTCACTGTTATGCTGGGTTGCTGTTTTGTTTGGGGTTTGTTTGGGGGTTTTTTTCACACAAGGAATAGAACCTCTGTATTCTGCTCCTGAAGACTAAATCAATGTGGCTCATGTTGAGGAATCTTGGACCAGAACTCCACGAGTTTGTTGATGGCCTCACACCCCCATTTAATGGTGGTTTTTAGTGACATGTGACAGGACCATATTTAGTAGGAAAATTAGTGTCCTCGACAAGGGTACAGGCTTTCTAAGGTAGCTAGCACCTTTGACAAGGCCATCTGCCACTGCAAGTGAAATGACAGGATGATGAGCGTAGACACAAGTGAAGTTGAGAGTCGGAGGCTTTGAAAGATCCCTTGGGCATCTCCCAGTTGGTATAAAAGTGAAAAAAGAATAAAGTGCCTTTAAATAAATAGGATGCTGATAGCTGATCTGCCCCCAGTGTTTGTGACCTCTCTGTGGTCGGTGAACATGACCTGTCGATCAGAACCATTATGTTTGCAGCAGTGAACGAGGCTGGTGGTAATTTCTAGATGGACTATGTTAGAGTCACATTGTATTTGCTGATCTTTTAAAAATCTTGCTAGATTAATAGCCTTAAAAAAATAAACCTATTTTAGTGCCACATTAACCACAGGCCACAGTATATTAACTGACAAAACCCAAATTGGTCTTTGATATTCCTAAAGCTGGTGTTAAGCACAATAAGAACAATTTTCACTTTCAATAAGAAACTGACCCTGGATTTGCCCTCTGCCCTGACCTGAGTCTTTCTCTACAACCATGAGGGACCATGTGGAGTCATTCTGTGCTCCCTTGAAATGATGATAATTAAAAAGCATTTGCCTTCAGATTTTTCTTCCATCTGATTATCCCATCCCCTTTGGTCTCTCTTCCTTTCTGGAGTATTTTCCTTATTTTATTATTTTTTTGGTGCATTAGCACTGAATTCCTCTGTTGTTGCTGTGAATCACAGCACACGGCAGTCCAGCTTTTATTTACTGCTGTATTGGACTTCTCAAGGTTTATTTATGAGAGAGAGAAGCAACACAGCTGACTATTCTGTGTGTTATTTTGCTGATGTTCTTGCTAGCTCAGGGCAAGCTAGTGACTGTCTTTTACCTCAGTTTGCCCATGCTGTGACATCTGAATAACAGTGCCCGTTTGGAAAGCACTGGATGAGGTTTTAACTGGGTAACTTTAATAATAGTTACAATGAAAGATGTGTCAAAGGTTGGAAAAAATTAAGTATAAGAAGCAGGCTTTTTCCCCTCCATGCAATGTGTTATTAACAGGAAGCCTCTGGTGCTGATACCTGGAGATTGTTGTGGTTAGCTTCAATGACAGTTAGTGCTTCCAAGTGATTTGTAAGGGATATGAAACCTCGTGCTTCAGGGTTTAAACTGGTCTCCAGGTGTTAGGATATTTCCATGTAGTCATGGTCCATTTGCCATCAAGCAGTGCTATAGCACCTCCTGCTAAAGTCACTGGTGCTGGTTCCTGGTTGAGGATGGAGATGTGAGCCAGAATATGGTAACTCCTGAGATGCAAACAAAACGGAATATTTGGAGGAAGTAATTAACCATATGTAGTGGAGGAGACCTACAGAAACTGAGACACCCTCAGTTACAAATAATTATTAAACAGAACCTGTTCTCCAGTGCCATGATGACTTGGAAAGCAGTCACTTTCCTCGCTGTCTACCCTACTGTGTTTTTCTGCCCTTTCAGGAGTGTTGCACTGCTGTTGTCTCAGTAACCAAAACAATGAAGCTTAAAAAGTCCCTTCTCCTTTGCAGGTTTTATTCTGAGGACAGATTGCATTGTGGATCAATTGGTTGATCAGCATGATGGGGATGGAGGAGCAGAAAGTTCTTAAGCTGATCCTAAGAAGTGGCTGGGCCTCCAAGATTTAGAGTAACTGAGGAAATCAGGGTATCTTCTTCTGGACATGAAATTTTCTCTCTCTTTTAGGGTCAAAGAAGCTATTGCACATCTTGGGCAATTATGTCAAGTGGAAGAAAAAGGACTTTTAGCTTCTGATATGTTTTCTGAAACGACTGAAATATTTTCATGCTTCAAAACTAAGTACAGAATGCAGAGACAGCCTATGCAAATAGACCAAAATAAAAAGGGAAAAAGAAATAACTTATTTTACTGATGTATTCAGAGCAGAGCAGACAAACAGAATGCACTATTTATTGTCAGTTTGGAGAGCTTCTGTAAGGGAAAGAAAACACTCAGATTTCAGCATTTCTGTGAGTATGCTTCTTCAAAATACTTCAAAATCCTGCACCTGGAGCTCCCCTAAGAGCAAGCTGAAGTAATTCACTACCTGCAATGACTGCAGCCAACATCTGTTTTATGGGTTTGGCTGCTGCAATATAAAATCAGTGCTTTGATCAGAGGACTTGGGAATGCTGCACTCTTGCAATATTGCAAAATATTTACTAGCTCAGAGAAGAGCAAGGGAAGAATTGTTGAAAGCAGAACTGATGTTTCTAACTTGCAGGGTTTTTTCTCTCGATTTTAGGTACCTGCTCCCAAAGAGAAGTAGTTGTGGGTGTGGAAAGAGCAAAGCCTGTTGTCTCTGTGTTTCCCATGCATTGTTCCCTATGAAAGCATCTCCCTGCAACCTTTACCTTCTGTTCAGACGGCCCCAGCCTGTGAAGAGAGAATGGCAGATTTGTGCTTTCTAAGCTCCAGATGGGGCTCCTTTCTTCTTCCTCTGTAAGTTAATGGTGTCTTGCTGAGACCAACTGGGCATGTAAAGATTTGGGCAAAACTCACAGCAGTGGTCTCATAACCTCCAGGCTTCACAGTCTCATCCCAATGTGACGGGCCAGTCCCCAGCGGAGCTTGTCTGCGGCTCTGATGTGGTGCCAAAAGAGAAGGGGAAGGTTATGTTGATTACATCTGTTTACCAATGGTTAAATAAATTAAAAGCCCATTGCAGACCACCAGCAGGCCAGGATCTTATAGCCCTTGCTTTCTGCCCTAGGTCCTGTTTGCACTCTGGTATTGCTCTGTGTGTGTCAGTGTTGTCAGGGTGATTCGCAGTTGATCAGGGTGAATCTTCACAAATAAAACTAGATGGGATACAAGCTTCCTCCTTCCAGCAACAGCAATTACCTCAGCCAGATCCCTCATCAGAGTAGGGTCACACCAGTGAAATCAGTGGCTATGTTGATTTGCTTCAGAAGGCAGCTGAATCAGCTCCCTCCTTGCCCACATCCTATGATAAAGATGTAAAGAAACATTTGTTATATCCTATCTCAGACCTTGGTCAACCCAGGAAGAGGACAAAAATCCACTGTCAGGAGGATATTGTACTTCATTGTCACTGTTGGCACAGCATGGGAAGGGTCTGCCCCCAGTCATGGTCTCTGTAAACTGGGCATTGTGTAAAGTCATTGTACGGGACAGTAGCTGTCCTGTAGGATGTGGAGTCTTGATAAGTGGGAGGAGAAATGAGGTAGCAAGAGAAGTGGCTGCAGTGATGGGAGGCTGATGATGAGCTGGGAAGAGGACATGGTTTCTACTCAGGAGTTTGATCCAATACTGTCATTCCAGCTGTTGGGACCCTGTGGGAAGGAGACCTGGAGGGTAAAGAAGACTAAGTAGCCAGCTAAGGTTTCTCCATTTCTAATTTCTTTGACTCTCTGAGCTAAGCCATCAGATCCCTATTTGAGGATTTTTTTATAATTCATTCCTAAGCAGCCAGATTACCAGCCATATGGACAAAGGATACCAGAGAAAGATTATTAAGATTATTAAAACAGATTATTTTTGCCATTGGAGTAGAAGTTGTGATCAGTGGGAAAGGCTTGAACTTTTCCTCACTCCTTTCACATGCAGAGATGGTT
Source organism: Pitta sordida (assembly GCA_013390025.1). Lineage (NCBI taxonomy): Eukaryota > Metazoa > Chordata > Aves > Passeriformes > Pittidae > Pitta > Pitta sordida. The sequence continues at coordinate 857,523 of WEKX01003740.1, read as the reverse complement.
TCCAGTGCTGCTTCATTTCACCTACGAGGACTCACAAGGTTTTGTGCCTTTCAGTAACTACCTTGGGCGCCTCTAGAGACTCTCCTACCTCTTCTTGTTCTCACAGGACTTGGGAAATGAATGGAACAGCAGATGCTTTCAGAAAGATGGTTTCTTGAGAAGAGGTGTATTATCTGTTCTACTGGGAAATCTCAGGGTGGCTGATATCAGGTGCTGCTTGTTACCAGTGATAGTGAAAGGGGTGTTCTTAAGACTTTGGATTTGCCCATGCATCACTGTGGGTCCTGTTTGCTCTGAAAGACTTGTGTTGGAGGAAACTCCTTGGCAGAGAGGGGATGTATTCTCTTCCTGCTCACCCATATAGAGAGAGGATCACCCTTCTTTCACATCATCCATCGTTGTATCTGTGATGTTGTAAGCTGGGATAGCTGAGCCCAACTGGCCCCAGGAATATTCCCTACCATGTGACATCATGCTCAGCATATAAAGCTGGGGGAAGAAGGAGGTGACATTCAGAAAGATGGTGTTTGCCTTCCCAAGTAACTGTTATGTGTGATGGAGGCAGGCTCTCCTAGAGATGGCTGAAGACCTGCTTGTTCATGGGATGTGGTGAATCAATTCCTTAGGGTTTTTGCTTGCATGTGTGGTTTTTGCTTCCCCTATTAAACTGTCTCTATCTCAATCCGCAAGTTTTTTTACTTTTACCCTTCCAATTCTTTCTGACATCCTACCTGGGAGGAGTGAGGGAGTGGCTGCATGGGACTGAGTTGCTGGCTGGGGTTAAACTATGACAGAAAGCTCAGCCACAAGTCACTATAGAGAGACTTGCAGAGGTACCAGGCACAAATGTTATTTTTGGTATAAGTGTTCTTGTTTCAAGTTTTTTCAGGTGTGAAGTTTCTCTGTTCGACAGCCCATCAATCACATAGGGGACACCATTAATAAATCTGTCCATGATTCTCCCTTGAGCATGAAGAAAGAAAAACTCCAACTGTTAACAATTATTATAGAAAATTAACTCCATGGCTTTAAACAAAGTCTCATTGCAGGCTATTTTTGCATCATAAGGAGAGGGGGAAAAATTCACCCTAAGATCTGCAATGACATGAATTTAAATTTCTTTGCAAAATATAGACATTGGACAGAAGTTTAATCCTGAAAGTAGAGGCAATGACAATGGTTTTTCATATTTTTCTGTTGAACCTGACTCCTTGTTAGCTTAATTTGCTGACTGGACACTGCAGAATGGCATAATGGGAGTCACCAGCACTACATTTGAGGAGCCAGCAAGGCCTCCTGCAATATTCTAGGGTGGTGCTTCAGAAAGATTTCCCTGTCCTTTCTGAACCTCTCCCAGCATTTCCTGGCCAACCTTGACTGTTTATTTTAGAAAACCACTACCCCTTATTTCCTGACTGTCAGTAAAGAAGAAGGTAAGTGATGGAGAGTTCCTTCTGACTCCTACTAATCAATTGCAATGGCTAATTACCTTGACTGCCAGTGATTTGCAAGCTCTGAGTGGTTTGAACCTTGTTGGCTTCAGCTGCCAGCAATGGATATCGTTATGTCTTTGTTTTCTGGATTAAAAAGTGCTTTAAACCAGGTGAAGGAACCACCAACTGTTCTCCTGCCTATGGTGCATTTCTGGGTGAAGGTCCTATCGACCCAGAGCCTGCCTTGGGAAACAGCAGGATCATGCTGGAAATTTGCTTTTTCATATACTTATGTCTATGAAAGGGCCATCCTCTCTTGGCTGGTCTGATCTGTGTACACACATCAGGGAGTCAAGAGAAGACACCAAGGAACTGTCATATAAATGGTGCAGTTTCCTCTGCCTAACACCAATTCTGAGAGGCCACAGGTCAGTAGACTCTTACTTTGCCCCATAACTTTGTGGTCACCTCTGTATGGGCATATAGCAGAGGTCTCCCCTTCAACCCATGTGTTTCCTAAGAGCTCATTACAGCCTTCCTGTATCTCTCCCCCCAAATCTCCCTGTTGCTTGTCTCTCAGAAGCTTTCTCTGAGCTGATGAGTCCATGCACAGCAGTAGGTGATATTCATTTGTCTTGCTCTCCAATTCATTTATTACAATGAATGCTCTGTTGTGGAGAATCCTGATAGAAAGGCTGCTTATTCTCCTGGTTGGCTGAAATCCAGCATTTCAATCAGCTGATTGCTTATTACTGGGACCTTGCTGGAAAATCTAGGCAGCACCCGGAAGGGTGGGTAGAGAGGTTTCCCTTGGTCACTTTTCTCATGTGGAAGAATGACAATAGCATTTTCATTTCTCTCGTGCTGTTTGCTCTGAAGTGTTTTGCATTGGCTTTTGTTTTCTCATTGTTACTTTTCAGACACTACATGTGGAATAGAAAAGTTTTTTACCACTCACCCTCAAACAGATGGAAGAATGGAGGGCCTGCTGCTGTAGGAGTGGATGCATATAATAGACACTATGGGATCTGCAGAGAGTCCTACACCAGTCTGGCACAGACACAGAATATTATGAGTTGGAAGGGACCCACAAGGATCATCTAGTCCAACTCAACATCTAACACCCGTGCAGAGACTGAAAGCAGTGAGAAGGGGACAGTGAATGCCATCCTGGCGTGGTGGTGGTGTCCTGAAGACACCTCTGGGGTCCTCACCCCAACCTCCCATTTGGAGCAGGGCTGTTGCCTGTGCAGGATTAGGTTGCTTGTGGTTGTGTCTAGGCAGGGCTTGAGCATATCCACGGATGGTGTCCTATCCCAGTGCTGCACCTCCTGCATGGTATTTAGTTTAGTTTTTTCCTGTTCTCCAACATGAACCTCCCAAGCCATAATTTTTGGATATTGCTCCATCTTACTTCGTTTGGCACTGCTGAAAAAATGTTATGGTTTTGTTGTCTTTCTAAAAACCTCCAGTTAGCTGTAAACAGCATTAGCTCCCGGCTTAGAAACACAGGACCAAGTGACCTCATGTCACCACAGAACCTCATGACCTCCTCTCTAACTTCTGTGAGTCAGTGGCCCCCACTGTGAAACCATCCCAACTGTCCACAAGCACCTGTACAGGGGCATGTACAGGGCCAGATGCTCCTAGCCATGATGTAAATGGAAATGATTTTCCCTGACTTCTTCTAGACCAAGTGATGACTGCTCTTGGTTAGTTTGTGTATGTGATGGATCTTCCTTGTCTCAGCCACGTCAAGAATCATGTCAGTCCCTGCAAAATACACATTACTCAAATTTGCAAGCACATGCATGGGTTTAACCTTAAGTATGGTAATAAGGTCACCATAACCTTAAGTATGGCAATAAGAGGATTGTATATTTTGAAAAAAGAGCTACTCAATAACCCATCTCACTGTGCTATAAATGTGGACACTGCTCTTTCATACTTTCCCATCCATCCATCCATCCATCCATCCATCCATCCATCAGCAAAAGACTTTGTAGAGGAATGTGATGCAGCCTGAGCTCTTCCCTATAACCAGTCAGAACAAATGGATTCCTATAGCAAAGCACAGCGTGGCTTTATCATTCTTTTGACAGGTAATTTTCTCCCTGGTGAATATATCCGAGGCTCTTGCAAAACACTTCTCAGTGGCTGGAATGAAGTTGTTTCACTCCTGGCAGCGAGGAATGAGCCCAGCAGAGGCATTGCCTTGTTGCTCTGTGTCTCTCCGAGCCACACACTCCTGAAAGCCTGGTGAGATTCTTTATTATCCCCCGATTATGTCATATGTCCTCACTCGCCTGTTATGACCATCAGGCATGTTATTTATTACCGTGTTTTTCCACCAACCTGTTGTAGTCCTTTCTCCGAGGCACTTCATACACTACTAGGAGATAATGTTCTCTCCCAAGAGTTTGCAGCAGAAAAGCTTACTCAGCTGTAAACTCAGTTAAGTGCTCCTCCCCACTCGCTAGCAAAACCAAAAATCAGATGCAAGAAGGGCTGTGGTGTGATGTTGAATGCAAAAAAAGCATTCTCCCTCAGCTGCAGGGAGAATGAACAGCACAGACTGAAATAAGCTGGTAGGGATGGTAGCAAAGAGAAGATTCATCCAAAGAAGTAGGGGACTGAGCCTAGAGAGAAGCTGAGGAAAAAAGTGGAGACTCCAGCAGAAAATCGTAGCTTATACGGTGAAAATGAGGATGTGAACCTTTCCAGATTTCACATTAATATGAATGCAAACAGGCTACCATCACTGGAGTCCTCTAGGAGGTTTCAGATCTCCCCAAAAGATCTTAAAATTCCAGCATCCTTGGTGAGGACAGAGAAGTGGTTCTGTAGGGGCACCTGCAGAGCCATTTAATTTCAGCATTGGGCCCACACTGCTGCACAGTGATATTTCCAAGAGAAAGTGTGTTTTGCTTTGAAAAAATGCATAGTTTTTCTCTCCCACACTTCTTATCCATCACTCTTTCAGTTTTCATCCAGACCAATTCCTTGAATTTCTCAAGGACACAAAAGGAAGGGGACAAGAACACACAGGTTGGCAGTATATGAGAAAGGAGCAGAGCACAGCAGTCCTGATAAAAGGAGGCTTCAGCTGGGGTGGAACCTGCTCCTGAACTGGTGAATGTTTATAAAAAAGACCAGTATTGGTTGTTGTACATTGTTCATTTAAAGGTTTTCCACTGAGATTTCGGTAAATGCCCTTCGGATTCAGGGTCTGGTATACTGGAAAATCATTATTCCCAGTGAAGCTGAAATGCTGAGGTTGTGCAGAGCTCAGCGCATGCTAGTGGAGCCTGGTCCTGCTATTTCCAATGCAAGGCCCCAGGAAACCCGTCCCTTTGGTTGTCACCTCACTCGTCTCTCTGTATCTCTCTTCAATCAGTTCAACTGGGTCTGACAGCATTTGAAAGCTTTCCTCCCTCCAGGCCTGCGAGGGTCAGTGCCCAAGCCTCAGACCTGCTAGTAATGAGCCTTATAAAGAAATAATGAGCTGGAAAGAGAGGAAGAAAAAGAGGAGAAATTCCTCCAGACATTTGGGTTTTTTATGGTTATTTGGGGTTTTTTTTGTTGCAACTGTGATCAATAACTGCAAAGGTTTCTTTTCCGGGAGAGACGTTTTGCCACCTTACAGAGTACTCCACTGGTTCCCTCACTACCCTTTGGAAGATTTAATTTCTATTAAAATACAGAAATCTTGAGCAATTGAAGGGTCTGAATTTCACCACCTGAGCAAAGGCACTGAGTTGGGTTATTAAATACCTGGGATGCAAGGTGCTCCCTGAAAGTCAAAGAATGGCAAACGTATTTTTGGCACCAAGCTTCAGGTCCTTGGAAGACAGAGAGAGCAAATGATTCTGGGGACACCTTGTCAAGTCCTTGCTCTTCAGGGCTGCAGGCAGCATGACATGCTGAGAGCATCCTGTGGTTGGCTGTAGGTCCTTCCTCCCTTGCATTATATGCGTTCTGGTAGTCACTGTGCATGGCTGGAAGAATATTTCTTCTAGTTAGGGATATTTATTTTGAGACATGATTCTGAATCGGGACCAAGAGAAAAATGAAAATCAAAATCTTCCTGAAGGGGAAAGTGATGTAGTTACTTCGGTTCAGGTGTAATGAAAAATTCTGCTTTACTTCTTATTGCATTAATTTGAATAACTGGGAGGAAAGTGTTTCACTCAATTTGCTTGAATGCTAACATTAGAAGTTGTAAGGCAAGAATTAGGGAATTGAGAACATTTTGAATCAGGAAGGCTGGAGAAGCCCATGATGTAAGTCAGATTTTCTTTCTTTTTCTTCTTCTTCTTTTATTTTACCTTGAAAAATATGTCATTTCAGCTGAGCCATTCTCCAAATGATAAATTAATTAGGGAGAAGAACTCTGAATGACTGTCACAGAGCCTTTCCCATGGATCACTTCCTGTCTTGTGGAGTATCTGGGCTGTGATTTGGCCCATTCTTGCAGTGGACCAGTTCATGGCACAGTTTTTCCTTCCTCATCACTTCCTGGTGAAGATATGTATATTTTGAGGACAAGAAAAAAATCTGTGGAGCAAAGCCTTCCTATTTTTATGTCTTACATATTCCCAGGGATGCAGAGGAGAGTTCAGGATTATGGTATCCAAGAACTGAAAGGTCTTTTGTGTATCACAACTCAGCAAAGAGGATGCATGGATTTATACAGAGAGGTTATGTAACTCTCAGGAGTGTCCCCAAAATTTTTGGGATGGGTTTGTCAGTCCTGTAATAGATTTCATGTGCAGAGCTGTTTTCTGCTAAGTCCCTTACTGGGGCCTCTGATCCTTTTTACTCCAGAGCCTCACAGAGCTCTCTTCCTCAAGGCAGAGGTACGATTCCTCTACACCTCCCTGCCTACAGCCTCAAGAATCAGCTTCTTTTGCCTCTGGATTGCCAGTGACATCCAGAAAACTGCACCTGGTCCCTGTTGGACCCCTTGTCTAACCCAAGTTCTTGTCTTACAGTCATTGATCCAAGTGGCAAACCCATTTTAGTCCCCATTTTAGCTTTGATTGTAGTGAGATCCAGAACCGCCAGTGTCTTGTTTTTCCACATGTGAGAACCGTGCCTAACTCCTTTGTTGAGGCAGATTGCAAACAGAGGAAGGTTGACTGTGTTTCCCTGACCAGCACAGGGTTTGGTACCTTAGTGATGGAGGAGTTGCCAAATGAGGCAGAAGATGGCCAAGGGACCAGGTGAGTAGGAGGCAGTCAACCCCTTTTTTGCAGCTCCCAGTTGAGATGGGCAAGTGGTGCTGGTGTGTCAGTGGCCAAGAGGAGCCCAAGAAGGGGGCAGGCTGGACTGCAGCACCAATCCCCTGCTCTGTGCACCCCTTTCCCAGGCTTCCCCAAGCCCCTGCTCCCCAGGGCACAGCCCCAGTCCTGTGAACCTGGACAGCTCTGCTCAATTTGAGCAGATCTATTTAAAATTCAGCTGGGAGATGGGCTCTGGCTTGTTACAATGCCGTCGCTGGAAATGGAGTCATCACCAGAGACTATTCCTTTTTACAACTTTAGGTATATAGATTTCCTCTCAATTCAATTTATTTTTATATAGTGTCTTTAATACACTGTCTCTCCAAACGCTTTAGCAGATAGAATTGAAATAATGAGATAACGCTTTGCAGAAGTGTGTGCAGCCGCTCTCAGACAGGCAGCGGGGTAAAGCGATAGATGGAGATGGAGCAGAGAGTACAAGGTGGAGGCTGCATCACTTGGAAGCAGCCGTAATATGAGCAAACATTCATGCAGACTATTATGGTCTGAGCACAAGGACTGATGGATATGAAGGAAAGCTACTAGTCAGGTGTGATGGAAAAGGAGGAATTAAGGAGTAATTTCAATTGAAGAAAGATGCCTCTGAAAGGGAATGAATTCAAGGGAGGGATGTTTTCAGACAAATGGATCAAAGGCAGTGAAAGCAATCCTTGATGCTCTCTGTTCATCAGGAATGGAAGTCTTGTTTGCTTCTCCATCACCGCAATATGAAACAGAGATGGGGGGCAGCGGCTCCGCTCCACAGAAGTGCTTAAATTGCTGCATTGCCCTATTGACTTCCCTGGAAATGGCCAAGCGTGCAAAGATGCAAATGCACCCAGCTGGAAATTTCTCTGAGCCTGTTTTCGATGGATAATGTTGATATGAGAAGCACAAAAGGTTTTAGAGGAGAAGAACTGGTCAGAAGGGGGAAATTGTTTCAGTCTCATTAACACTGGAGTGACAGGACAAACTGTTTTCAGGTTTTGGCTAAAAATAAGCATCAAACTCTTTAGTGGAACTCTTTAGTGAAAAATGTAAACAAAATTGAAAAGGAAATTTAATTTCATCCAACTCAACTCGCTTCTACTCAGCTGGGAAGAGCAGCATGAGAAACTGCAGCATTTTTTGTTTTCATTACAGTTCAAACTGGCAGGGAAAATGAAATCATGGGTTTTCCTCTGAAAGGGACACTCCTGTCATCACTGAACCACAGTGAGTGACGGGAGAAAAGTTGAAAATCTTTCTTGGACTAGGATTTCTGGGCCTAACCAGAAAATGACTGAACTCGAGGGTAGTTTCTCTGGGACTTCTTAGGGGATAAAACTTGAGTGACAGGGAAAGGTATGAGCAGTCAGAGACTGCTATTCAGAGACCAGGCAAGAAGATGGAGCAAGCTCATGAAACCATGTGGTACCAAATGGGTTCAAATTGCACCTGGAAAGGAGCAAGGGTTTGGTAATCACAGCCCAGAGACAGTGTGCCCTGTGCAGCTGTACAGGTGGGGAATTAAATTATTGATGATGTAACCCATGATGACTCCATTGCTGAAGAATTTGGGGAGCCCCTTCTTTCCAACATGCTTGCTACAGCTTCCTTCCCAACATCATCTCCATTTCACCCGATCAAGCTGTCTTTCCTCGGTCCTCAGGAGTACCAAGGAGTGCCAAGGGGAAGACTGTGGGGAGAAGGCAAGGATTGCTCAAGAATTGCAGAGCTCAAGAATGTTCCTGGTTTGCCAGCTGCTTCTCCTTTCCAGACCGGCCATTAAAAGCTCAACAGACATCTCATATTTGCTCTGAATATACCAAAGTTGTAAGTCATATGAAGGTGGGCACCCCCTGCACAAGAATTCCCAATCTGGATCTCCATTTCTAAGTGACCTTAAAAACTTGAAATAGTTTTATGCTTGCAGAGGCTGGGTGGTAGCTCTGAAAACAGAACTGAGCCAAGCTGGGAGTATTGGGATCTAGGATCCTGATTTGGAATTAAAAGAAAAGGTGCAGAAATGTGAATTTTGATTATGTTTCATTTAATGAGTTTTGAAAAGATTTGGAGCTGAATTAAAAGTAACAAAAAGCCTGGGAGATGAATGACCCTTATATTAAATTCAATTGGCTTTTGTGCAATTTGTTGCATAGAGAAGCCTCGTTAATACATTTTGCAGGTGGTTGGGTCATTTGTCACTGGAATCGTACTATATGGAAAGCAACTTTCCTCCCTCTTCAGTTATTTTGCTTTGAAATGAGTTTCCCTGGGTCCTGTCTGCTGGCAGGAGCTGAATTGGCTTCAGAGGAGCCACATGGCTTCATGGCAGAGAAGGATCTGACCTGTTATTTTCTATATATTTGTAAGTTATCATTAGGTAACATGGTGTACAGTTAATAGCTCAAGTATATGTAACCATCGCCCTCATCCATTAGAAAAAGCCCCTGTCCTATATTATAGTTAATAATATTTATTTTTTCGTTTTGCTTTTCTTAAGGACCAGGGCAGCTTCCCTCTCCAGAGGGAAGAAATGCTGGGAAAAAAAATACAAAAAGCTTATTTTGTTTTCATTTTCCTAATTTTCTTTTCTGTGCCTCAGACATGTGCTGCCTATAAGCTATTAAAACTCTTTCTCTAGGGTTATTCTCCCCCCCTCCATCCCCCATCTGATATTCACAACTTCATTCTGCCTGGATCAATGACTGCAAATTTGCTTTATGACAACTTGAACAAACCCATGATGGATCAGAAAGGACCTCAAAGTAGGCTGAAGCCTACTCAAGTCAAGAGCACCAGACACGTTTGTTAAAGACCTCATTGGCCTCTGATCCTTGGGTTGCTGCAGTATTGATTTTTAGGGTCCGAGCTCAATTGTGCTGGAAGTTGAGTCATATGGAGTCGCATGCTCGTGGGGGAGACAGGAGCTTTATAATGGGAATGGATCGATGGGGAATGATTTAGCACAGAGGGACCTGGAGGCTTGGCAGGAAAGTTAAGCAATAATCGAGTTTTGGGCTCAGAGCCGTTTCAGGCTGGCGTGCTGCCTGTCTCACTCGGCTCAGAGCTCTGGGGCCGCGATGCTGGGTCTGTGCACGACGGGTTGGCACAGATCCTGCTGGCTGCCAGCATGTGTGTGCGGGGAGTCACGGCATTGATACCCTTAATTTTGAGTGGGTGGGTGTTACCCTGTTGTCCCAACACTCTCTAGGTTTAAAATAAACAAAACTGGATCTGCAGATGCTGTGAATCAAGACCCAGTGGTGTTAGTCTGCTGCAACTCTGGGCTAAATCCATAAGCAACTTTAAGGAGGTAGAGTCTGAACATGGGAAGCAGAGCACCTGAATAAGCAGCACATTTTTGCAGCCTTGTAAATGTGGTGATTTTTTGTTTGTAAGCTATGGCTTTCTTGTAAACAGAAAATTTCTCTATTTTCTGGTCCCTGCTCCATCACTATGGAGGGGGAATGAGAGACACTTGGGCAGAGATGGGCTTTCTGCTGTGTGTCAATATGCAGCATCCTGGGGCCCTGGTCTATATCTCAGTTGACTCTAAATTGCAGAACATAAAAATCCAAGCAATTCCATTAAAAAGAAAGGGGATAACTTATATTTCTCTGTCCACTGCTGCATACCTCAATTTACCTTTATGATGTGTAAGTAAAGACCTGCTTTGAGATGGAGGTGGCACCTCTATAGTATTTCCATGTATGACACCCACAGGTTGTTTTCGAAAGACAAATGGGTTTTATGTCTAGGGTGACTGTGACCAAGGTTACCTTGAAGACCCTTTTGTTTTACATCTGATCCCTCAGGTCATCAGTGTTGTGGCTCTGCCTCATCTATAGTGGTGTATCTGACCTTATTTAAGTCCTAAAACTTTCATGGAGTGGGGAGTTGTTTGAAATGGAGCTTGAAGATAAAATCTAGTCACCATCCCATCAAAGTTCCTCCTCTTCTGGCTCATCTTCATGGGTGTAGTTGTAGTGCCATAGTTCCAGCTAGGAGCCAGGAGTTGCCTACACAGGGGTTTTGACATAGCACAGAACTCATGGGTGGAGTGGGAGATAAAATGTGCAATAAGAGCGGAAAAGAGGCTTTCCCAGCTCAGCTCAAGTGTAAACAGTTTCCTTCTCCTGTGAGGAAACTGGCCCTGGATCTAATTAATAAATCTCTATTCCTTAACAGCAGTCCCTCTGCAGCCTGTGCTGCTGCCTGCAGTCAGTGAGGTGGACTGGGAGAACAGACAGGGACTTTTCCGAAGGGATGACATGCACAACTCCTTTCCTGCACACTGAGTGAAGGAGGTTAGGTGAGCTGGACAGTAGCAAGATGAAGACTGGTATTTTAGGCTTTCTCCCCTTTTCACCCTCCTGCCCCCATTCCTGTTATCCATGTTGTGCAGTCTGTTGTCAACGCTGTAAAATGCTTGAGAGAGGCTGTGGGTTTTCCATCCTTGGAGACAGTCAAAGTTCAATTCGACAAGGCTCTGAGCAACCTAATACACATAATGCTGAAGTTGGATCTGACCTCCAAGTGGTCCCTGTTTGGAGTAGGAGACTGAATTAGAGGCTGGACAAGTCCATACCCATCTAAATTGTTATTATCACTCCTGTCATCTCCTCAAGCTCCACCTGAAGCTTAGTTTGATTGTTTCAGGCCCCTCTGCCCCAGCTGGAAGTACTGTTTCAAGCTATTTCTATTAGTGAGAAGTTTCTTCTTTCCCAGTCTGAGAATATTCCTGGTCACTTCCCAGCTACTCAGTGTCCCTGTTGGGACCTCAACTACCCCTCAAGTATATTGGTGGATGGGTCTGGCAGAAACAGGGAGAACCTTCTAACCTGACAGAAAAGACTGACATCAGTCTGGCTCAAAGTCCAAGGAACTCTAAACAAAGACGACATGCCTAGATTTGTTTAGATTCCATATTCATTTTTCAGATGTCTAATTCTAAGTGAGACTGACCCCTCTGTGCCCACATTTCCCACAGTTTGTGCTGCAAATAAACATATTTCCTTTATGCATAATTTCTGACAATATTTATTTGAGTGGCTTGTCTTTCCCTTTCTGGAAGGACAACTTGTGATGTTAAGTGACTGCTGGTAACAGATTGAGGCTGAGAGCAGGTGCAGGGATCTGGATAAGTTCAATTAGTAAATCTTTACTTGGCAACTCACAGTATTTTGGTGGGGGGAAAAAAGAGATGTGTCAGCACAGTGACAGCTAGGTGCAGCTTGTGCTCTGAAATCTTTGCAGAGAAGTGGGAAGAGGCAGCCAGGTTTCCTACGTGTGGGCAGATTATGAAGTGTGGGGATTAGCAAGGAGTAATTACAGTGCCTCCACTGTATATTAAGTGTGTGAAACAATATATAGGCACTCAGCACACGGCAGGCATTATGGCTAGGTGTCATAGTTGACATTTTTAATATCCATTATTCAAAAATTGATTCCATGCCTGACTATCAAGCAACATCCAGCTATAATATGGGTGTAGTACCACACAACAGCACTGTCATCTGCTAAGAGCTTTACAAACATTAGCTAATTCTGCCTACCCACTCCACCAGCGACAGGTAAGGCTGTTATTTCCGACTGTCTGAATCCCCAGAGAGAGCTGGAATTAGATGGAGGTGCTCTGGGGAAGCTGCTGTAGACGATGAGGCCACAGCAGCCGTGGGTATACACAAGGGGTGAGCAGCACGCGGAGTCTCCATAAATTGGAATTACCATCAAATTTCTCCAAACCCAAAGAAAAGCACTTCCAGTGCTCAGAGATGCTGAAAAATGGGACCTTTAAAAATACAATTTTGTGCTCACTTCTATTTTTTCAAAGCATTTTTAGCAAAGGTTTTCATTTTTACCTTTTGCAATATCCCCTAAGAAAGGTTTTCATTTGGAAATTCTTTTCTTCCTATCTTTAGGTTTTTTTCACTTTGGCCCTCTGGAAAGGAATAAGTAAGGTCAAAAAAGGTAGAAAAAGTGTAGGAAAACTAAGAAGCTGATGAGGGGGCGAAAGCCCAAACGTAAGAAGAAAGATTTTTCTTGTTCAAGTGAAAAAATGTACTTTGTCCAAAAGATTTTTTTCCCCTATTATCTGATTAAGGGGGAAAAAAAGAAAAGCTTTTTTTCTCTACTAAAAATACCAATGATTCCAGAGATGAACTGATTTGGGAATCCTAAGCAAAGGCAGCACTACGTATCATCTTAGAGAGCCTGGCTGATTTTTGGAGGGTCCACATCTCCTTGACAGCTGTTGACAAACCAGATTTCATCTTCCTCTTCCACCTTGACTTGACTCCCGGAATTTCCATTCCCAAACCTCCATCTCTTTAGGCAAATCCTCTCTGAGGATTACCTACATTATCTGCTTCTCCCCGGAGACAGCTTCCTCTCCTTTGCTATCAATTAACAACAGCTCTCACCAACCCCTAGGTTTAATTGCACCATCTTTAAAAGCAGCCCTGACGTTGAGGTGCCTTTGTCTCCAATTTTAATTTCTTCCTCCGAATTATTCTGTTGCTTCTGACTGAAAACACCGGCACTGAAATCCTCGAGGGTTGGTGGACTCCTGCCCTCCTTTCTTGGATCCAGGGGTGTCCTCCCCATACCCATGCCAGGATCATACCTGGGGGCATAAAGAGTTTGTGGTTTGTATCTCAAACTCAAGCAGTGCCATGAAACCAAAGAAAGTGATCGTATGGAAAAGCTATTTTCCAGGTCATGTAGTCCTTTCTTCTGAGGGCATATTTGAAGATTGTGTAAAAAGTATGTGTCTATGTGAAGGGTAGGCTCTGACTTATCCCAATAATCTGCACTGAGGCTGTAAATGTAAAGCACAGAGCACAGTGAAGATCAGATTGGATCTTAATCCCGACAACAACAACAAAAGAAAGTGCGGTACAGGGTGTCCATAACCTGTTTGTGTCAAAACTGGGATCAAACCGCCCCTTGTGCACTCCCCTTCCTAGATTGCTACAATCTCCTTTTGGTGCTACTTGTGCCACAGGCAGGCAGGAAGCAAGTTTTGCTCAAACTTGGCTACCTCAGTCTTTCCAGAGTCACCCAAGAAGCTTTTGCTCCCTTAAGGGATGGTTTTCCTCGCTGAGTAATTGTTTTTGATGAAACCTCTCTGTATCTGCCTGGTTTAAGCAGAGGCAGGAGTGAGTGCCCTGCTCCTGTGGATATCTCAGGCTTGATATCTCTTTCCAGTTGGTGGCTGCTCTGTGTGGGGTGTCATACTGTGAGATGATGACAGGGCTCACCATATCCACCAGCATACCCCAAACCCTGCTCCAGTGTGTACATCTCCAGTACAGCCATGCAAAGAAACACAGACATGCCCTTGGGCCCAGCCTCATTTGAAGGTTAAAAATAATACAAAGGTGCTTAGAAAAGTGAAAAAAAAAAAGAAATTAAACCACCCCCACACTTGAAAGAAACCTGCCCCTTTAAGAAAGGATTGAACGTAATCTATTTCCAGCGTACGAGAGATCGGCTAAGGATTGCTGGGACATTTTCACTGACACAAATCTACATAATCGTTTTAAACTTCTCACCATTTCTTCCGATTATTCTCTTTCTGTCACTTTAGGAAGCTCTAAAACTGATTTTCTCTCCGTAATCTTCCAGTATTGCTTAGCACCCAAATCTCTAATATTTTAAGAAGATTATTTCATTTATAATTGATTGAGTGTATTTGCCAGTTTGCTACTTCAAAGATGTTGTGCTTTAAGGGGTTCAGGTAGAGCATTACTAAGTTTCCACCCCTTACCCCCCACCTAAAAAAAGAGGCAGAAAATTTTTGCATCCTCCTTGACACTTGATGCATTTTTTTATATTATTGATATTATTTACATTGTCAGCATGCTGAATAGCTAAAAAAAGGGATATCCAGAGATGAAAGGCAAATCGAGTTGTCTCCAGCTGCAGGCTCGATCTGTGGTTTCCGTTGCAGGGAGCAGTTTGATGAGCAGGGATTGCAGGCAGTCAGCTCCAGCACCACCACATCTCCCTGTGCACCAGCCTTCCCTCCCGAGAGCTAGCTACCCTCCTCACTGCTCTCACTGGGAAATTGGTTGGAGAACCAATAGGAGTTAAAATATGTTTTATTTTACTTTTTTGCCTTTCAACGGGCAGGATGCTTTCAGCCATATCTCTTCGCTGGGGTTGCTTTCTGCATTGAGACAGAAGGTACTACACAAGTGGTGAAGAAAGGGGTAGGAAGACATGGGCCTGGGTAAAGGGCATTTCTGAAACACATTGCTGTTGGAAGTGGTCTTCATCCAGCTCATGACCAGGCTCCAGCACCTGCAGCCTGCAGGCCAGTGGACTCCATCACTCGGTGGTGGATGTTGTAAAGTGTTGAGAGAGGGGGTAAAAGTGCAACAGATAATATTCACAGAGAGCAAAGGCATTAGGAAATCTGCAAGCAGAGATGCGCAGGGAAAGAGCCCATTTAATGCACTGACCTTCCCCACTGTGGAACCAAAAAGCCTCAGAAATAAGGAGGAGATTTCCCCATTCTCCATCCTGCTCTGCTCTTCCTTCTCTATCACCTGTGAACTAGTGAGGAGAAGCATGGCACAATACTCAAAGGAAAGCCCTGAGCCCTCTTTTAGGGCTGGCAGAGTCTTAGTGATGCTCTGTCACAGTCATTTCGGGGAACGGAGCAGCTATCAACTAAGAAGAATGAATTTCAAGGCTGATCACCTGCAAGCCAGGGATAATGGGAGGTCTGCACAATCAAACACGTCTCCTGTTATAGTAAAACAAGCAACACTTGAAAAAGACATGGAAACAGGCTTCTTTAAATCCAATTCAGGGATTTGGAATCCCCACTAAACGCTTAATTAATTTTTGATTAGCTGAGAACCCATTAAACAGACTGATTCTTCTAGCTTTATAAGTAACGGCAGCATGCTGCTTTAATTAAATTAATACTAAGAGATGTTCATTTTCAAATCCTTATGTTGGTTATTTGAGAAAAAAATCATTTTATTCCCTTCCCTAAGAGGTTTACCATATTCTTTTATGCCAATGCAGTATCTCTTTCCACTCTGTTTGTGTTGCTCTTGGTTTGCTTGGCACCAGGATCTGCCAAGGCTCTGAAATTGTTCTGCCCAAGGGACATGGGGGTGTCCCAGTAGCTTTTATAACCAAGAACCTCTTATTTTTATAGCGGTTCATTCACCATATGGGTATTAGCAGTCTGACTGCTAAGTGTCTCATATCCCTGGCTTCTTGCACCCACTTTCTCTGTGAAAGTACCATTGGCCATTTCCTATGCATAGTACTGGACACGAATCCTGATTCTTCTTCCACCACAGAGCAAGCAGCTGTGAATTACCACCTCCTCTTTTGAGGGTAAGAACCTGTCCACAGGCAGCTGCTGCAGAGCAGCTGCTGCAAGGTAACCTGTCCCAGGTCTCCCATGTCTCTAATGTGACTCTGTTGTGTACCAGAGAACATGCCATGGCTTGTTCACTCCTAGTTTTCAGGCGCCTAGGTCTTTCTCTATTTCCCAGTGGAAATCAGAATTGCTGTCCAAACTTGGCTTCCTCTCCAATGATCGATGCCTACTTGTGTGTTGGATTCTCTGGCCATAGGAAGGATGCTGTCAAGCCTCGGGCCTTTCCTTGATGTGGCACAGACACAGGCATTACTGGGCATGATTAGGGAAGGAGCCTGGACTTGCTCTTGGAGCAACTCTTCTCATGGGAGGATTCAAAAGCTCCCCTCTGCCTTTTCTTTACCCCACCCCAGCAAGATCTGCAGCTGAATTTTGCAGCCTTCTCCCACTGCCATAATGGGTGATAAACTCCTCCCTGATCATTGCAGGACCAGCATGTTAAAATTCACAGCTGGAGGCTCTCCTTGCTTCACTCCTGGGTCCTGTGCAAACCTCTGAGCCGTCTCCCATTCTGCACCAGGCTGAGCCCATCCTGAGGCTCTGAGGTCCTTGCCTGTGCTGAGTGGAGTCCATGTACGCCCACATATCCAGGGAGTGAAGCTTAGAGCAGCCAGTGAATTTCCATATTTATTTATTATGCAGATGCACTGTGCCCAACTCAGAGACCTGCCAGCCACATGAATCCCATATGACGACATTGCTTCCACGATGCTACTGAACAGCTTTACATTGATTATGATTCCATAAATGTGAATCCTTTCTCATCGTCTGAGGGTTGAGACTATTTTTTCCTTTTTAAGCTTCTTCCATTTGGTAGTAGAAGAATAACTTTTGCAAAAACAGCTCACAAGAACCCACTGCTTGGATGAACCACTTGGGAATACATAACACCAAACCAGGCCTGATACAGGTACTGTTTTCCTTACACCATCTCGATGTCGTTTTGGCTTTATGCCCATTTCTCACTCCATTAGCATTGGGCACTGCTGGATTAAGCAGAGGTCCTGCTTCACCTCTTGCTTTGTGTGTCCCATCAGAAGGAGAGTGAAACAAGGCTTTCACAGCACCAGTAAGCTTGGATGTCACCTAGATCCTAAATGCAGTTGCAACAAAGAGGTCCATGCTGCGGTACTCCCCCAAGGATTTAATCATGGGCACAGCAGCAAACACTGCTGTTACACAGGATCTGGAGAGGGGACCATGGAGAGCAGCCCCTCATACCTTCACCCTCCTGCAATCCCCCCCTTGCCTCCCCTCTTATCACTGCCCACTCCTTGTTAGGAGCTGTCGGAGGCAGCTGGCTGCTCGTGCATTAAATTAGCAGATGTTGCGGCTACACAACATTAAACACAACAATAATGTTAATGTGCCCTCCGGAGCCCTCTGCCTCCTCCTCACTGGGCCTCGCCAGACACAGCCTCTCCGGAGGCAGATTAATTTCAACTCTCTGGATCATAATAAAGTAATTTTTATTAGAAAAGGCAATGTGTGGGGGGGGGAGGGGGGAGGAATGGGACTGATCTCCTGAGCTGCAGAGATTTAAGCCAGCTGTCGACCGTCTCCTGGCATTTGGGTTAGGAAGTAAATACAGAAGGAGGGGATTTTTACACAACACCCATCAGCCCTCCTTTCTGGGAGGAGCATGAAGGAGGCTTGGAAGTAAGGGAGAAAAACCTGTGTTATGAAGTTAATACTGTACTCAGTCTAGTGCTAAACAAACTGGAGTGGGGGTGATATTTTCTTCCTTACCAAGTGGGAATGGGCTTTCATCATGCTAGCCTTGAAGACAATCCTCCCTAGGTGTGAGGCTGTGAGATCTCAAAGCAAGCCTTCCAAGCCCTCTTTTGCTAAGAAGCCCTCTTTTCACAAGATGTTCATCGGAATAGGATTTACAAGCTTTGTATTGCCACCACTTTTGAAAATACATGGTATAGTCCTGCCTGACCCTGGAGCATCCCCATCCTAGCCCCAACATGTGCTCTGTGCTCAGTCTGGCTCCCCAGCCAGCTGGTCAGTGGTAGCTGACTCTCTACTACTGCAGAGTTCCTGAGCTGAGGAGATTTTGATGGTTCAGCCTCATTCTATCGGATGCCAAAGGCTCACAGCTCTTTCTGGCTTAAATAGGGGCTGTCTGTACTCAGCACTTCTGAAAATCAACCCTAGGTTTTTGCTCAGATTAATGATCAGTATGGACACAGTGGCTGTTGGAAGCCTACATCTTCATATATCAGTGGGGAGTGAATTGCCAGCTGTGGATTTGGAGGACGTGGGAGTCAAGCTCTGGCCTGCCATCCCTAATTCACTACTGAGCTGAAAATTTGGACCTGGTAGTTTTAGTATCCATCAAAATATTGGTGAGGAACCTGAACTCTGGCAGGATGGTGGACAGGAATGGGTTATCTGTTAGTGCTGTGTTAAATGATGGTGCCATTTCTACTGGTCATTTCAAATAAATATAGTCAATATCCATGCAAAGGCTGATCCCTCTCTGCATCCTGTTATGGCATCTAGCCATGACCAGCAGTGAATACCGATGGAGGAATGTCACATCACAAACTCACAGTGATCCTTCGCCAGGATACTCTCCCAAGCTCCAGATGTGTGGCTGAGGGACTTTCCAATGTAACCAAAATTAATTTTCTTTTTCTTGATTAATTTCTCCAGTTGCCTTTGATCATTCACAGCATCCAGTGGCAAGGAACTCTACAGACTAAACAGGCTCTGTGTGAAAAATTATTTTTCCTTTTCCATCTGGTCTGAGATGCCACTTGCAAGTTTCAGCTGCTGCCTCCCAGTTCTACAGGGAAAAAGGGTGAACATTCTATGTTTACTTCTTTCAGCCCATTTTATCTTTATCACTTCCCTCCTCAGTAATCTATTTTCCAGAGATGAGAAAACATCATCACTGCAAGTGTTCCTTGTATGGATACTGTTCTGTGCTTCCTTGGTAGTTGGCTCAAATACTAATCCACATACCTCCTGGATGATCCGTTGGTCTCTGGCTGCTGATTTGCTGAATAATTCTTATTTTTTGTTGTTGTAATTGTGTAGTTATTCTGCAGTGTGAGAGTAATAAAAAACCTGTCCTCCTAATCCGTTTGTTTCTTCCCCATCTTGATATTATCTAGGTTAATAATAGTGCAGGGTTATGTGGAAGGGTTAATTTTTAAACTAGACCTATTTGATTACTTGGGTCCCATCCCAGCCTGAGCAAGAATTGTGCTAGCAGAGCTGGTGGCGAACTGTAACAATGCAGAGTGGTGGAAGCAGGTGCAGAAATTATGAAAGCACAGTTCTAAAGCCAGGGCAAGAGCTTGGGAGCTGGTTAGGCTGGAGAATGGATCCCCAGCTGAGGCGCTCCTGGATCAGGACATAGCAGTCCTTGGGCAAAGACCTGCCCACATAGCTGCACCTGGTGTGCATTGCCTGTGGTCCTCAGCCCATGAGCATCTTGTCCACTCCATTACAAAGGCTGTGCCAACACCTGACGCTGGCACCCTGCACACTTCTCCTGAACTTCCCTTTGACAGGAAATATTGGGGGAAAGCAAGCTGGAGCACGGGAGTGCAGTAGCTGGAAAGGAAAGTGGTGCTTGTGATAACACAAGATCGGGTTTCACTGATTCCTTTTTCAAGCCCCAGTTGAAACCCTCCCCACCACTTGACAGGTTTCCAAAATCCTCTTTCTATCTAGGTTCTACCCATGGCCCTTGAGTAGGGAGAAGAGGCTGTGAAATGAAAGACTTGTTTGCTCTGTGAAAGAGCTTGACAATGTGTTGAGAGAAATTGTTATTCACTGCTTTCATTGCATTTAAAAAGGCATCCATTTCTCTCTCTCTCTTTTCTTTTTCTCCCACTTCTTCTTCTGAGGAATCTCTAGTTGTAATCCCTCTCTGGGATTTTTCACAGTCTGATAATGTTAATATTTATCCTGGCTCAGAGATGAATTGACAGCACTATGTTCTCTCTTCAGTCATTTTATCTCTTTACATCAATTAGGTGTTCTCTATGGCTTTAACTTCATCAACATCCAACTTGGTGGAGTGACAGGTAAAATCACCCTCCATCACCCTTCACCTCTCTCATTGCTAGTGATTTATTTTCTGTTTGCTTTTATTATTTTATTAAAAATCTAAAGATTTTAAGTAATGCTGGAAGCAGTTATTAGTGGTCAAAGGATTTGGGTTTCTGAGGATAACTGCTGGATTAGTCCTTGCCTGGTATTAAAGAGCTGATTGCAGACTTTTGTCAGAACCATTTTGGGGACACAGAGGTAGAATTTTTATGCCAGGGACTCAGTCTTTGAAGAAAAGTACCCATGAAGTGGTGGAGTGTTCTTCTGCTAATGGTCAGTGTTCTCAAGTCTGACCAAAACGGTCAGTGAAGAGCTCATCAGGGTTTGTGTTACCTTTGGAAGAGTTGCCTGCAAAATAACAACAGCCAAGACAATTTATCACAGAGACAATCAGTATTTCCTTCTCTGGAGTATTGCACAAGCAACATAAGATATCCTTAATTATAGAATTGAAAGGATTAAAGCTTTTTCTTCATTGCCTCTATTCCATCCAGAGCTGAGCTCATTTAAGTCTTACAAACCTTCTCTTATATGGGAAGACTGATTCCAGGTCTCCTCCAAACTGGCATTTCTCCTGTAAGGAAGCTCCAGATTACATAATT
Source organism: Pitta sordida (assembly GCA_013390025.1). Lineage (NCBI taxonomy): Eukaryota > Metazoa > Chordata > Aves > Passeriformes > Pittidae > Pitta > Pitta sordida. Next base: position 836,735 of record WEKX01003740.1, on the reverse strand, counting down.
TCAGCACATTTTTATTTATCTCATCTTCAGTGGCAAAGAAAAAAGAGTTTGAAGAATCTGGAAGTGTTATGAAGATTTTCCCATAGATGACACCAGGAAATTAAGACTAATGACAGTTTTATTCCAAAAGCTGAATCCTACAATCAACAGTTCCTAGGAATTTTTCTTCTTTTGTACACAATCAGTTTTGATTATCTATTGACCTGTGATTGAAAAAAAGCCCCTCTGTGGATCACCAGTTATCTACAGGAAAGGCAGGAAGTCCAGCAGTGTCTGCAGTCATAAAAAGAGGAAATGTGAAACCACTTTGTTGTGTGAGGTCTGATCCAGCAGCAGCCACAAAGATGTTATGGTGTGACCACTAAGTGTTTGTCCATGGAAGCACACAAATTCCCAGAGGTGATTACTCCAAAATTTTGAAGAAGCTGCTATATGGCAAGCTTTTGCAACTATGCTTATCACAATGATATAAGAGTAAAAAGCCTCAGATCAACCAAGAATTTTTTGCTGTGTGAGGCGGATTAATTGTTCACACTAAATACTGGCTTGCCACTAGATGACTAGTAATTATTGCCAATCATGTTACCAGAATCTCAGCTTGTTTTTCCACTGCTGTCCTGAGTGTGGATTCCTACCTGATCTGGCTTTTTATATCATGTAAAGTTCTGGCCATAAGCAACCCACAGGCCATGTTGAGTTGTCTCACAGTCTGGGCCAAGGTAGATGCTGGCCAAATTGATCAAGAAGTTTTTGATGTGGCCGTTCATTTCTCAATAGCACAAACTGACAAAGTGGTTGAGCATAACATCTGGAGATGTGAATGCCCAGAGTGATGACGAGGAGTCGTTCTCTCTCTTCTGATCCAGGAGCATTAGATCAGGTCTCTCCAAATTGAGACAGAAAAGAAGCAGACCAGGAATATCAAAGAAAAGAGATATTGGAAAAAGGCTGAAAATACCATTAGCACAAAGATCAGAGCTTCTTTTTTGAGATCTATGCTGCAAGCAGTAACCTCTAGAGAAAATCCAATTCCCTACAGTCCATAGTGCGCTGTAGACTCACAAACGCGTTATGTACTTCATGTGTCAGCACACCCACCTGAGCGCTCCTTCCCTCCCCATGAAATCACTGGATCATGTACAAAGGCATTGCTCTCTACACAAATTTCATTGTGCGATATCAGGATTGACCTAAGAAATGACTGCCATGAAATTATACCATAGCTGCATCAAGTAGGAACTACTAATCCTGAACTGCTCCAAAAGAAAGAAAAATAAATATGTTAATGTTACACTATAAAATTGATACTAATTATTCATGATTAATTAATTCTTACATTGCACCCCAGACAGGCTTTCTGTAAGAGAACTCCCATCATCTGACCTGTATCCTCTGAGTGAGTCTCCTCAGTTAAACCAATGGAGCTTTTTCCACTTTTTCCAGTAGATCTGCAAAATATATGCAGATTTATACAGTGAGGCATACCCTAAATACTCTGGGGGAAGGAGTAAAATAGACATTAATCAGATATTAAAGGACTTATGAGACAGGGAGAAATATACATTAGGGCATAATTTGGGGTTAATATAAAATGTTTTGTATACATATAGTATACAATTATTATGTACATGTATATATTATTGTTCTGTTTAAAATAACTGGATTGGCTAGGATAAGAAGAAAAACGGAAGAAGCAGGAGTTAAATATGTAATAACACTAATATTAGGGAACTGTGGCTAATTTGCAAATGGATACCACATGGAAACATGCTTCCTTTAATCTGTGTTGCTTTAAAAAAGAAAAAAAAAAAGGAGGAGCAGGAGATTGGGGTTAGTAAGCTATCTGACAGTCTGAGCAGCTCATCTGTTTGCAGAAACTGGGTGGGGAGCAGATATTGCCAAGTGCCTTGAGTATCAAGTGCATTGCATGTGGCTTTTGATCAGAGGGGCAAGGTGCTGCCTTCACTTCCCTGGAATGGTTCCCACCGGAGGCAGGTACCTCCCCACAGAGAAAGCAGGGAGGGTTTGGTGACAGTGAGTGAGACAGGGACATTGTGTGTTTGCACCAGACCCTGGCCTTTCCCCTGGCTGTGTTCCTTGTAATTTCTGGAAATCAGAAATAAGCTGATGTGATTAGAGAAGAACAGATCTGGCTTAGTGCTCTTCAAGCTTAAAAAGGTGTTAAAGACTTGACAAATTACAAATACAGAACTAATAGAGATCCTAAATAAGTATGGTTACCTAATTCCTTTACACTGAGAGGCAAAAATGAAGGGTGGCATTACTGTGATTGATGGACAGATAAGCAGCCTGGCCAAGGAGAAATAGCTGACAGCTGGGGCAGATCAAAAAACATTTTACGTCCAGCCCATCCTTGATCTGGGTAGGGACTAGTTTTTGCAGCCTTTTAGCTTTGTTGATGGTTTGATACTGGTGACCCAGTGGAAACAGAGTTCTGTGGTGTTGCATCTACTCAGGGAGAGGCCAGGCTTGATTTTCTTTAGGTTACACTTTTTTTTGTTGTTCTTCTTTCTTTTTTTCTCTTTACTTCTTTCAATGCAATCTCAAAGTCATCTTGCATTAATTAGCCGTCATCTTAACGACACTGTTGCATGTTAGACGAAGAGATCTCTGAATTCAAATAAGACTTGACCCTAAGAGAGACCAGCTCCCTGGCTTTTTCTTCTCATCTCCTTAAATCTAAAAATTGCTAAGTGATCTCTGAGGCTCAGGCTTTCCTCGGAGATTAGTGTAAGAAAAGCCCCAACATCTGCAAAAGTGACTGCTTTTGACAACCGTACAGATATCTTAAAGAGCAGGAATTTCCCTAATAAAACCCCTTAAAATAAGTCTTCTTAAGATTTCTTAATGCCACAGTGATCAGTTTGCATGTTTCAGAAATTCAAGAATTTTTTATCTGCTTTGGAAAGTTATGAAAAAAAAATGAAGCAGGTTTATTTAAAGGGGAGAAGTATTTGAGATGCAGGAGAGACGGGGTAGAAAAGCTTAGGAACTGGTGATAAAACCATAAATTGTATAGCTCAGGGAATTTGTGGACTGACTAAAAATGACAAAGCAAAGCAGCCCAAGTTGGTCATCAGAATAATAACAAAGAGGACTTTTACCAAGGAAAAAAAAAAAAAGCACGTGGACCCTCTGGCATTCCATAGGCAATTTAAATAGCTTAATTCAGCATTGTTGTGATAGCCATATGCCTGATAGCCTGTGGGCCAGATCCTCTGCTGGTGTAAAGCTGAGGCTTTTCCCCCTATTCAGCAAAATATCCCTATTAAGGACAGCGTTTAGGCATCTGTAAGTGTGTGCTTAGATCCCGACAAAGACACGGGGAGTTAAGCATCGCAGGGAAGCTGCCCTGGCACATGGAGATGTTTAAGTAAGTATATCTTGGAGCTGGGGTATGAGCCCCTTCCCCAAATTTGCCATGTATTTCTAACACCTTGGATGCTGTCACAAAGGACCAAGTTGCCTCTGACATTCCAAAGCACAGAGAGATGCTCTCGAATATATCTGTAGGCTTCTGGGACTTGACCCTGCACTCCTTTCCCTGCTTGGACCCTGGAGCAGGGACTTCCAGCATGCGGCAGATCCTGGTGCAGTGTGCTACTAGGGCTGTGTGTGCAGAGTTACAGAATCACAGAATCACAGAATATTCTGAGTTGGAAGGGACCCACAAGGATCATCGAGTCCAACTCTCAACACTGTCTCCCTGGCGGGAATCGAACCCGGGTCTCCCACACGCCAGGTGGGATGGGCTGGGATGCCATGCTGTTGATTCCAGGGGTAAAATTCAGCTCGATATTATCCTTGTTCAGCAGATTCCCAGCAGGGTGAACCGAGTTGGGCTGAACTCAGAGGAACCCTCAAATGAGAACTGTCAGCACCTGTGGGTTCAGGCTGTGCTTACAATAGTGACATCATTCACATGAGCATACTTGGGGTTGTTTCCTTGTTTTGAGTTTCAGTGAAAAAGTCCCACTGGGGACAGGATTACTAGAAAATTTGAGGGGATTTTTTGGTTAGGTCTTTTGTTGTTGGTTTGGGGTTTTTTTAGGGGGGGTTGCCAATTTGTGGGTCTCCAATAAAATGAAGAGAGAAATTTAGGTGTCTGAAGTTCTGATACCTTTCTTCTTGCTTGCTAATATACTTCATTCCCATAAAAATGAGTAAGTTTCGGCACCAGATATTCTCATTTGACCTTCTGTTTTCTTTCATTTTCCTCCATTTTAATTTCACATTCTAGAAAGATCAGAAGGAATCCAGTTAAAACACAGGCATTCACTGTGGTGATTTCTGTAGCAACTACCAAGAAGGGTAAAAAGAAATTCTATCAGTGATAACCTATACAGGGATACACTTACATATATTTAACTTGCAGAGAGAGGATGCTGATGACCTATGCCTCTTGGTCTACAAGCTCATGATCAATAGAGTGAAGGAACTATTGGGGTACAGCACGGATTTTTGTGCAAGAACTGGATGTAGGTGCTGGGTATTTATTGAAGGATACATCCCATGCATCTCAGGTGCTGTGAGATGGGGCAACAGAAAGCATCAGGAACCAAAATATGAAGCTCCACACTATTACTTTTCCTCCTCCTTTCCCTTCATGGGCACACTTTCCAGCTCCATTTCAGAGCAGAGGGACATACTGGAATTACAGAATAACCCACTGAAAGCAAGAAATCTGGTGCATGCCCAGCCCTAGCAAAGGTGGAGCAGGAAACAGACCAGGGATTAGACCCACAAAGGGACATAGGTTCACAATTACCATGTTAAACCCTTCAGTCCAGCTGTAAAGTCTCCAAACCACCACCCAGCTCCTGCTTGACCCTGGCTGCTCCTTAAATCTTCCTGGTGTGCTGGTTTGCAATGCTAAAATTCCCAGGTGCTGAAGAGATGTGTTGCAGGGCCTCCTGGGATCACTGCCATTGTGCCTTGGCTGAGCAGCTCAGTGCCCCTTCTCAGGTCCTTGAGGTGTTTCTGAGTTTACCTCACTCATGATGTTCAGCTAATAAGGACTCCCAAATCACCAGGCAAAACACAACAGTGATGATGTTGGTGGGGATCAGAGTGGGTGGTAGAAGATCTTCTAGCTAGAATATTTTATTCCCTTTATTTTATTTATGTGTATGTCTTTCCTATGTCCCAGCGACTTCATAAACAATTTTAAGAAGTCCTACAGAATAGAATATTTCAGTTGAAAGGGACCAGTGATCGTCAAGTCCAACTGCCTGAACCCCTCAGGACTGACTAAAATTTAAAGGAAATCCTAGAGTTTAGGTTTTCCAAGGGCTGAATACATGGTGCCTGTAGGTGGGAGATACTGGGTCAAATCCCCTCAGACGGGGTGTTAATAAATACTTTGAGGGAGTGTAACAAGGCATATGATGTTGTATAATCAACCTTTGGATTTTGAAATATTTGCTGGGAAGCTTAATATTTTTGTTTTTGAAATGTGGGCCTTTGGGGTTTTTTGTTTGTGTGAGTTGTTTTGTTTAGGGTTTCTTGGTTTGGCTTGGTTTGTAGTTTTTTAAAGAAGGAAAGTAGGATATTTTATTAATGGGACCACCTCAGACTGCAGGCTTCAGAGGAGAAAACCGTATCAGGCAAATGCACCTGTCAGCCCCTTTGTCTCAGTTTCTTTACCTGTGAACCGGGCACAAGATTCCTTAGATTGCCTCTTCCAATGCAACCCTACACTGTGAGCTCCAATATGATATAAAAGGTGCAAATTAAAACTCAGGTGTCTTATTCCTATGCAGCAGTATCAAAAATACCTCTCTGAATGAACAAAAATTGTTACACCATAAGGAAACTTTTATTTAGGACACTGCAGATCCGGATTTGTTGCCAGCAGCCTAAAACTAGTAGGAACTCTGAGGGAAAAAAATCCTTTCTGGTTTTATATCTCAATCAAGAAGAACTGTCCTTTTTAATTCAAATGCTGGGGTCTAGAGTTGTTTTCCCTGCAGATGCAGCGCTGTATTGGGAATATCAAGAGCTGCCAATTGCAATAACAGTTTCTAATTCCAAATTAATTCAGTGTAAATGAACTGTCAAGAGAAGATTGATTTGTTTTGGTAATTGCCCTGATGCAGGCTGCTGGGTGACAGCGGGAAAGAGCAAAGAAGGGAGCTCTGGCAGCTCTGGCTGAGCCTAAGGGTGGATCGAGGAGATGGAGACCTAGCTGCAAATATCATCTGTCAGGGCCACTGCTGAGCCTGATGCGTTTTTCCAGCTTTCAACCGTGTCTTCAGGAATGAAGCCGGCACTGCAAAATGCTCCTTGAGTTAAAGACGTCTGTATGTTGAGCAGTTAGGAAGGGGGGGAAAAAAGAGACTCCCTCCACTAGAAAGGTTGTTCTTCATTAAGCCTCCACCTCTGCTCTGCTGCTGTGCCGGTGGGCTACCAGCCCTCACCTCCTCCTTGGTAGCCAAGTGACAGTCTGTCTTTGCCTCATGGCTGGGAAGGGCTGAAAAGGAGGGACCCAGTGCCAGGCAAGACTGGGCACAGGAGGTACAGGGCTACTGCTAGGGCATGACATGCCACATGGGACATTTCGTGCTGCCTGAGACAGATGGAAGAAGTTTGGTTCCATGAGTGGTTTCATGTGGATGTGTTCAGTCTGCAGAACCCTTCCCAAGGGCTTTATCTGCCACCCCAGCAAGAGGAGTCCATCCGTACGCAGACCTGCCCTGGTACAGCCCCAAGTCCATGCTAACGCTTCAGGGTCCACAGAATGAGCATCAGCTGTCAGTAAAATCATAAAAAGGTATTTTAGCAGGAAATTCAGTGTTACACTTCCATCAGTGAATGAAAAGCCTGAACAACCCAGAACATCAGAAAGCAACACTATCGGTAACCCAAAAGCAGACTTTGGAGCGTAGATATTAGACATTAACTAATTCAACAACATGTAGTTGCCTTAAAAGAAGGCACCATATGATTTTTAACCCATATTACAGATAAATATATAAAGTTTGTTAAAATGGCTCTATAGATACAACATTCAGGCTATTGCTACAGCCTGTAAAACAGAAAGACAAGAAAACTCCCAGAGCAAATGACATAGTAAGCTCCCAAATGTTAATGAAGTTGCTTGCTAAAGCACTGCCAAACAAACTAGCTTTTGCTTGCTGTATTTTTGGGGTTTGTTTTTGTGCTTAAATTCTCTGATCAATGCAGGTGCTGTGTGACTGAATTGTTAATGGAGTCTGTAGATTAGTTTATCAATAGCATTTAAATACTTTTCACACTTGCAGTAGATTTTGAATTATTTATTTGTTTCTGGTCAATTGCTTATGATCTCATTAGCATTTATCTGTAAAGTGATACGAGACATGCTGAAATACTTTAAAGATTTCATGGTTCTGCAACTTTTTCTGGGAGAAGGAGGTGTCAGGGCTGAAGCTCAAAAAATCCCACAAGGCTCCTTTTTAAGGGAGGGGAGTACTCAGAATCAGTACTCAGAATCTGATTTTTGGGGAAAGGATGGAGATAAGCTTGTAGGGAGACTGCTGCACTGGAGAGCTCAGCCTTTATAGTGATTACTGAAAATAGAAGGAAAGGAAACTTCCGTGTTTATCCTGAATCCTGGGGACAGAGCCGTTCATGGATCCTACAGAAACCCTGTAGAACATGAACTGAAGCCTCTGGAATCCCTTTCTCTGGTCTTCATAACAAATCCATTTGTCTCTTCATTAAAAGAGTTGCAAATATCCTAAACAATCTCGTTTCATATGTTGTGTTATTCTGATTTAATGGAAGAGTGCTTGCATTGTTCTGATAGACATTACATTTGTCTTTTAGTCTTTTGATATGTCACATGTGGACTCCACACAAAGCTCATGAGAAGCTGAACACATCTCAAAAGGGTATGGCTTGTGCCTTAAAAATATTGGAAGTATATAATTTATAAGTATTATCAAAGTATTTAAGAAGGGGAGAGCAGATTAAGTGTAAGGACTGGATTGAAACCAATAGGAAGAGACAGCAGAAATGTCTATTGAAGAAGGTTGTGGAACAAGGAGACTACTTAATCCTTAGCAATGGCCTGTGATGTCCCAGTATGCATTCACAAACAAGAAAAAAGCTGTTATGAAGCTGTGGAACAAAACCAAGAAGTTTGCACCATGGGCTGAAAGAGGAGCATATAACCCAGGAAGTCTGAAGTAAGACTGGGGGGGGGCAAAAATCTCCTCCTGGGAATCATCCATGCCGTCACTGCTCTCAGGTGGGCAGTGGATTCTCACTGCTCATCTCATGAGCCTGTTGAAATGTGACAACAGCTATAGAGGTGCCCTACTGTGAAGTGTAATGAACTGTGTTGTTTTACCATCCTCAGGCTTTGCTCTGTGGCCACTCCACTGCTCTGTGCAGGGACAGATATGTGGCTTTTTTCCCAGATCTCATCCCTTCCTTCTTTCACTTGAAGCCAATTGACTGCAGCCAGGTCATGTAATGAAGCAAAGGTCCCAAAACCTCAAAGATCTTCCTCATTTCCTACAGACTCATCCACAAGACATTTTCTAGTGGATTTACTGTCAATCCTCTCACTTTGAGATTTCATCACATACTAATCATGCATGCCATCAGGAGCTATTGTTGGTTTTAGAGACATTGACAGCACTGCGGAAAGGGATCCTTTCCATAGAAAAATTTTCAGCTTTGGAGCATCTTCTGAAATGGTTTGTACAATTTGTCTTAACCAGTTTCAAAGAGAAAGGAAATAATACCCAGAGCAGTGGTTTCTGTCAGCACTTTGAACACCCCTGAATTTGCAGGCATGATGGAAAGCCCTACTTCTCTCTGGTTTTTGTGTCAGGATAATTCTTTTTAGGTAAAATGAGATGATCTCTACAGTTCTAAGTAGTATAACATAGCCAGGTTATACTACTTAGTAGTAGTATAACTGGGTGGTATAACTGAGCAAGGAGCACAAATTGCTGTCGGGTGTCATTCCTACTCCTGTAGCTATTATCATATGCAATATATTTCCTTTGCCCCTGAATACCTGCTTTTTTTCCCTGGTTAAGGCAAAGAGGTAAGAAAGGGTTTCTCTCCTTTTTGGTTGCTCTGCTGGAATAACCAGGACTGTAAGTTAAATCCACTGGAGATTTGGTGGGTGTCAGTCCTGGAGACTGAGAAGAGGAGCTTGGTTTCATCATCTTCTGCTAAACTTGGCTTTCCTGTGGATTCGCAGTCTCTCCTCCCTTGCAGCAGAGTGTGTAGCTGCAAACACTCTAATGATAAGATGGAGAGGCTGGAGGACCTCACAATCCCCTTGTGAACAAGTGACCTTGTGAACAGGCAAAGATGTCCCTGTAAAGCCCCCCCTTTCTCTGAAGAATCTTTGCAAATGTGAACTGTTGTTCCTGCCACATGTGCAGAACACCTTCAGCAAAGAAACCCAGGTGCAATTTGGCGGCAACCAGACACATCACAAAAATGAGGGCAGAGTCCCACTGAATCCCGCGGGGAAGAGCTGGTGAAGCAGTCATAAGTATAACGTGAACACTGTATGAGATGTCTGGTGTTACTTTTGGCAGATACACATATTTTCTCCCCCCGAAAGGCTCTGGGACCATGCAGGACAGTGAGTTAGCTGAATCTCACATGTAACACTTTTCCCTTTCTTTCCTCTTTTGTCTCCTTTTCTTTCCCTTCTCTTTCTTTTTCTTTTTCAGTTCAGCCTAAATAATGATCTAGGACAGCACTGTCTCTTTAAAGGTGGCCTTTTTAAGTGCAACCTAATCTTCTTCTATCCACTTGGACCTTGGATTTAAAAAATTTCACCAATCCGGATTTCCAAATCCTTGCAGATTCTGAGGGGGCTTGTTTATGGAAGTATCCTTTAGAAAACGGCTTAGACTTTAAGATGAGGAAACGCAGGGAGCTAATGTGAAGATTTAGGACTTTCTAGGAAGCTTGCAGTGCCTAAGCCCTGCTTGCTTGAGCAGTCTGAAGGTCCTTTTGCAGACTAAGAGGGATTAATACCCCTTTAACCAGCAGGGCTATGCACACATTCATAAATATACCATCTCTCTCTAATCGCTTCTCTCCCTAATCCACAATGATTTCTTAGGAATTATCATTTTATCTCAGCTAAATAAGCACATTCCTTGTGGTTTCCTGTAGAAAAATAAAATCTTTCTGAAGCTTTTCTTTTCAAAAATGGTGCCATGAAAATCAAGCTTTTATTTAAGACCTTGAGTAAATAAAGGAAACTTTGTTTATTTGCTTCTCAAGCGAAGGGCAATCGGTCACATCCACCGAGCATCTGCCTGCTGATCCACCCACTCCTAGTCCAAACGACTCCTCTGGAGTCAGAATCAGGCTCATTTGTTTGCCCAACACCTCTTTGAATGCACAAGAGTCAGGTGGAAAAGGTTTTTGCAAATTACTGCTAATACCAATGTGATGATTGTTGAAAGAGACCATTTCTTAGAATCCCGTATAGTTTTTTATGTTTACTTTGTAGATCTTTCTTCACCTCTTTTGCTTTTAAGGTTTAGTGGGAATTTTATACAGTTTTAATGTTTACATTTTTCTTGCCCAAGCTCAGCTACCTTGCAAGGGATTAACAGCCTTGATTTTAAGGAACATCACCCACTTTTTGCAACATACTGGGTTCTCACACAGCAGTATCATGCCAGCTGGTTGCATGGGGTTGATCCTGGGGCACGAAGGAACTACAAGTAATAAGGAATCTGACTTCTAATGGCATTTTTAAAAAAGAAAGGAAAACAGTTCTTTTTATTGCTAAGAATATTGCATGGAAGTGAGCATTTCTTTGGTAAATCATTCCCCACTTAGGCTTGGTTTCTAAGATCACTTTCAAATCCAGAATTGAGTTCAGGCAAATTCCAGCTGAAGTGAAACACTCAGCTCTGGGAAAGGCTTTAATACAAAAAAAATCCTCTATTTCTAATTCTTACTCTTGCCTTCTATCACAAAAAAATACATATAACCTTGAGAATCAGTACAGCTGCGCTGCCTGGGGAGTTTCAGCATCTACAGTTTTTGTTGTCCACAGGTCAGAAAAGTTGTAGTAAAATATTTATTCTGGAAGATTTTATTTTAAATAGAATTAATAGGGACAACATGGAAAAGAGCTGTAGAAAATCAGAACTGTTTTGGAGCATTCCTCTTTGATTAATGTATTTCCAAAATAATTTGAGATATGAATTGAAAAATACATCTCTTCTCTTAGAAGAAACAATGATGATAAATGAACAATTAGAGCTATATCCAGGTATTTTTAGAGTTTAGAGGTATTTGAATCTGTGTTTTATTTTATGTCAATCTCTACTGAGACCATTCAACTTAACAAGAAATTAAATAGTGTGACAAGTCTGCTGCAGCCTTTTATTACTTACAGCCCCTGTGGGCTTTATATTTTTTTCTTGTCCCTTCCTCCTCGCCATGCACTCAGTGGTCAGAATAGAAATACAGAAGCCATAACATGAGAATATAGATGTCCTACAATGAAATCTTTGTCCCAGTGGGTGTGTTTGCAGGGAGCACTCCAGGCTGCTGTCTGCACTCCTCCCCTCAGTGTGCTGAGGACTGACCCTGACCAGTGTCATCCTGCACGGATGTGGAAGAGTCTCATTCCCTCTCTTTGTGGCAGGAGATCCTTCAGTATTTGCTGTGCTTGCTGCTGAGCTCAATGTAGATCTGGCTTTTGCCCACCCTTGCCTGCAGATGGGGACCTGGGTTTGTAGCTCATGTGAGTTCAGGGATGGGGCTGACTGAACCGAAACACTACGTGAGTGTCACAGCTACCAAAGAAAATCTCTCGTAGCAAGCCCATCCTTCGCGGAGAGGTGCCTCCAGGTGTTTCTAGATGGTGTTTTCCCAGCCATATCCCTGCCACCGTGGCATCTGACACCTTCTTTTGCTGCGGCTGGCAGATCTGCAAAGCAGCCAGACCAATGAAAGGCTGATACTCCTGACTCTGGTTTTTAACTTGTGTTTGCCTACTAATTGTAGGGGGTTCCCCCATAGTATTGAAGGACTTGGAGCCCTTCTGCCATGAGGATGCCTCCAGTGTTGTTTGCTGAAGTCTTCTTTCAACAACAAAATTATTCAACATGCTCCAAAGGCTCAGTTAAACCTGAGGCTGATCTGACTTAAGGGAGATTTCTACCTGGGCTGTGGCCCAGGCTTCACATCTTTCCATATAACGCTCTGCCCTAATGCTCACTGAAAGCTTGAAAGTGGCTGGGAGGATTAGCTAATGGGTAATTTAAATAGGTCATTTCATAAGAGATGTATATGATAGGCAGGCATGAAGCCTTGCTTAAACCCTGTAGCTTTGTCTTGTCTCTGTGTGTCTCTTTGTGTCCTTGCCATATGTCTCTTGGCTACTTTTTCTGTTCTCATCTTCCAACCCATCAATTGCAAAGCTCTGTTTGTTTATATTCTCAGCCAGTCTCAGCTAAAGCCCATTTTTGTCAATGGGAGTCATAGACTAGGCCTTCAAACTCCATCTAACAATGAATCTTCCCCCCGTGGAAACAGAGAACAAAGATAAGGCTAGGGGAAAAGAGCTTTATATGTGCCTGGACATACATACACAGATTTATTCTTTTTCTTCTTATCTTTGTGTTTCTCTTTTAGACTGAAAGATCTAAAGGGTAGGAAATGTGTGATAGTGAGTCTAGAAAAGTATATATAAAGGCTGCTAATGGCAAGCATAGTAACTGCTTACCCTTGACTTAATAATCCTCATTAGAGCTGGAAAAACAAACATATTATGCCTTAAACTGTAAGAATATCTTCTAATGGAATTTGAGGAATTAAAATATGGGACCAAGGTTTATCAGCCTGTTGCTAGGAGAGCTGCAGTCTGTGTTTGCTTAGGGAATCATCATCAATAATCCCTTAATCTAATCGCAAAATATAGAAAGCTGCTGCACCAGACTGACCCTATTGGATGCAAGCAGTAAGCAACAGAAGAGAGTGACGAGGTTACCCAATACCAGCTGTTGAGTTATGACTGTATCCAGGAGAAGGCCACATGTGCAGACACCTTGGGAGCGTATGAGAAGGTTTTTAGTCGACGAATGGACTAAATGGACCTCAACAGAACAACCAACCAAGCTGCAGTATTTCCCTGGGAACAAAGGGATGAGAATGGACGTACAGTGTCAGGTCAAATGTCTGCTGGGAACAATATTGAACCTATGTCTGAAAATTCCCCAAAGGGAGGGTACAGGGGAACATGGAGGACATTTTTCCAGAATACTCTCCAGCCTCTGGCGCTTTGCTGTTCAGACCTAGAGAGCCAGCAGTGGTATCTTGGAATGGAACACCTTCTCCTTTCTTTAGGAATTTGTTCCGTTGCCTTGTGAAGTAACCTAAAATCTTAACATCCAAAACATCACTTATTGAGGAGTTTCATAACATATTCACAAGCTCCAATTTTGCATGGCTTGGATCCCTGTATACTAGTGTCATTAGATTATGTCTACCTCTTGTACTGGAAGAGACAGTGAACAAACCTCCTTTATTTGCTGTCTCTGAGCTTCTTGCCACTTTGTAGAGATACAAGTGCAAGTTCAGACGCCTTCCCAGGAGTATATGAGCATAAGGAGTACAAAGAGTTTCCCTGATTCTTACATAACTTTTTTTCCATCTCTTTGAAAGACTTAAATTGTGAGCTTGCAATCCAGAGACCTAAATGAAAATGGTGTAAAAAATGGTGCAATCATTCGAATTCACATTTGCAATAGTGTTAACATTGATGAATTTGGTGGATGTGGATAACATGCAGTGGTGTTTTTGTATATGTGAAAGGAAAGGTAGCAGAGTACAGTAGTAAATTGTTACTCAACCCATTAAGAGTTCACAATCTTTCTGAGACAGCCACAACTGAGCCAAAAAGAACCTTCAAAACTTGCTGCACCAGTCAACAAATATTTCTGGTCACCCCTTTTTGCTGATAAAGTCCTCTGAAGAACCATTCTGGCTGCAAAGCTAGAAGCTTCAGTTTCTTTTCATATGTTGACAATCGAGAAAGGTGAAGGCTCTATTTCAAGGTGAACGCACTGGTCCTGGGTCAAATCTCTCATAAATCACTGTCTAACTCTTGTATCTTCTATGCACTGCCTAGGATGAGCATTGTGATTTACTGCTTGATTCAGAACTTGATCCAAAGTCAATTGAAGTCAGGAGGTTGACATCAAGAAGTTCAGCCCCTAAGGCTATCTAAGCAGGACTTGTTGAAGGAGTGACTTGAACCTTCTGCCGCCTTGTTCCCACTGTTTTTTATTTTGATAATTGTCTCTATATTTCCCCCTCTCATCCCATCTCCTGGATTTCTTATCTGTAACTTGACTCCAAAGTCTGCAAAACAGTGTATTGCAGCATGGACGTCTACATTTCCTACCCAAGTCAGGCAACTCGTTACAGTTGTCTTTAATATCTATCCTTCTCCCCACTGACAGGTGTCTAAGATAAGGCCCACACAATTTCAACCTTATTCCTTCCCAGTTGCTGTGATGATTCAAAGTCCATTCTTTCATCTTGGCCCTGAGCCCAGACCCTTGAAGCCTCCGGGCTATGAATAAGATCTCAGCACTTCATGGCCCTAGAAAGCACCATGAGACCATCCTAAGCAGGACAGCCATAGCAACAAAAATTTGGGAGCCTCTGAGTTTCCAAGAATAGCTAGTGTAAGTATGTGGAAAAGTTTTGTTTTCATGAGGGGTTTGTTGTTCTTCTGAATGCCTTCAACAACATCCTCAGCTTTCAGAAGGATCACACATTTTGGTCCTACCAAGGGGTAATCAGTAGCTTTTCTTCTTCTAAGGTAGAGGTCTGGATGGGGTCTATCCTTCCATGGGTCTAATAGCCCTGGGAACTCATGTTACACCGTTAACTGTGAAGTTTGGTTATGAGGTTCGATCACTGCTGTGCTACTCACCTGTGTGAGATCTGGGATATTTCATAAGATCCCAGATATCCCAGCCTCTCTTTCCTTCAAGAACTGCCAAGGTCTTTCTGCTCTACCAGGTGACGTGTTTTCCAGAAACTAGCAGAAATTTCGTAGTTCTCTAGGAAAAGGATCTCTTGGAGACCTCTGTTCAATATGGTTGACATTACCAATAGATTCAAAAGAGATTTTGGGGAGGAAAAGTGGGGAAGGAGCTGAGAAGAATAAAAATGGATACACACTGATTCTATCATATATTGGTTCATTGTATTGATCCCTTTTCCAGGAAATCATGGAAAGGTGTGATTACAGCAATGCAAGAGCTTCCATGGGCATCCCTCAAAGCTCATTGCGGTAGACAGTACAGCCTTACCTACCTGTAGATAAGAGGGAACAACCATGGATAATCTTGAGGGTCACATGGCTCTGCTGCTCCCCTCGTCAGTCTCCTGCCAACAGGGCTGCCTGCAGGAAGGTGAGGTTCCACCACTCCTGGGCACTGCCAGCCCATTTGTGAAGCAGCAGCCAACCCAGAGCCAGCTTTTCTCCTGCCCAAAAGCATGCAAATGAATGGAGGAGGGACTCCCCTCACATCAGCCCCTGGATGCACAGATTGGTCCATGGATGCAGGAGACATAAGGAGAGACAGGGTAGGGATGAGCCCTGGTGGACTCTGTTCTGACCATATGGTAACAGCACCCCTGAATCTTGTCTAACAGTGATTTTCCTTAAATGCAATCCTTTAAGGTGTTAAATCTAGCTTTAACGTATTTGGCTGATCCAACTTAGATCAGATTATGTTTGTATTTATTGGGATTTATGGATGTATGATTGCCTCTGAGCCCATATGGACAGCTAATTTGTCAATTAGAGCAATGCTGATCATTGTGGAGGCATGGCAGAGGCTGTTAAGCACCATTATCGGTTTCAACCAGGTCTGACCTTGAGACACACATTTATTTTGTCTGACAACCTTTTATTCTCACTGCCGGATTACAGATGTGTAAATTGGGCTAAAACCTTGCATATTCATCTTAGATACGACAAAAAAAAAAAAAAGTCAGAACTTCTCAGAGATGAAGAATATGACAGGGAGAGCTGTTGAGCTGCATGCAGAGAACAGGACCTGCTTGGATCTTTCTTTGTGTTGTACTTGTGGCAGTGGTAGGGTTTGGGACTAGTATGTCACGATAGTGCCCTGGGAGTCTAATTAAAAGCAATGGCCATTTTCCAAGAAGAAAGAGGTCAACTCTGATTGCTAATTAAAGGCCATTATTCCTATTTTGTAGTAGCTATTAAGCAAGGGCAATTTTCCCCTCTGTCAGAGGTAAAGGAGGTAGGCTGAGGTTATCAGTAGCTGGCAGAAACGGTCAATACCTCCATGCTGGCATCATACCAGTGACAGTTGGAAAGTCTGGGCAAGTCCTGTCTTTCTGGGCTGCAGGCATTCTCTGTTGGCTCATGTCCAGCTTCCCATCCATGGGAACCCCAACGACCTTCTCTGCAGGGCTGCTCACAATGACTTCTTCTCCCAGCCCACAATCATCTGTGGGATTACCCAGACCCAGGAGCAGCACCTTGTGCTTGGACCTGTTGAACTTCAAGAGCTTTCCACGGGCCCACTTCTCAAGTTTGTCCAGGTTCCCCTGAATGACATCCCATCTTTCAGGAGTGTCAACTGCACTGTTCAGCTTGGTGTCATCTACAAACTGGGTGAGGACACACCTGATCCCACTGTCTGTGTCATTGATAAAGGCATTAAAGAAACTCAATCCCAAGACACAGCTCAGAGAGACACCACTTGTCACTGGCCTCCACCTGGACATGGAGCCACTGTCCTTAGTGATGGATGTCCTTAGTGTCCTTAGTGATGTCCTTAGGCTGGCCTCAGAGGTATATTAAAAGGCTGGGTGAGATGCTAAGAAATATCTGGTGTGAGGTCAGCCCTGCTCTTTTCCAGTCCCATCAGGCTGTTCAAATATACCATGGTGAGCTGAGTTGCATGTAAATATGTTTGGTCTTATCTAACTATTGACAAATCTGGTGACTAGGCATCATGGAGCCTCTGTTGGTGATAATGCCTGATAGAGGAGGAATGAATCATCATCCGCAGCTGCTGATCTCCCCATGAATTAAGAAGGAATTTTGACTATTGGCTTAACTGAAATGCTTAAATTTTAAACAGCTACCATCAAGCAAGATGAATGCTACTGTGGGTATGGATGCAAATATGGGCATGGAGAGGGGAGCTCAGTGCTTCTTAACCAGCTTCCTTGCCTTCCTTTCAGGCTCCCATGACCACATTAATCAGATACATCATAAATCATATGTCTGAAAGAGCAATTGTTCCACACATCTCAGTGATTCTGCACTCATCACCTTGACCCTGGTGTTTTACAGAGAACAAAAATTATACTCACACCTGTAAAAGGACAAGACTAGGTACTAAGGAATAGGATTGTTTTAGCAATATGCCCCTAGCCTTGTTAGTTGTAGGGAAGTTCATCCTATAGATGATTAAGAGGACTGAATTTGTCAATTTGCCATCAATACTGAATTATTTCTACTGTAAACATCAAGCGTAGAATCTAAATCAAGAGAAATGTTGTTTGTTAGTTGTTGGGACCTGAGCAATAGGAAATCATATCAGTTTTGCCAAACTGGTTAATGAATTGAAAAAAAAAGTGAAGGTAGGAACATTTTGCTTCAGTCATTCACAATTGGGTATACGTAGTTCTCAATGTAATTCTTTTGTTTCTCTGTAGCAAATAAAGGGAAATCTCACTGATGCTGTGTTGGCTGTGGAGATCCATTGGCCAGAGTACCATGGCATGAACACCTTGGGTGGAAAAATATCCCACAGTGGAAAATACTAAAATAATACTCTAAGAATAATAAGCATGAAAAATATCAGCTATTCAGAGTGAATAATGTGGTTGCTTGTTTACCAAATGGGATGCATAAACCCATTATATAAAATGTCTTTCATTGCCCATATGCTTTCTAGACTAATCATCTTTGAATCCTGCTAAATCCCAGATTCAAATGATAAATGAATAGCTCAGCTCACTGGAAGAAAGGCAGCCTCTTTCTATTGGGTATTAAAAAGAGTCAAAGGTCACATATTCCCCATGTGGATCATCCAAAAAAAAGAGATCATATTGATAACACCTATGCTTTTTAGTGATAAGTAAGTATTACTGAAAATGAAGTTCTTATCAAATACAAAGAAAAGGCGAAGTTTTGGATTAAAACTCACATGATGGCTTTGTACAGGATGGAACATCATATCCTAGAAGAGGATTTTTGCCTTCCTAATCATATTGTGATGATATTTCCAAGGCAAGGATGAAGATGTTACTGGCTGACACGCCAAACCAACACAAACAACAGGCCTCTGGCTCTGACCAACTTTCTCCTGGGCTGCACTTGGGGTGGTCATTCTGCTGGTCATCACCAGCTGCAGTCTACTGCTCCTTGCCATGAGATGTGGATCCATGAGGAGGACCATAGTGATTTGGAGAGATGAGGTGGCTCATAGCATGCCTGGTGTTGAGGCAGTGCCAGGTGGCCTGTCCTAGGGGGCCTCTCTTGCGGGAACTACAAGTTGTCAGTGGGTTCAGTGGGAGTAGGATAATTTGGACAGGCATTTTTATATCTTTCACTTTTTGGTATGTCGTATTTCCACTAAAGATAAGCCAAACCTGACCTTCAAATGCAGGTTGTACATACAGAATTTGTCCCTCTTGTAGGTAAGTTTCAAGTTTGGTGAACAAGGGTAGGTTTGGGGCTGTCTGACGTCACAACAAACCCTTCCTGGCATCATTACAAGAGCTACCGAGGAAGTGGGTACAGAAGGTAAGACAAACTGGGCTAGTCCTCCAAAACGCAGGCAAAAGAGGCACCGAGACCTCCGCACTCACAGGCTTCTTCAACATCTGCAGGAAATAATGCTGTCCCTGAAACAGACCTTGCAAGAGGGTCCAGCTCATTCCAATAGAAAGATNGTGATTATCTCTTTTATAGCCTATACTTTGTCCTCTCACAAAATTTGTCAGGTGTTGAGCACATTTGATCTGAAATTTATGTAAGTGTCAAATAATTTTGTGTCACAGCTATTTCTCTCCCAAAATGTCTCTTTTGGATTCCCCCCCCACACATATTCTTTTTTTTTTCTTTCTTTTCAAACCTGAAATACTTCTCTTCTAATTTTTTTTCTTACAGTAAAATCTTTGCTTCTTTGTCAGCTGTCAATTGCTTTAAAAAATGCAAGTGTAAGCACAAAATTTTCAGTAACTGCAAAAATTGTTGATTGATCAACAGTTTTCACAGAGGACAGATCATGTTTTCCATAAGGCTGTCAAATTTATACTGACAGGGGTTCTGGAACGTTTTTCCATGAACATTTGTATCTATCTGTGCCTACAACAAACAGATTGCTTGCCAGGAATTAGAGAAAATGACAAGTCCAGCTAAATTGCTATCTCATGTTTGCTGTCCTACTGTTCGGTCTTTATCAAATCATTTAAAACTCCAGTATCTTTTCAGGAGCTGAGCACAGAATATCTTCTTGGGCACTGGGTTAATAGTGCCAAAACCTGTCTTGCCTTGGTTTCTTTAGATCACCTAAGCAAGGGCACCTCAGCTGTGCTAAATTTGGGGTCCTCCAACCCCATAAAATGGAATAGACTCCTCCCTGGCCCCACACTGTGTTTGCACAGGATGCATGAGGAGCATTCATGGAGATAGGACTGGGATCCAACACCCACGTTTGCTGACAGTGTTGATGTACCCTTGTTATTTTCCGGTCGTTGGAAAACCATTGGTGTTCCTGTTCCTTTAATTTAGGTGTTCACTAGGTTGAGATTTTAGGAAAAGCCTCTAGACCGATTAGCTCTTGAATGCTGAGGAGAATATCATCATCCACACTCATCATTCTGCTAGTGCATAAAAGTGTTCCTGGCTGAGGACGAGATTAAGCTCACCTATTTCAGTTAACAAAGAAAAGGTTAAATGGGGACTTGATTTTTATCTATAAATACCTTCCCAGGAAGCAAAATTCAGGTAACAGACAGCTTTTTAATCCGGCAGACAAAAGCGGAACAAAGGCCCATAGGTTAGAAGATAAAGCAGATGAATTTAGAGCAGAAATGAAGGACAGATACTTGGGAGGGAGGAGGATTAGCCATTAATGTACCTTTCCAAAGGGTGATGGGTTCTCTGCTTTACCCTTTGTGATGGCACTCTCTTTTTGTTTAGACCTGGATCCTAGAAAAACAGGTTGGAACAGGACTTTGTGGAAGGATGAAACTACTTCTGATTTCTTTCCACATCACATCTCTGTTTGCACAAGCTCATCTTTCCATGTGTTCTTCCTTCCCTGCAGATCACTCCAGTGCACAGAACTGGAGATGCTGGACATGAAAACTGAGCTGCCAGATTCAGATTATGGTTACATATTCCTAAACTTTGCATCAGGAATACATTTTTGATTATAGGTTTTCAAATAATTTTATCATCGTGGAACTGGTTATGAAAATTAAGAAAAAAGGTAGATTTTTGAATCACCAATAAAAAGAGCCTGTAAAAAGAAAATCAAAAGTTTAAGGGGAAAAAATAAGAAATCAGAAAATATTTTTAGTTTATACCAATACTGAAGATAAGACATTTTTACTTTCTCTCACTTACTTTTTATTATAGGGAAGCTTCATATTGGATGAAAAAGAAGGGGTGTGAAAAGCAATTTTTGACATTTCACTTTTTGAAGCTTTTCAATAATATGCAATAAACTGAACAATAAAAGACAGAAAGAAAGTCAACCCACCAAACTCTCCAACTAGTTTTAGACTTCCAAATAAAACCAAACAGAAAATATTTAGGCGCTTATGTTAAGACATTTTTTATTGGTGATGCTGTTTGGTTAACGAATTTTTAGTTTAGGGAAGGTCTATTTTTAACTTTCCTAAATCACCCAGTAAACAAGGTGATGAGATGAAGACTATAAATTTAAAAGCAAGAAAAGATTTAGTTAGGACACCTAATTAGGATTTCTAATCAGGAGTCATCAAGACCTATAATTAGCAGGGTTGTTCAGACTCATTGCTTTCTCTTTAATGGCCATGGGACATCCAAATGGTTTTAAATTATGTACCATGGGCTCCTAATCAGTTTATTGAACATCATAAATTGTTAAAAGGAGTTAATAGCTTGTGTTTCTTGGTAGAAAGTGCTAATACTCAAGGCAGAGAAATCATCAAATGAACCTCGTTAGAGAGGGGAGGAGGGAGATTGCGTCTCAGTGTCTCATTTTGTTTTAGTAATTAGCTTTTACTGGATTATCCGATCCAAATCTTTATTCAGTTTACTCTGTCAAATCTAGTTTGCATTTTAAATGGAAAATTGACACGTAGAACAATTTGTCTCCAGACTTTGTTAACGGGTCCAGCTGACAGGAAGCTCCTGCAGCGAGAGGGGGGTTATTACTGGGGGGTGTGGGGGGGAACCAGACGGGGTTTCCCCAGCATTTGATGTTCTCCAGCCTTCGCCCCAGCAGCTGAAAAGCAGCCACGTGTGAAATTGCCACAGTCCAGTCCCAGCTTGCCCCTGAGAGCAGTCAGGGACCGATGGCACAGGGAGCACACCAGTGTAAGGTCATCATCCGGGAGCACATCGGCTGGTTCTGAGCATGTTTATGTCTCTGACTGTGGCCAGTACAAGCTGCTTTGGCAGAAGCTGAAGGAAAGCTCCCAGCGGACGATTACGAAAAATCTTCCCTACAGGGAGAACATTTCCTAAATTAACAGAAGGTCCCTGGTCCCTGATGTGTAAGTATTAGCATCCACCTTATCTGCTGTGACGAGATGCATTAAAATGCAGAGATTCCTACTGTTTAACTGGTTGCTGTTGTGTTTTCTGTGCACGAGGTGTCTTAGCCCAGTGAGGACTCAGTGACATACCCAAAGTCACCTGGGGAAACTTCCAGCAGAGTAAAGATCCATGGCTTGTTTGTGTCTTATAATGCCACCTTCTCCCACTGTGCTCCCCACTTCTGGAGCGTAGTTCGGCTGCATTCTGCAGGAGACACGTCCCTGGTGCAGACACTGCATCTCCTGATGGCTTTGAGGAAGGCTATGGCGCCTCCTGGGAAGGAGATTGCAGCAAATACCGTATCTCTTGCAAGCCTCTCTGAACCCATGCAACAAGACAAAAGAGATTCATCCCCTTCTTCCTGCTTGAGAAGAGAGGCTGGGAAAGTGAGTCTTTCCATGCTAATGTCACACAATTACTTCTTAACTGCCAAAACAAATGGCAGAAATGGGGAAAGTGACACCAAATCAAAAATGTCACAGGTGATCGATTCAAGTCATCTACCGTCGCCGCAGCCAAGGCTGGTGAGAGAGACACAGTGATAACACAACACTAATATTATATTACAGCCTTCACGGCGCCGAATGCCAAGTGATGAATATGTGTCACTTTATGTGTCGCTCACTCTCCGGGCCTGGGCGGGCGAGCATGGAAAATGGAGTGTTCAGGATTAATGATATCGAAAATGATAGAGAGGAGATTGAAAATTCCTTCCTTCCTGAACCATGCAGATTGAAATGTACCTCAGAGCTATCTCTTGCTGCCCTCCTCCTCCGCCCACTTTTTAAAGGTCTTTTCTGCAGCATTTCGAGGAAACAAAAAGGGAAAAAAATAAAAAAAAAAGGAAATAAAAGAGTAAAGGAGAAGAGAAGAGAAGAGAAGAGAAGAGAAGAGAAGAGAAGAGAAGAGAAGAGAAGAGAAGAGAAGAGAAGAGAAGAGAAGAGAAGAGAAGAGAAGAGGAGCTAAGTTTTTATAAAGAATGTTTTACTTGGAAATTTATTCCTTTGCTCCTCACGGTTTGATTTATGATCAAGATTCCCATCTTCAGTGGTATGTCTATTATCTCACATCCAGATACAGTATGGAATAAGTCCATGATTTTAGCCAAGGACCACCACTTCTCAGTTAAAGACTTGTTTTAGCCAGAAGGTTGTGGCTGGAGGCACTTGAATTATATGTTGTGATTAGCAAGTGATCTTACTGAGTACTCTCAATGAAAACCAGAACAGTCTAATGCTCATAGCTTTTTTTCTGCAGCCTTCAGAAATTTCAGGTGAAAATCAGAGTCTCCCAGCGCTGATAATTTTCTACATCTAACAAAAAGAACTGATAACTGAGAAAATTGACCACAGCTTTAGGAAT
The DNA here is from genome assembly GCA_013390025.1 of Pitta sordida. Lineage (NCBI taxonomy): Eukaryota > Metazoa > Chordata > Aves > Passeriformes > Pittidae > Pitta > Pitta sordida. The sequence goes on along the minus strand of WEKX01003740.1, from coordinate 813,544 downwards.
AAAGTGACCTGTCCAATGTCACAGGCAGAGCTGAGGTGATACGCAGCTCCTCTGTTCTTGTTCACACAATGTTTATGCAGGAATTCTGCAAGGTGACCCATTCCTAGGGGCCTGGAGACTCCAGGTGAGGCTAGAGAATGTTACAGAACTGCATTTATGTAGGTGCAGGATTAGACCTCTCATCCCATGGAGACTTCATGCAGACACTCCCTTGTCCTGGTCTCTGGCTGATGCTGCAAGGCCATGTTGCAGCAGGAGTTGTTGAATGAGGTGTTTGCTAGGCTTGGCCAGAACCCGGTGAGATGAGGAGCCTGGTGGGAGCTCAACCAGGGACATAGTTCACCCTCTGTGTCTGATTGTGAATGCTTGTGACCATCCTGGTTCTGAGGAATAAGATTACCTTCTCATGGCTGTAGCCGTGCAAGTCCTGGAGCTTTGATTTGGGTTTATCCTGGATTTTTGGAACGATGCCTTACAGCTTTGATATAGAAAGCAAAGAAGGGAAAGAAAATTTGTAATACCTTTTTTCTCTATACTTTTTCCTTTAACTTTTTTTTTCTTTTTTACCTCTCAGTTGCTTTAATTGGGTCACCTCCCCAGGTGGGCTGAGGGTTTCCTTCTAGCTACAGTGGAAACCATCTACTGCCTTTCTGTGCTCTCATCTGATATTACAGATGCTCTTCCCGTGGAGCTTGGAGCTCTTTGGTTTTGAGGCATGGTTAATGGGGACAGAGCCTGTTTTGTTAAGCAACCAGTGCCACATAATTAAACAGCATTTTTTCCCCCACTTTTTTCTTCTTAACACATTACAACTCCTGAGGAAAATGTTCCACAGAGAAAAGAGAATTAAAGCAAATAACAGAAAGTTCAAAAAAATACAAAATTTGTTTGAGCATCATGTTAAAAAAGTGGTAGGATGGCTTCCTGCCACAGGCTGCCAAACACCCACCTGACTTTCTATTAGCCTGTACTGAAGAATGAGCACTAATAGTGAATGATCTTGAGCACTCACAGCCATTAGTTTCATACGGCAATAGACTGAGATTGGAGGAAGAAACCCAGAATCAACTGAGAGTACCTAATTAATTGGATTATAATTACATTTGGAAAGCTAAAAGGTAATAGATCTGTTTGAATTATGATCATCACAAGCTCTTCAGGGACAGACTGTGCAGTGAGAATCCCTTGTATGTGACCACTAGAGACACAAAGAATTAAATGACTGCAAATATTTTAAATAATAACATGTGTTCACTAGTGGGAATATTGGCTGCCAGGCTTGGCTGGCATGAACATGTTTGCTTTGAGGTGGCGGTCACTGTTCTGTTGTATTCTAATTTTTTTAAAGGATACCTGAGCCAAAAATTGTACCTTTGGTGTGGTTCATCTCTGGAAGGACAATCAAGACCCAAGCACAAGTGAAGGCCTGGAGATTAAAATTACATCTCAGTGCTTTCCTAAATTATAACTCAAAGGGGCTACACACTGTCATTGGACATGTCTTTCCTGACTCTTCTGTCTCTTTACTGTCCCCATGAGCTTGCAGCTGACTTCCCCAGCCTTGAATATACTTTTTCTACACAAATCTTTCTGATTAAAAAAAAAAAAAAAGAAAATGGAACAGAAAGAAAAGTGACAATTCAGAGATACAGAGCATTAACAAAAGCCTGTAGATTTCCAGCACAGAGTAACAGAGTGGTGGAAGTATTCAATCAGAGACATAAATCTAATGAGATTGTAATGATATGCAAATTAACAGCACCATGAGCCAAATGGGTAAAGTTTCTTTATGGAGCATATTAAGAGGCATTTTTCCTAAGTGAAATGGTTGGGTGAACAATAATTGGGGAACCACAATCTGCAAGGATTGGTTGACAACAACAATAAGCTAAATAAAAACAGATGAAGACAAGTATTCCTCCATTTGAACGGACAGATGCTGCAAATGAAACTGCACTGCCCTCCTACAGAGGGAAACTGCAGCTATGCAACCTTCATGAAATGCCACAGATTTTTATTGCTTTTCAAATTAATACTCATAGGAAACTTCTTGAAAACACAGTTTTGAGCCAGCATTTATATGTTCAGAAAAGGACAAGAAAATGTGGAACCTCAGGCCAAATCGTTTTCTGGTGAAAATTAGGCAAACCCCATTAGTTCTACCACTTTATGCTGGCTTTGGATGTGTATCCCAAACTGTACCTGCCAGCATCTGACTCTTGATAAATACTGAGTGGTCTCATTGTGACATTTTAATTATAGCATTATGGATTTCAGGAGGAGGGGGAGCAAAAGAAGAGAAAGCATTTATTTTTGGTTTTAAGCTTAAAGGTAGGGAAAAAACTAGAGGAAGAGAATAACAGCTCCCCAGATCCTACAGGGATTTAGTGGAGATAGCTAAATCTCAGTTCTTTTAGTTTTCAGGGCTCCATGCAAGCTTATCTTAATTTCCTTGACATGGGCACCTACTCTGCAATTTTTACACAGGATGTCTTGAGATCTCTTGGCACTGTCACCAGTCATACTAATGACCCAAAGTGGTGATGGTGAAGCCATGTATGTAGAGGAACTCACTCTTTGGGTAGTTGCATCATGTGATGCCTTAGTGAGTTTGGAGTACTCACCGGAAATAGGTCTACCTAATCATTAGAATAAAAAGCAGTATTTCAGATATTTCAGGATGGATTAAGAGTGGAGAATATGAAGTGGAGGAGGAACAGGACAGAGCATGACCCTCTAGTCTGCTGTATAGAACAGCTTCCTGCGAGATAATAGAAGAGAATTCTTTGCCATTCCTGAACATCCCACCAATGTCACATTTAAATATGTTGCTGGGGATGAGAGCGCATGAAGTGTAGTAGCCAAGGCTGTGCTAAAGGGAAAGTCTGACAAGGAAGCTTTCCACTTTCACACTCATGAAGCCAAGTCATAGCTCGGAGTGTGGCCAGACCAGCACCAGCCAGCAGCATGGAGATGGCTCAAATAAAGAGTGTTTGAGACGGTGCAGTGGCTGTCAAGGACACCAACTGTGCATCCCCCTCCAGGCAAGCTTGTCTGCCTACTAGAGGGTTGCACTGCTTGCTGAGTCAGTCCTTCTCCTTGTCAGGTGGATGGATGCTCACCTCCAGGCAGTAGGCCAGTTTCTGACTTTATTTGTTACTATGCCAAGGTTAAATCTAAACTTCTTAAGTGATACAGACCCAGTGTATGAACCCCTGAAAATCCTGCGTGTAACAAATGCTGCCTAACATACAGTTTCCCCAAACTTTCCCTTCATCTACCAATCTAAATGTTTCACCAAAGCCGGCAGGACAGGAATCACCTCTCAATGCAAAATCTTAGCATTTAGCTGTGAGTCAAACTGTCCTATGATCCAAGAAAGACAACAAGGCTGAAGGGTTTGAGAAATGTGCTTCAACAGATTGCATGTCGAGTTAAGCAACTTGGTTTCTGCTCCTCAGTGCAATTTCTTTATAAAGCCCTTTCAGATCTATGGATGAAAAATAAGATTCATAGAAGCTAAAGCCAGAAGTGTTATAGCAGTGTAAATGTGGGTGCATGGCATTTCCCCTTCAGAGCTTACTAATAAAATAACCACCTCCATCTGTGGTCAAGTTTAATATCTGGCAAAATCCATTCTGTTCACCTCTATTTCACCATCTGGACTGCCCTGTCAATTATTAGCATTGCGCTCAATGGAGCTGCCACACAGCTCATTTTTGTGGTTACTAGCTTAGTAAATAAATGTGTCTCACTAAACATCATGACTTCTAAGGGAGTTTGAAAATAAACAGACAAGCTAATACGTGCAAAACTACGTTAAAGGTACCGACCTCATCCCTCACAGACTGCAAAACTGGTTGTTCTAGGAGTGACGGAATGGAGCCTCTTCCTCTGCTGCTCTGCATCTGAATGTTGGAGTACTCCTTACCCTGAACTCAGTCCCTGTGTCTCTAATAGTAGCCCCAAATCCTCTGTGTGCTGCCCTAGCACACAGCTGCATGTTGGTAATAGATTATTTAGGAGGTGTGTATGGCTTTGTCTGCAGGATGCTGCCTCCCAACTGCAGAAGAGGATGCTGAGCAGCCGAACTTGCTCTGACTTTCTCTCAGCAGCACTGCTGCCTTTTGCTCTACCAGAGATCTCTGCACAGTGGTGAGATGGTTGGACTATGGAAATGGCCAGGGGCATTGAAAAGCAGAAGTGATGGATGGACCAAGGCTGTGCTCATCTGATGGAGGCTGGAGCATGGTTAGGAATCAAGTGAATAGGGAGTCACTGCTCTGTGTCTTCTAAAATATTTTAAATTCAAGATAGTGGTGAAGATGAGGCCGATGGGTTTGGGTTTTACTGGCGGTTTTGATATTTTTGGTTGATGAATCAGTCTCACAGCAGAGATATCCAGGCTGCCCACGCAGTGCATGGCCAACATGGTCTGGTTCATCAGTATCTGCAACTGTTGTATTTATTTGTACAATATCTGCTGTGCCCATTGTGCTGCATGCAATACAGTCACCAAGGAATAAAAGAATCAAAGCAGGAGGTCAGTATGCTCAATGCTTTGCTGAAGTCGATTTTGCTAATGAACATCTCCTATTTGGTCATTTCCAAAGAGAAGATTGAACCACTTGCACCAGAAGAAAAGTATGGCCTGCTGTACAAACCAAATGTCCTTTTCGCTGTCTGAAGCACTTTGCTGGTGGTTGGTCCCTGGTGCTCAGGAACAAGACGAGGTCTGGCCCCATTCTCCTGCTCCCTCTTTGGAGTGATGGGAATGAGGTCAGTCCCAGGGTCATGGTCTACACAGGAAAATCTTACTCCTGAAGATTAGTTTCGGAACTTTACACAGGGCTTTGTTTTGAGTTGGTGTCCTGCAGAGACAGAGAAGCAAATCCAATATACATTTGTCCTATCCATTTATTCCCCCTTCTATCCTTGGCTTGAGGCTATTTAATACTTTAAATGAAACTGTGATACAGAAAATTCAAACAAATCACAGAAATGTCAAATAAGACTGGCTTGCAGAATGAGGGTAGCCTGTTTCTGAGCTCAGTTGAAATTGCTGAAGAAAATAACACCCTATCAGGCAGATAAAGTTAAAATTTATATAATAAAATATGTTACACCTACCTGCAAGCCTCACCTTCTCTTTCTGCCTTCTTCATCAACAGTCCACATTATACTTGCACCCATGAATGCAACAAGGGCAGCTTCATTCTCAAAACCCAAAGATGATCTACACAGTTAAATCCTCATGTCCCCTGAGCCCTTTTCCAGCACCTGAGGTGGAGATCCTCCCATACAGATTTACCTCTCCATGCTGAGCCAGCATGAAGCCAATTCAGTGCTAAGTGCACTGTTTCCCCCATATGTTCTTGCAGATAGAGCAATATTATCCTGTATTAGGGAACTGGCTGACTATGTTGCTTGCAACATGCCAAAAGCCATAAGACTATATTGGTTTTCAGCCCCCTGCTGTGTTGGCTTGGGCATTTTCTGTTCTCTTCTATCAGACCACTCTGTTTTTGGCAGAGATGTCAGGACGCCAATGAGCCAATGAAAGAAATCTCCTTGGCATTTATCCTTTAGTATTTCTAGGCTCTTAATCTTGGGATGGGAAATCTAGTGCTGGAAAAGGGAAGCTAAAAGAGTGGCTGGTTTTTTTTATTTGTTTCCTAAGAATATGTACGTGATGTTTTTATAGACAGCAGCACTGACTGCGACTTGCACAATCAGTTAAAATGTCAGTGTGATGGGATCTCAGCTTGGGTATTTCTTGTACTTACTTTTAGCAGTGTGTGAAATGAGGGATGAATAGGAAAAAAATAAAAGCTGAATAAGACTTGCTTCAGAAGGTCTTCGGTAAACAAGTTTTGCTCTTGTGTAAGTTTGCCGAGCTGGTGGGTAGCAGAAAACACAGCCATAGTGAAAGGTGAATTCATGGCCAAGCTGCTAGCTTGGCACTAGCAGGAAAATCAGATTTCCTCAGCAAGTCACTCATCAACAGGGTATAGTCTGAATAAGCCATATCTGGCCCTTGTTTATGCTGAAGTAGCTCCAGGGTAATGATCTGACATCAGTGAGTGACTCCAAAGTCATGATCCCAGTCAGGTCCAGGTGCCAGCTGCCTCAGAGTGAAGTTAGGCAACTGACACTTTGGGAGTCGTTGCATGAGAGTCTGGAGCATCACCTGAGCTGGATGCTGTAACCCATAAAACCTTCACACAGGTGATGTGGGCTGTCCAGGGTAGACTGCTGTCCTTACTGGTCTCTTAAAAGAGAACAAAATTGAACTCAAGACTGGGATGTAGACTCTAACACGATCTTCAATAATCCCTCCAGGCAGGAAACACCAGAGTCTCAAAGGCGTTGTGGAGATTATGTTCTGAAGACAGGAATCTTCCTTCTTCCAGCAAGGCAGGCAAAGGCCATCCAGCATAGGGTCCTGTCCAGAAGCTTGATATTGACAGCAGGGACTCAGTTACAGTGTTCCCAGCAGGTTCTCTGGTTCCTAGCATTCATGTCCAGCTAATTAATCCCACAGGTATTCTACCGTTCTGTGTTGTTCTCAAGTTGCAACACGCAACTCATCCTTTCAGAGCAGACTTTAATAGTCCCATCCACTGGAGTTGCCTAAGGACCTACGCACACCAAACATGTAGCAGCTGTTGTCTGGTACCTGTGGGATCTTCATCACTTGCTTTGACTTCTAGGATCAGCCAATTCCCCCAAGCATTTAACCACCAGTCCCCAGTGCTGTGCAACTTCTGCTCCGTCCCATGATTGTTGCTATGAGAACATGGTCAAAGGAAAGCAAAGGAAGGAGACTTATCTATCAGACTTTTTCTCCCTTTGCAACCATGGTATTGGTTTTTTTCTTTTTAAATTTAATTTTTCATTTTTGTTGACCTATACTTAAAGAACTAAGGCTGGATCAAAAACGCGTGTGAAACACATTTAACTCCAGTGGGGGGATGGTTTCCAGAAGCTACGTAACTTTTGTACCACCACCCACCATTCCATTTCTTGCAAAATTTCCCCAGCAAACTGTGCATTTTCATTTCCACAGTGTGAAAGGTTTTTTCCCATTAGTATTGGTCTCACTGGGTTTGGGGGGCTAGGTGAAAAATGTTTAGGTGATATCTGGATGTAAATGCTGCTTCTCACCTAAGGTAAGGCTTCAAAAATATTTAACATTCTCAACCAGCAACTCTGACACATGCAGCTGTCCTTTCGCTCTATTTATTTCTCCCAAATTCTACCCTTTCTTGTCATTCACGAACAAAAATTTACACCCCAAATCCCATTCTTCAGCATACCAGCTCCTGAATGCTGGAAATCCTAGGTGTGGTGCTGGACAGGAAGTGAAATGTTTCTATGTGCCCTTGAGGGAGAGGATGGGTTTCGGAGTGACCATCCAAATGGGTGAGATGCAAATGAAAGTGTTAAAAGGTAAAAAAAAGAAGGGGACAAATATAAAGAAGAAGAAAATAAGTCTTCGTGGTGGAACACAAATGGAGTTCTAGCTAGGTATCATTTGCTGAGGAAATTGCATTTCTATTTGGGAATAAATGAGTATAAAACTTGTTTGAGGCCCAGGTAATAATAGAACAGGGGAGGAGGAAATTGAAATTTATGACTTTGCAAATGACTCCTGTAGAAAAGAGAGACACACATCAGAGATGTCTTTTTATCCCCCCGCTCCTCCTTCCCTCCCTCCTTGTTTTCTCCTCTTCCTGCAGATGAGGAGGACAGGTCTGCAATAAAACAGTCTAAGCTCTGCCAGCCCGGAGATGCTGCGGGGGGAGGCAGAGGGGGAAAAGTGGGGGCGAGGGGACATTAGCACTTGCTGTAACATTGTCAGTGCCGATGTAAATGGACGTGCTACATAGTCAACAAGACACACTTGGCTGCCTGCAAGTGGGAAGTACTTAAATCTTGGCACTGATAAATGAAATATTTTTAAGGGAGCTAATCAGTGAAAATGGGGTTTCATCAGGCACTGACATGTCTCGCTTGCTTCAGCGAGTCCAAGAGAGAAAAATGATTGTGTGGTGCGGGCCGGAGCCAGCTGGAGATGGGGAGTGAGGGAAAGGGGGGCGAGAGGCGGCAGCTGAGGATGCTCGCGGGGCACAAGCCACAGGGACAGAGGCCAGTGGCAAACCCCCCCTCTGTGCATCCCCAGCCTCTGCCAGCCCCCCGGGGCGCTCACCCCGCGCTCCACGCCGGCTCCGCTTCGCCCAGGCGTGATGGATGGCCTGGCACAGAACGGGCTCGGTGCAAATCCCCAATCTGCAGCCTGCTGGGCTCAGTTGGATCAGCAGCAGGCTAGCTGGTATTTCTGGATAAACACTAATAAATCTTCCTTTTCTTCATGGCAAGTGGTGCTTCCTCTGCCTCCCCAGCGCCCCCGTCTTTCCTCCTCTCATGCTGGTGCAAGGGAAGAGGGAGGAGAGGTGAATGCAGGGTGCAGGGAACTTGGTGAGGATGGAAGACAAACCCCAAGGTGGGCAGAGATCTGGATGGGGAAAACCCTTTAACTATGGGCTTGCAAAGCCTCCCACCAGCTCTGCCACCTCCAGTTTTGCTGCTGGCTAGTGTGGACTATGTTTCACCTCTCTGAAGCTATGCTGGGCATCCATTTCCCAAAGCCTGGGTGAGCTACAGGTACAAAGGGGCTCCCAGGATCCAGGTTTGGCCCTTGGCCTCTGGGAACAGAGAGAGGACATGGTACTGGAGGTTGTGTTCAACGTTTTTGGCTCAGAGCTTCACAGTCACTCTTGTCTTTGGTTCCATGGGTGTCCTGGGACTAGTTGAGAGCCAGTGTCTTGGGCAACAGAGAAATTAAATAGTCTGTGAAAAGTGACTCTGACCTGGATCTGACTCCTGAGCCAGACCCTGATGTGCACAACCCAATGGAGGTTTCCCATGGGATTCAGTGGGTGGGTGACCGCAGAGATCCCATCAGGACAAGAGCAGACTTTTTAACTCAGCCAAAATCCAACTGATGAAGCTGTCTCTTACCAACCTACCCATAAGTGACCTCAGAATGCCCTGCAAACCAGAATACAGTCTATAAGAATGGCAGCTCCGAACGTGTCCTCGCTCTGTACCAGTGAGGGGCACATCAGGATTTGTTCTCATCTGAAAGGAAAGATTCATGCATATGAAAATTATCGTGGAATGAAACTGTTTCGGCAGACTAGCAGAGGGAAGAAATACATGAATTACAAGACAGAAGAAAGAGAAGGAAAGAAAGCCTGGTGCTTACATCCTTTAGTCATAAAGGTTCAAAGAAGGATTCCCTCAGTAATCAGGAAATGAAAATGTCCTTCAATTACAGAGCATTTTAAGACATGATTATTTCATGTGCATGCTATTAAGAAAATGACAGTAGAAAATTCATCATGAAATGAATTAATACTTAAACATTTTTGAGTACTCCCCTGGTGTATTCTCACCCTCCTCCCCTTCTGACACAATAATGTGTTGTTTCTAAAGAAAATTTTATTGGACTAGAGATGATAAAATACACAATGAAAAATACATTTGGAAAGCAAATTCATAACTACTTTTTTTTTAAGAGGCAGCTTAGCTGAAAATACACAAAAAACACAGAGACAATTTATTATTTTCTGTTCATGGAAAAGAGATTTTTTTTCCCTTCATAAAGTCAATGATACCGGTGTTTGAATAATGGCCTCCCAAATTTGCACAAACCAAACGATTTGGATTTTTTTAAGTAGACATCTCTCCACCTTGCCAGTGCAGCCTACTGCTACATGTCACATTAAGCATGAATTTATGGCCACCATGGCAAAAGCTGATGCTCACTGAAAAATGCAGGTAGCTGTAAGAAGTGTTAGATCTGATCTGATTCCATTTGAATTGGTGCTGGGAAGGGATACAACAATGTGACATCGGACACCTGAGCTTTCCAAATATGTCTGTTCCAGAGTCTGCTGAAGACAATACTTTTTTTATGGATTTCAGTGAAGTTTGGCGTAGAAGGTGGCTTGTGGGTATTGCATATATTTACCTCTCATCTGAGCCTTGCTGGGATGGTTAGAGATAGCCAAACCCAAATGACCACTCCAGCCAGCAGCAGAATAACATCCATACCCATATACCAGACCACCAACCGTCTCAGAGTCTGGTTTCTGGTCCAAGACAGTTGAGCTGAAGTTCAGGAACTTTAAGCTGAGGTGAGAACCCCAGGAAGGCACGGTAGATAAGCCTTGAGGATACTGAAGTTGCACTCTGAAACCAGAGAATGGAATTTATGTAGGAGACTTGACTGTGCAACCTGCCCTTTTTGGTCTCCACTGCAAATAGGATGCTCTGGGCTTGTGGATGCAGCCAGCAGGGCAAGCTGAGATTGCTCCTGTAATGTGAACATCACTTTTGGGAGATCCTGTTGAAGTTAAAGGCAGGGCCAGGCAAACCTTGCAGCTCCTCAGGACACGGGAAAATTGTTTGAAGACTACCAGGAAATATAAACTTCTACTCCTGACACTACAGCAGAGCCCTACATAGCCAGGACATGTTTTCGTAGGGCAGCATGAAAGATCCTACCTTGAATTTTATCTTAGCTGGTAGTCAGCTGAAAATATAATACAATAGAGATCCAGAAGTGAAATGGGTATTGTTGCCCAGATCTGTTCCTGCTCAGAGCAAGCAGGTGGAGGGATAATCTTGCTTTGAACAGACAAGTACATCCATTGGACTTGATGGGAGTTGGACTCGATGACCCTTATGGGTCTCTTTCAACTTGAGATATTTAATGATTCTATCATTACAAGCCTGTTCTGCCACTGTGCTTATGCATTTGGCCCGTATTATACGGCTGTGGAGTATCTATTTTTCTGTTCTATGGCTCATATTTTGAGGAAGGACCATAATTCATGAGGGGTGCCTGCCTAGATAACTCACAAGTGGGATATACATGGCTGTCTCTTACTGAACTACATTTTGTTGCTAACATGTATTATATTTGTACCATGCCAGAGGGGGTGTCTGCAGGTCTAAAAATGTTGGTTATAACAGCTACTCATGCTATTAGTATAGTTGTAGATATTATATGATTTATTGATGTGTTTTTATTTCCCACTGGTATGGTATAAATATATTTATTTCACAAAAGTGGCCAATAAATTTCCCTTATGAATCCTGTTATCTGCACCATTAACCATTGATCATTTTTATGAGGTCACAACTTAAGGTGTACATGAATTTACACCTTAATTTGTGACCCTTTCCAAAATAATACATAGCCACTTCTGAACTATTCACCTCACAAGAGGCACTGCTCATTTTTGCTGCACTCAGTGTTTGTTTCTCATCAGATGTAGTGTCCTAGCATCATATGCCATTCAACTGTTTCATCCTCTCAACACACAAACAGAAGAGTGGATAAAACATTATTGAGATGAAATTTTCCTGTACCTACTTAATTCTTTATGGCGCTCTGGAATTCAACAAAACAGAATAAGATGACAAAGCAACAATAACTAACCCAAAGACACACCTTAGTCTTCCTGCTGTAAAGACCAAGATTTCCTAACAGCATCCAAAAAGCAACAGGAATGCCAGAAATCCAGATATTCCCAGGTAACCCTCTCTATTTTTGCACTTTTCATTTTCCTATAAATGGTTTTGAGCAACATGAGAACAATTCTCTCCTTGTGTCCTTCATCAGTTTGTTCTTTGATTTATAGAAATGTATTGAAGTCAGGAGTAATGCATCTATTGCATCTTTAGTTGTTATCAGATTCCCATGTGCTCATGTTTTAGGGTGAGAATTGAAGCTCAAAGCTGTAGGTTAGATGCAATATTCCCCTGTTCTGCTGGTGACCTTCACCACTGGCCTTCTCTTCCTTCATTTCTTCACAGGGTGACATAGTGCCTCATATACACTTAGTGGCTATCTCCAAGTGTTTGATTTTCAGGTCACCTATTTGACTCTGATCTGCCATTGGATAGGTCCTGTTCACTCCTTGCTCTGCGAGTGCCTAGTCACAGTATTTGGGATGTTTTCCAGCTGCCACATGCCTGGTATGACCAAAGCAGTACTCTCTGTCTCACTTCCAAAGCCAAGATTTCAGCAAGCTCCTTCCTGAGTGTCAGGCAATGTCTTATTCTTCATAGGTCAAACTAATCTCTTCCTCCTTCCTGGAGCTGTGCTTGCTGGTCTGTTGCCTGCCATCCCCTTCCACTGATGTATCCATTTTGTCTCTAGTTGATCCTGCTTCATCTCCTTCCCTTTAGCTGAGCAAGATCTCACATAGGCTTGGCAAGTCTATCCTTTCCACTAGAAGTAGAAATTGTTTGCTTGGCAAGACTGTGGGCACCATACTAACAAGCAATCCCAAATAAGCTCCAGGGTTCAAGCACGCGGTGTTGCATACTGGTGATCCTGTACACACTTTGTGTGACAGGCAGCTGTGCAAAGCACACTATAGATATGCCAGTCATAGTGTCCTCCATCATAGTGCCCTCAACCCGGGTTGAAGAGAGGTAGCAGCTTCAGAACCTGCCTCCACTATCTCTTGCCCTCTTTCCAGCCGGCCTGTTTGTCCACGTCCTGCTTGGTGCATGACTTGGCCATGGACATTTAATCAAACACTGCAGCAGAGTGTGGCATTCTTCAATTACCAATGGACATGGCATGCAAGATGTTCCCCCTTGTCATGTGTCACTCTCAGAGAGGAAATATAGGAAAGCTTTTACATCCCATAGGCCCCGACTGTGAGGCCAAGTGATTGTGAGTCCCACAACCCTTTGAAATCATAGGTGGGGGAGAACCTGAAAACCTTTGACGCCAAATGTGTGCTTCAGTGGAGATTAGTCCTAGGTTTTAAATAACAGGTACAACATGAGCCAGAGCCCTCCTTCCCACACCCCCTCTGTATCTCTCTTCTCACAGAGACTTTGGCTGCACAGACTTTTTATTTGCACACAGTTGTCCTTAAAAATAATAAGTGACTATTTGCCTGTTCAAAGCCAGAAACAAGTTGACCAATTGCTGCTGTTTTTTACTTCAGGGTATCCATCTAAAGGCAGAGAGAGAGAATCAGTCTATAATGGTTTGCCTGGCTTGAAAACTCCATTTTGGGCCGCGGAGAGTCATATTTCAGAGAGTATTGATCACAGTGCAGTTTGTGTTTCCTCACGTCCATGATCCTGTTTGCAGCCCTGTAAAATAATAACAGTACTCATGTCAGTAAGGTAATTACCATTGATCTAACACACTGTGACAAATTTTTCAGTCATGCCACTTGATTCATACTTAAAGTTATGGCACTGCTGACTGCTCCTTAAATAATTGAAGGATGCCCTTTGTAAATGAGCACATTCTTGCCAAAAAGTGGCAGTTTCTTCTTTGTTCCAGGCCTTGTTTCTTAACTTCATCAGGGATTTCAAAATTAAACAGACAGCTTTCCACAGCCCACATAGTTCACACGTGGAGCAAATATCATCTGAGCTGGCGAATCACTTATGACACCTTTGTTCGAGAAAAGCAAGGGAAAAAAAGAAGAAGAAGGGTGAACTACAGGGAAGATCAGAATCTCTGTGGTTGTGGGGAGGTGGTAACAACAAGGGAGGCAAAGCCAAATTTGGTTAATTCAAAGCATCCATGAAAGCACTTGTCATCCTTGTGTAGCTGGGATTACCGAAGGCCAAAGAGGAGCATTGAGCGAGACCATATTAGAAGTGAAGACAGTTCTGGTGTCCTGCTTCTGGATCCACTGACTGTCCATGCAGGAGACATTTGCAGCCTCTCTTCTGAGGACCTCCAACATGCTGAGTGGGGCAACATGTCTTCTTGGCCTAGGCTCTCCAAGCTAGCGCCCCCCGAAAAAATTTGAGCCTTTGACTCGCTTGTAATATGGACATTAAATACATACTGCTCCTAGCTCTTGAGCTGCCTCTGGGAGATGTTAGCACTACTAAGCTAGTAACAAAAGAGAGTATGGTTCTGGGTGGTGGGACCTATTGGCATGTGATCATAAACCACCTTTCCCTCCAGTGAGGTATGGACACTCTTCAAGGTGACCTTGGATCAGCTCACCACAGTTTTCATCAAACCATCCTCCTTGGTTGTCAAGGAAGCCTTGGAATTAGTTTAAACTGCACATGAAACATCATGAAGGAGGCATTTCTCATTGACATTGAGACGTAGATGTTTACTTTGGCTCTGAAGTACCTTCTGGGAGAGACTTATTTGCAAAAAAATATGATGACCATATAGGGAGATGACCAAGTTGCTTTCCAGTACTATTCCTCAGCAGAGCAATCCATAATAGACAAGTGTGCCTGTGGAGCAGTCAATAAAACCTCAGCCTTCTAGGTCACAGCAGACTGTCCCTAGATACTAGACCCTTTCTTCTCAACTCTCCTATTTAGAAACCCTTTATAGTGTATAGAGGACTTTGCAGTTAATGTTAATGAACAGGGGTTCAAAAACAAACAGGGAAAACTGAACTCTATGCTTTCCAACACCATGGCTCAACTGCTGCTTCCTTTGCTTCCTTTGATTAAGAAGAAATTCTTGACTGTGAAAGTGGTGAGGTACTGGCACAGGTTTCCCAGAGAATCTGTGAATGCCCAATCCCTGAAGATGTTCAAGGCCAGGTTTGATGGTGCTCTGAGCAACCTGGTCTAATGGAAGGTGTCCCTGCCCATGGCAGAGGGGGTGGAACTAAATGATCTTTAAGGTATCTTCTAACCCCAACCATTCTATGATTCTGTGAGCCTTCGTGGCTTTCACAGAACTCCTATGTTCAGGGAGTGTGCAGATCTGCAGCAGCAATCACGGCATTATAGACTTTGGAGAGCAAATTGAATGAGCTGTCCTTTGAGAGAGCCTCAAGCCTGCCCCTTTGGCATTGTTGGGACACACAAAGCCATGGTTCTGGCTTTGATCCACTCTGCTACCTGTAAAGTGTCCTCTTTTGTGGATATTCTTGTACCTGCTTGAGATGAGGCCAGAACAAACAGAAAGCACCTTAAAGGAGCTTACTAAATAAGTCTAGGATTGAGCAAACAGCATATTTGAGGGGTCAAATTTAATTCCTTCCTTCCTTTTGTATTCAGATTAGAGGCCAAGGTAGATTTGTGGAAGCCAGTACTCCTCAGCTAATGCTGCTTTTGCACTTAACCTGCAATTTACCTGTCAGTAACAAATACATAAAAGGCCAGCTAAGCTCTTCAAACTTCCAAACAATTTACCACATCATCAGATGGGCACTTCAGCATCCAAGAGCACAACAGTCTGTTCACATCTAAGAAAAACATCTGCTGCCTGAAAAATCCTCCTCAAAAATGCATCTGGTGAAATAAATGTGCATATTTAAAGGAAAGGCGTGTTTCAAGTCAATCAAACCCCTCAAAAATAATAATAAAAAGACTTCCAAAGAGACTGCTTGCCAGTGATGTATTGGCTTGGTTAAGAAGGGCTATGTTTCCAGAGCCTCCTAAATTCCTCAACTCAAGTGCTGAGTGGAGGTTTATTAAGTGACCTGTCTGGATGTATATCAGCCTTGTCCCTAGTGGGGGTCCTATGTTAAATTCCATCATTAAAACCTATTACCAAGCTATCAAAACCCGCTGTAATTCCATCTAATGACCTCATTTCCCTAAGCATAACTCAACTGCAAGGTTTGCTGATGGGGCGTTTCCTCTTGGTGTGCCACAGCCCCTCAGCAGAGGAGGAGGTGGGGGGGGAAGAGAGGGAGAAATCAATGTCTGCAGAGATGACAAGGCACACGGCCAGTGACTGGGGACCAAGAAACTATCCAATATCCCATTTCCTATCCAGTCTATTAGCAGCTGAAGTCAGCCAGGGCTCTGGGTTTGATTGAAGGCTTAGCTGAGACCAGATAGAGGAGGAGAAGCCCAGGCAACATGGCCACCAGGCAAGGCTCCCTTCCAGCAAGCTGGAATCATTCCTAAAAGTCAGTGTATATAAAAATGGATTAGTGCATTAAAAGTTCAAAATGTTGTTTTTATTTCATTTTAATTTTTTTTTTTCTAGGAGTGGACACAAGGAAAAAAAGGGGGAAAAAAAAAGCCTTTCCCTTCTCCCCCCCCTCAGTCCCCCTTTCACACACACACACCTCTACTTGCCATGAAATCATTTCGTAAATACAAAAAAGGCCCCTCAGGCTATTGGTGCCCAGACACTCATTTTTAGAGTGGATAATTGACTCCTTTCAGTTGATAATTCATAGCTTGCATATGCCAGCTAATACATCAGTGCCCAGAGACTCAGCGAGAGCCTCAAGCATAAATGGGAGAGGGGGAAAGGAAAAGAAAAAAAAAAGGGGAAAAAAAAAGAAATATTTCGGATGATAGATGAGTGCATTACGGCTTTATGAATGAATTATGTCCTGCAAATACCTTGAGCAGGAGAGACTGTCGGCCTGTATCTATACTAATCTGGGAGGAATTATGACGATTTTCACATTAAAAAGGGAAAAGGGAAAGAATTAATTGAGCAATTGGGCCATTAAAAATGTATGTCAGCATGTTCTGTATGTCCATTTTCCAATTTATCATACGCTAGGAAGCTTCCTCCCAGGGTGACTGCCATTTTTCTTCTCTTTCTTATGTTTGATATTTTTTCTTATTTATTGTGGGTTCCTGTCATATAAAATCAGATCAGGATCATTTTGTCAAGACCAAATCTGGGTATTTTTTGGGGGGGAGGAGTTTTCTTTGTACATGTGCTCCCTGTCAAAAAGTAGGGGTGACGGGACCCTAATGAATTTCTTCTTGATGTCCCACAGTTCCTACTAAACGTCTCTAACTTAAGAAAAAGAGATTATTTCACCATGTTTGTAGGTTTTTATTCTTTTTCCATCTGAGGAAGTTTGAGATTAAATTTTGTTATACGTAGTTGAGCAGATCAAGGTTTTATTTAAAAAGTTGTAGTTCGCTCTGCTGGTTTATCTAAGAGCACTGGGGTAAGTGCCAGCACATGTAAACACCTGCTCTGCACAGATGTGTGAAATGCCACACACCGCTGCTTGAAAAATTCACGGAGACAGACGATGCATCACCTGGCTCTGGCATTTAGCTGTGGATCGTATCTATCATTGGCCAAAAATGTATTCTGAATGGTTGCAGTGTTTGTATTCCACAGAAGTACCCTGTAGAAAGTGTTAATTATCTTCAGATCTGAACAATAATTTAGTAGATTTAAAAGAGTTCACCAGTGGGAAAATATTTCTAGAATAACGGCAATGTTAGGAAGTGTTTTCCGCTCTGTAATTAGTAGGGTTGTTTAAATAGCTGAAATAAGAACAAAATTTTTTTCCTGCTTCCACGTATATATAATATATTCCATTATGTTGGCTCAAAATTTTAGTACCCTCAAAAACCAGATCTTACAGACTAGAAAAAAATACAAGTAATTCAATCAATGAAAAAAAAATCCCGTCTAAGACCTGCCAGCAAATTTCAAGCAGCCTGACCAACACACACTGTTTAATATGTGTCTTCAACTTTCTAATCCAGGAATTATGCTTCACCTGAACTTCCTCTAATACAATTAGCGTGGTGTGTTTGCTGAAACATAATGCCTTTACAGAATAATATTTTATGCTGCAAAGCATATCTAATCTCTTCACGCAAGCCACTCTACAGCAAATCATTTTATAATACGCAGAAAATTTTTGATGTTGTTTATGTTCTTGTGTTTATAGCTCTTTAATTGATTGTAAGCTGCTCTTTAAGTACTTCAACACGTTTAAAAATCCTATTAATTTTTTTGGCTTTTTTTTTCCCCAGTCTTGTTAAATGTTTGTTCATGCAATGGCTGAAACACGAGAGTGCTGGAGGAGAATTTCAGCAAGATGCTTGTTTGTATTTGGGATCTTCATGAAGAATATGTAGGTTTATTGTCTTACTTGAGGTGCAGCAAGCCCCTGAATTCCCCTTGATCGCTGCGTCTGGGAATTTTGCTTTGGGTTTTGATTTAGTTATTCTCTGCTCTTGTACACAATGCAGAGGTAAGTACATCTCAGTGCAAATGTCAGCCTCCTGAACATCAGTGCTTTTTCAGCAGCTACTCTGCGGTACAGAAGCTTTTGGGAGGTCTTAAACAATCACTGTGAGAAGGCTGATGTATATAAAAGGGATGTGAAACAGATGTCTGCCTCTGCAAATCTTTCTGAGCTTTGAAGGATACCTTCAGTCCTCAAGATTCCACAATTTTATACAGGGGAAAAAAGCAGGGGCACTCCCTGAGCAACACCCAGTGGTCCTGTGCTCAGGGCCCTGTGACAGAACCATCACCAGCTCTTGGTGCCGCCTGAGTAAGTGCCTGGTCCTCTCAGGCAGCCCCCAACCCCAGTTATTCCACTCCTCCCACGGAGGTGGGAGCCCTCTTCTCCAGCAAGGGTGGTCTTGGAGAGCTTGTGTCCCTGTGGACAGGTCTTCAGTAAAATGACTGTTTTCCTCCTAAAACAACCGCAACACTTTGGCAGTAAACCTAAGCTCAGAAAAAATGAGGAGAGAAGATTAAAAGCTACATGCATTGCCTAGGGCAGCAGGCTCACCACTGTGGCTGTGAGATTTGGAATCTTACATCGATGCAACCTTGAGGGGACCATCTGAGTGACTGCTGGGAGAGGCAGGACACTCCTTGTCCTTCTGGGTTCCCACCAGCATCCTTCACTCCATTTTGGAGAGCGGAACTGCTTATGAGGCTGAGTCACATGGCAGGAGTGAGACAAAGGTGTAGGGAGCTCTACAAGGACCTGGTGGGTTTGTGCCAGGTCAAGTGTGAGTACCAAATCCTACTCCTCACTTCGGAAGACTCTGGCTGTCCTGGGACAACGGGCTCCAGCATGTGTTCAACAATGAGCCAGAGCCCCATTGCCCTCTACACACATGGCCCAGCTCTTCTTGTCCTGACCACTCCTGGCCTGCAGCACAGCAAGAATTTCACTGCGGTTTTTGTCCATTAGGGAGAAATACCCAATAATATTAACTTCTTTCTTCTGGAGATCTTTATTTTCTAAAAACTACCTATCAGAAATTAATCACAGTAGGACATCTCCATGTAGTGCCGCTGAAGGGCTCTGAGGCCCATTGCAGCACAGCATTTTTGGCCAGTCACCTTACCTGCCCACACCTCTGTCCCCAAGCCAAAGGATACGTGAACATGCTGCCCTGCCCACAAAACCTCTCTGAGCTGGGGATGTCTTGTTGTTCTGGCTCTGCAGAGTGAATTACCCCAGCAGGCCCTTTCACACCACGGCAACTGGGCATAGCTCACCCCAAAACCAGCACATCAGTCTTGCTGATTGCACATGCCTTCTTCCAGAAACACACATCTCAGCAAAGGATTAATGACAGCGAGAATCCCATTAAGAAAGAAACACAAGTTCCCCGGCTTACTTAATATCAGGTTTCCCGCACCTGGGTCATTGAAGTAGGACATAACTTGCAGAAAATAAAATGTCCTCTTATTGCCTCTGCCACTGACATACACAGAAAGGTGTTGTGCAGAACAGACATTTATAATCCAGCCTCCCTCAGACATGCTAAGGCATGCACAGACCTGAAGGTTATACATAACCTTTGCAGCAAGGTTGCTGGTATGTTCTCCCTTTGACTTAGCAGCTCATTTTGGATGGAGATGAAGAAACATAGGGTTTTTTTTCTTGATATATCCCACAAAAAGACAGGAATGAACGTTTTGCTGGACACCTCCATGAAAACCTTGCACTTGAAGGTCTTATCTGGTTGAATCATTGAAGACACCAAAGCTAGGATAGGTGTGAGCATGCAAGTGTATGTGTGTGGCAGGGACTGTGCCCTGCTTTCACGCCTGAACAAACATGGAGCTCAAGGTGTGCTGAAGACCATTTATCTGCATAAGTTTAATGATTTTGCCAATGTTTGTGTATTATATAAAAAGAAAGGCACTACCTGTCCTGCCTACAGTGAACCCCCAGATGCCAGACAATCCTGTGGTTTTCATCGTCTTGCAGTGGTATTTGTGTTCCTCTAACCTCAAAGCTATTTCAGACCAGACCACACATTGCTGAATATGTTCCCCAAAATGTGGCCTGAGTGGAGAGCAAGGGATCAGCCTTCAAAGAGACTTTTCCCTGCCCTGCTTCCTGGAGGACTTTACCTGGGACAAATCCACCTTCAAAGTACCTTCAGTTTAGTATCAGGTAATTTCACGTGTTTTGTCTGATGTATTTATCAGCCTGTGGTTACACCAATCAAGAGTGAGGCTAAATAAATATGGAGAAATAAGTCAATATGCTACCAGGATAGTAGCCTATTTCTTTTTTTCCCTCCTGAGAATAAAGAGCTTAGTAACAGACTAAAAAAAAATAGAAGTTAGATGTTGCCTCTTTTTTTTTCTATTAAAAAATGATTTAAAAAATCCTCAAGTGTCACATTTTAAAGAGTACCTGTAAGTAGTTTTAGCTCTTGTCTCCCATAAATACAGGGTAGACTTTTGAACTACATTGTAGAAACACATGAAGATTACCATGCTTCCTGAGAAAAAAAGGTGAAAACTAAGTAAAAGTTAAGATTTCTAGAGAAGCACTTGCAATGGGAACAGCTCCTTCCTGTAGTCAACAGCTACACCCTGACACAAGTGAATCTGGCTCTTGCTGTTTCAATACCTGAGATGAATCCATACACCCATATGATCCATCCAGCCACTCAGCAAGATTTAAGAATCAATTAGACATAGTTTTCTCACTTTTTGTCAAACCTCTATCACTAGCAGTGCCTCCCATTGCATTTCCATGGTGGTACCACTGGGACAGAGCAGCAGTCTCGGTGTCCATGTAGTGCTGAGGTGTTCAAAAGGCTCCAGGATGCAGCTGTAAGAAAACGGGTCAGGGATGTGGCACCTCTCTGAGGCGAAGCCACCACTGAAAACCACCCGAAAATCATCCGTATCCAATGCCATTTCTCTGCCCAGATATATATTGGGTCCTTTCTGTGGCGAGATTTTTTTTGAGTGAGTGATTCATTATTACTAGTGATAATGAAATCAGCAATGCCCTTTTCTCCACCTGCCTCCCCCCAAATCTCTCGTTTTGGTTACATACCTGCTACTTCATCGAACCCACACTCAAACTGTGCTGATAAGGTAGGAATGGCACCTTTCTTATTGAACAAGGTGGGAAAAGCAGCTTCCAGTGTCAGGAATTTCTTCCAGACGTTCAGCATCTGTATTTAAATTAAGAGGCTTAAGGATCTCCTGAACTTTTCCAGGATTTTAATTTTAGTTTAACTTCAGGAGTGAAGTTTTAAGCCCAGAATATCGTATCCGGAGTGCCATCTACTGCATCTTTCAGGGACTGCTATGAAATCGTGGAGGAGCACAGTTGTCAGAAGCAGTTCACCTGGAATTCTGGATGTGGATGTTTGTGTGTAGATAAGGATGGGAGAAATTCAACTATGTTTTCAGGAATACTGAAAGTAGAGTGAATGTAGGTTGGTTTGGCAACCATTTGCTCACTCCCAGTAGGATGGGAGAGAGAATTGGAAGGGTAAAAGTGAGGGAACTCTTGGGTTGAGGTAAAGGCAGTTTAACAGCAAAAGTTGTGTGCTCAGGTAAGGTAAAATAAGGAGTTAATTTGCCACTTCCCATGAGCAGACAGGTGTTCAGTCACCCCCAGGACACCACGGCTACACCACATGTGACAGTGATTGGGAAAGACAAACATCACTGTGAACATCCCCTCTTTCTTCCTTCTTCCCTCAGCTTTTATTGCTGAACACAACATCATATGGTCTGTGTCATATGACCCTGTGGTCAGCTGGGGTCACAGCTGTCCTAGTTGTATCCCCTCTCAACTCCCTGTGGCCCCAAGGTTCCTCACTGGTGAGGCACGACAAGAAGCAGAAAACTCTGTGTATGCCCTGCTCAGCAATAGCTACAACATCCCTGTATCACCACAGTTGTGGTCACAAATCTGCAACACAGCACCATACAAAATACTAGAAAATTCATTCCATCCCAGACAAAAGCAGCACAGTTGATGCTTCTTGCATCTTGAAGTTAATGCAAATATGCAAAGGAAAAAAAGTTATATTAAAAACAAAACCTTTCAAAGCACTGAAAGACAAAATAACAGATTAGCTTGCCCTTCAAGCTCGAGCCATTTTATGATGACCTGACATAGAATAATTATTAGATTATTCCTGACCTTGGCACATGTCTTTGTGGAGACCTGCTCCCTCCAAAACCCCATTGCTGGTGAAGTGAGATCATGATCAAAGGAGAAGGCCAGGGCTCCTCCAGCACTGCTACTTCTGTCACTCATGACCACAGCTTTCCTGTCCTCAAGAGGTGGCCAGAGCTCCAGAGTGCCTCTGTCATGGTGGCATCCGTATTGCCTCACATAAAGACCAGCTGTAGGACACATCAGGGAGACCCTTTGGAGCTCAACTTTTAACCTGCAGACCTCAAGCTTCTCATTTGGGTCAGGTATTTTAGTAGCCAAATCTCCTTGAGGTCTAGCCCTGGGGGTTGCTCAGAGAGGTAGGGACTCCCTGGTGCATTATGTTTGTAGGCAGCACAACCACATGGCAAGAAATATGGTAAAAATGAAGACGGTCGGGATTTACCCAAACTGAGAAGATGCAGCAGATGTTGCGCTCCTGCCCCGGCCGTGGGTGAGCTGGCAGCCCTCAGCTCGTCTCACTGCAGGGCACCCACAACACCAGGGCAGGCAAATCCCAGTTCCAGGTGAGGAAATGTGAGGAACTGTTCGTATCAGCGGAGAGAGCTCCATCTGCTGCCCAAACCGCTGCGAGCGGCAGGCAGAGCCGCAGCCTTTTGCCTGCATCCTCTCCAAAAGTAAAATCCCGTTGACTGCGGAGCAGAACCCGCTGAATCCCACAGCCTTCCTGCAGAGCGTGTGCTGTGGTTTAATCCGAGCTTAATTCCTGAGCCAGATCATCGTAACTGGGAGCCTACTGCCATCAGCATCCCCTCTCCCAGCCCCTGCTGCCGCCAGCGTCAGCCCAGGTGAGCCGGGGTTACATGGCTCAGCCTGGCCCAGGCAAAGCACTTGCCAGGTTTTGAGCTGGTGGGGTGTTGTCACAGCATATTGGGGTCACAGCATGCTCGGATCACAGCACCTGTCCACCTGCAGCCAAGTGAAATATTGACCCTGTCTTCTTGTTGTTGTTCCCAACAAAATTAATTACAGCAATGGAGAGAATTGCCTGTCTTTTGAATGATTTCTTGCAGTCAGATGCATGCTGATCACATGGGTCCGTGTAGCTATGTGGGCCTTTGACATCAGCTAAAGGATCGGTGTAACCCCTATAAATTCAAAAGCATTTATCAGCTCCCTGTTTATGTCTCTAGTGCTTCGTCTCCCTCATTCTTGCTTTTCTTCCTCCATGGAACCAAGATTAATCGCTGAATTAAAGCTGGAGAGCTCCTGGCCAATGAGCTGGGGAAGGAGGATAATTCTATTACTTGTCTGAGTGGTTGAGAAGGAAGTTGTGTACAATAACCACAGCTCAGAGCACAGGCTCCAGAAGTCCAAGCTTGTGAAATGGCATAGGGGAGAAAAATGGGGGGGAAAAAAAAGGCCAGACAGATGCAGTGGTGCCTAGGGCTGGGGTTTTCCTCAGCAGGTTTCCATGGCAAGGAGGCTCAGCAGCAAAGCCACCCACACAGCTATTGCCCCAACACCAGCATCCTTCTGCACACCCATGAACTGCATTATCCCATGTTTTTAGCAGGGTGCTGAGAAAAAGGATGATCTTGCTGGGAGTGAAGCCTGTGCTGAGGTGGGAAAAATTGTCATGGGTGGACCCCTGTTCCTGCCCCTGCTCATCACTGTCAGTAGCAATTATGGGACAGAACAGGGAACTGATGCAGCAGGATATCAACATTTTTGGAGGGGAAATGTGGATCAGAGGAGATTTTTCAGCCAAATCAGGTTTCCAGTACTGCGAGAAAGAAAGTGTCAACTATCACAGGGGGAGCAGGACCATTGTCATGGCAGTGGGGTGGACTAAGACCAGTTGGAAGTGACTGTCAGGCCAACTCCTTGAGCTCAGGTTGGGCTGAATTTGTCTGTCTCAGCTACTCACATTTTACTGCTAAGTTTTCAGGATATGTAGCTGTCATGTCTACTTATCCTGGGCTAATGCTGGTGACCAGAACCCGTTTCCACCATCCTTTACTTTTAACTGTGCTCTCAACAACAAGCCAAGTGTTATTTGTGGATGATAACTTCACTAGGGAACAAAAGACACTGCTTTGGCTGTTGCCAAATTGTGAGCCTAGTTCCCCCAGTATTGTGCTGTGCCAAAAATGCCCACCATTAACCAGCAGTGAAGGCTTGATATGTAAATCTGAACTGAACATTCCTGCTCTTTCCAGTTGTATTTATTGCTAGTGACACCTACCTGCTTCATCTGGTAGCACAGAAAATGAATACTGCCACGTTTCCTAGTGCTCTGCAGAGGATGTATGTTTCCTGCAGCTTTCCATGCCCAGGATTCTGCAGCAGGTCTTAGCCAAGGTTATATTTTTCTCTGAGGGTCCCTGTTCAGCCCCAAAGTCTTTTCCACAACTGTGACCATCATATGTCGTAGCTGCAGCAAAGCTCTCCTGCCGCTCTGCTTTAGGGTGACATTTGCTGCTTTTTGCCAAGGGTGGGGAAGGATTTGAGGGATGGGAAATAAATGACCATCAGGGTTGTTTCATGAGTCTAGAGAGTCCCAGACATACCTAGATCTCTATTGCTGTGGGCTAAATTGCCTCCAGAATGACTCCTCCATCAGTGTTTGGATGCATCTTAATGCATGAGGATTTGGAGGCATAACACCTGGTGCTTGGGCATCACCTGCCACTCACTAGAGCCTGTTTGCTGAGCTTAGGACTCACCTGGCTGATGGCAGCTCCCCACAGCCAGGGTCACAGACTGCCACTCCTGTGACCCAGGATACTTCCGAGCACATTCCGGCTCATGCAAAATTTAAGAACCAAAACTCCTGTTTGGGATCCCTTCTGGTGTTTGTCAAGTCAGAGGATTTAGCCTAGAGGCTCTGCCATGCTCAGGGAGGTCGGTGTAATTGCAGGATGAGATCTGGTCATCTACCTTCAGCAATTGCTGCTGAAAGGCCGAGGGTATTTATTTCCCGAGGTCCTCTCTTGCAGCCTTGGGTATAAATTTCCTTCCATTTAGTCGTTAAAGGCTTCACTCCTGTTCTGTGTTTAGGCTGTCAGCGGTTGCCTTGAACATTTAGGTCAATCACAGATATTATTTCTGTCTCTGGAGCTGGCAGTTCTCATCCTGGGCCTTCAGATTTGTGCCCTGTCTATAAATAAAACACCATTCATCCTCAGCACAGTGGGAAGAGGCAGTGATGAGCTCGAAGTAATGTTTTCACAGGGAGGGGTGCTCATTTCAAATATCTCGACCCCCCAAAGAATTATAAAGCCCCCTATTAATCATCCCTATTGCTTTCATAAGGAAGCCTGGTGAGAATTAGGGGATAAAAATAGGCATTAGAGCTATGGTGTGAGGCAACTTTGTATTTACAGCTCATCATTCATGGTCTGAACAAAAGACTGCGTGCAGGAGACTGGGAACGACTGGGGAACAGGGACTGGCAAAAGCAGAGCTCGAAAGGTGCAGAAACACATGTTTGCTTTAATCCTTGTAGGTACTGCTTTAATATACAGCTGATATTCCTGGAAGGAATGAGACCTCAGAAGCAGGAATCTCGCTGATCCAAAGTCTTCGGGAACAATAGTTGATAGTTTGGGTGGTCATAATTTCTTCTCTAATGGCCTATGAAGGCAGATCTATGCCCTGGCAAGTACAAGAGAAAGTAAGTACAAGAGGATGGTATGTGTAGGTATTTTCAAATTATTCTGGGAACAAACAAATTTGAAGCCTTGACCAGTAAAGGGAAATGGGAAAAGCTTGCAAAACTGCTAAAATACACATCAGTCTTTCACTGTAAATTATCCCTACCCCAAAGAAGCAGTGATTATAAACTCTAGGTCTTTGTTTAATCTCTTACTTCTTTAAGAGAGTGTGCATATTGTTTTGTCATTTATGGGAGTCATTTTGCAAAGTGGATCTGGGGTGTTTTCATAGAGGGTTTACATTGCATATGATTGACTGAGCTGATCCCCTTTCAGACACTCATGTATCTCCCTGCTGCATATATTAGAGCTGAGCACTTTTTATTTCCTTGCAAGGGAAACGAGCTCTGAAGAATGGGGAGGAATATCACAGTATTTGGAGACAGAGACAAGGCAAGGAGCCAGAGAGATGTTTCTCTGGGTTTACCTGGGTCTGTCTCTTCTCACTTTTTTTACGCCCCCATGTTGTAATATTTATTTTCTATATTTAAATAATATCCCAGGCACCTGGTGATTATTATATTAAGATGTGATGAGTTGCAATGCTCAAAACAACTGACAATCTTCTGCCTATAGATTTCCAGTCACAACAGTGAAATACAGGCCACATTTTGGCAGGTAGATCCTGAGAAGCTGGAGGATGAGAAGGGTGGGACTGTCAAGCGTTTGCTGTGCCTAGAGCCAGGTTGACTGGTCCTCCTGCCACCCTGTATCTCAGCATCCCTTCTGCTCCCTGAGCTTTGCCCTTGGCCCAGGTGTGCCCACTGCAGGGTCTGGTCTGCCACGCTGTGCTACTCAGCGTCCCCCCCATCTCATCCTTCTCAGAAAGCCACAGATTTTCCCATTAACTGCAGTTCTTACTCATTGGTAAATCCATCAGTGAGGGCCCCATCTCTTTCTAACCCGTTTGTGTGTCCCCCCTAATCAGTCCACGTTTAACCATTGCTGTGAAGAAAAGGCAGGGACATGTTGCAGTCATCCTCACAAGTCATCTTTTGGCCAGATGGCCCACAAAGTACACTATAAACCTCATTAACAGATTGCAACAAGTAATTAACTGATATGGGAATTACTTTGCTCAGCGCCACAGGAGGCAGCTGCCCCCAGAAGGGAATGCAGCCAGGGAAGGACCTGCCAAACTCAAACCCAGCTCCTGACCAGGGAAAGTGACCAGAGCCACCAATGCTGGACACTGTTTTTTCAAATTTCAATTAAGTTTTTCTTTAAATTTCAACATCTGATTTTGTGAGGGAAATACTGCTCATTTTCCTGAAAGCTTCACCCTTGTCTGTCCCAAAGCAGGAACCACGTGGCTTGAAATGGATCTGCCTTTCAAACTCTTTCAAACAACAGGGAGCGGTGCTTTCAGGACCTTAGAAGCATCTTTAGCTGTGACAAGTTGCATCTCTCTTTTTTACTCAAGTAAGCAGATTATCAAACAATTTTTTCTTAGTCTGAAACTCAGTACCTATTGATAAATCTGTAATGAATTTGTACTCTAGGCTATTAATTGCCTCGCAGTTGTTTAGCCATAGGAATCCAGTGCAGATGGAGATCGATAAATGTTGAGATTAAATTATCCAACTGTTTCAAAACTCAAATAATCACTGCTTGAGCTTGTTTAATTTGGGCCCAGGACAAACGTCAATTCTTTCCCTGTGGACATTTCTATAAAATACTGTTGACATAAGAAATGATGAGACTCTGGAAAACTAGATTGAGCCATAAATATTCATCTCTGCAGAGGATCTGAGAAAAATAATTTAAATTTCTTTAATGCCCAGATCTCAGAGTGCTTAACAAACTCTCTATTCTTGGCAATCCTTGGATGTTTCACAATTCAGAGCCTCTAATCCATAACCTGAGAGGGAAAAATGAAGATTAGGTTCAAAGAAACCCGTGGCTGATGGAGTTAGAAGAACTTCTCTGTGATATTTGCAATCAGGTGAAAAGAACAGAAAGAGATGGAGAAGAGTGTCCCTGTCTGTAGGTATCCATGGCCATTCCAGATAAGTTCTCCTACAATTTTTTTTACTGCTTTTAAGTTACTGGTTCCTGAGACAAGCATCTTGCATGCCCTTCATTACAGTTCCCACCTCTTCCTCATCTGAGCCCTCCCTGGCTCTTTTCATGCCAAGGATCCATCCTAGCCCCTCTCCTGCTGCTTAAACACACAGTGCTCAGGGACA
Source organism: Pitta sordida (assembly GCA_013390025.1). NCBI lineage: Eukaryota > Metazoa > Chordata > Aves > Passeriformes > Pittidae > Pitta > Pitta sordida. The sequence goes on along the minus strand of WEKX01003740.1, from coordinate 785,464 downwards.
AGGGAAACCTTGCCCAGCCAGCTGCAGTCTGGGGCAGGGGCACGTAACATCCACTTACCTTCTGAAAGTGCCTGGTTTTCCCCTGCACCTAATCAGAGTCCTTATCATCTATCCCCTTCCTGCCTGGAATGGGAATTTTTCTCTATGAATGAGTCCTGGGGTCAACCCAGTAACTGGGGACCAGCAATGCTACTCTCAGTGCGTTTCTGTGCAGAGGCAGAGCATGGGTTTTCTCCTGAACAGGGCAGACATTCAATCGGGAGATCTGCTCTGTGTGCTCAGTGAGAATGATCCTACAGCACATCCTGAGCAGATTCAAGACTCAGATGCCTCTTCCCCCTAGAGATTCTGCATCTTCTTTCTGTTCCTCTGCCTTTTCCCACGTGTTACCTCATCCTGCCCCTCACAGGAATAATGTGACACAGTGGTGGATCTCTGCTGAACTCTCCCTTGGTTTTCCCAGTACCTTTTCCCTTCATTTCTTGCTGGCAAAGAGCTCTGTTGTTGTTATAGCAACCTCAGTGCGGTTAAGTCTCTAGAGGCAAGGTTTATAGGGAGAGACAATATATTTTATTAGACCAGCGGCTGATAAAGCTGAAAGAGAAATAAAAAAGGAAAGGGAAAAAAAAAAAGGAGAGAGCAGCTCTCTGGCTCATCTCAGGTCCCCTGAGCTGTGGGCAGAGAACAAAGCAGGTACAGAGAAGGAGGTGACACCTGGGGACTTCTGGGCACCAGGGAAGAGACAGTCCAGGTGCAGGCTTTGTCAGGCTGGCAGAACAGCAGCCTGACAGCCTAGCAGTTGCAAGAATGCTAGTCTGGTTTCATCTGGTGGAAAGCAGTGATTGAGTTGGAAGCAAGACTCATATTCAATATGGTCTCTTCTTGCTAAACACCAGCACTGTGCTGGTTTGCCTTCGCTGCCCTAGTACCTTCACAGCATCTCCCAGGCAATGGTGGTTGCACTTGCTGCTGCAGGAGCCACTGCTTCCAGTGTCAAAATAGCTCCAGTCCCTCTGATTCTTTGTGCATCTTCTTTTAACCTCTGATGAAGCTACTGAGAGCAAACCTTGGCAGCACTCACCCTAAATGCTTCTATCAGGGTACAATCCCCACCTGACATATCAAAGGCAGCAGAAAACACTTCAAGGAGCTATTCAGCAAGATAGCTCCTGAATCACTTTCTGGTCTAATCCCCAGCCTCAGTCCCCATTCCAGTCCCTCAGCTGAACCTTCTGGCACTCAGTTCTTCTTCCAGTGCATCTCCAGCAACACTGTGTCTCCTTTCTCAGATCCCACCTGATCTGTTCTTCTCACTCAGAATCTGATCTCTGGCATCCATCAAAGACAAGCCACTGCTTTAGGGAACCTCATCCCTCAAGCATGCAGTGCTCCTAATGTTGGTACATCCTCATCAATCAGTCTGGATAAAACCCACCTTCTATACAGCTGGTGCTCACCTGAATGTGATCTATTTCATATGCTGATTGCTGGGAACTCTGTCATTCACACTGCCAGTTTTCTGTTAAATTTATAGCGTGATCATAATTTAATGTAAACACTGAGCTTGGGGTGAAAAGATTTGCAGGCAGTAATGTGAAAACTCTTTTCTTTCTGTCTGGTGTTTCTAATCTTCAGTATTGCTGAATAGGTAAGTCACCTTTCATTTTGCATATTCTATTCTGTTTAACGAGGTACTTGTAACCTGCTGAACAGAAAAGCAGATCAGGCAATAACTCATAGTCTGTTTGCTGAAGAAAACACAAGTGCTTAAAAGAAATGTAAATTAATTCAGCATTGAACAGTTGGCTCTGGGGAAGGACGAGCTTGCAAATGGCCCAACAGAAGGAGGTAGAATGGAGTCAGCTCCCCTGAGCCAAAACCAAAAAAAAAGAAGAAAGGTCTGTGCTGGCTGATTTCTTCTTTGTAAGAGGAGAGGAATTTGCACAACATTAGACAACAGAGTGCGAGGCTTCCTTTATTTTAATAGCTGCAGAAAATTCTCTTTTGGTATGTTTGACAACCATAGATGCCCAGGGATGTTCAGGGGTTGGATGGAGCTTTGAGCAACCAGATGTAGTGAAATGTGTCCCTACCCATGGAAGAGGGGCTGGATCTAGATGATTCTTACGGTCTTGTGACACCATCAGCCGCATTGCAGGGTGGCTTGCCTACATGACATGTAACAGAGTTTCAGGCTTAGCTTTTTGTAGACCTTTTTGAAGTGCTTTGTGAAGCATCAAGGGCATTCACCTTAATCACAAACAGGGCTTGAAGGGATCACACTGAGAGATGATGACATTGCATCCTAGATGGGAAGGTTGCAGTCTTTCAGCATGGCATTTCCTTGTCCTGAGTGCTGCTGCATGCAGGCTGTGTGGTGCTATCCTGTACTGCTACTGCCTAATTGGATGAAACTGACTCTGATTACATTTAGGGAGCTGATAAATAGCATATCTGAAAGCCACTCGCGCGTTACAGCCGAAGTGGCTCTTGCTGTAGGGAGTTAATTAAAGCCAAGGCTATAAAGCTCTTTTTGCTGCTGTGGAACTTGGCTTTTGGGGGCAGCTGGAGGCGTCAGTCTGAATGGAAACAATCTGAGGAGCCCACACAGACTTATTTCCATTTAGAAGAAGAGTTATCACTGCAGACCCAATAAACCATGAGGCTGAGATGTGAGGCCTTGCTCAGAGCTTGTCTAGAGCTCATCAACAAAATAGGTTTGATTAGAATATGTTGGTTCCCTGACACTTACATATTTGTTAAGAGTCCTTGGTTTTCACTACATTTTTTCTGCAAGAGTTTCATTGCTCTTGGATATTGGACACAGAGGAGAAAGGAAGGTCAGAAGGTGATGAAGAAAATATAAGAGTCAAATAAGCTTGAGGTACTTTTGCAGCTCACAGGGGAAAAAAGCCAATTTAACCCTTCAATCCTTCCTTTTGGTGAATTCCCTTCACCCAGGGCTCCCTCACCCCATGAGAGCACCAGAGGCAGCATCAGATGTTTGTGAATGTGAGCTGGAATCACCATGCACCCATCTGTGTGCCAATGTCTGCGCAGATGACATCTCAAATGAAAAAGCACAGTCTGAACTGCTGTAATGCAGGGGCAGATGGACATCAGTCCCGGGCTGGGAAGAGCAAGAAGGTTCTTAGGTCCTTCCTGGGTGCTAGGGGAAGTGGAAGACCCCTGTGGTGGGATGAACAGCCTCATGGAAAGCCTGGGGAAGGCTGTCCAGCCTGAGTCATGTCCTACCTGCCACAGCTCTGCTCCCAGGGGACACACAGGTTGCTCACCACACGTATCTGGTTGTGGGGTTGGAGTCTGTCCGTCAGACAATTTCTTGTAGCTTGATACAGATGAGTTTCTATCCCATCGCCATCACATTCCTTCAGTTTTGCTTCACACATCATAAAAGAAGAATACTGCAATTTTCACTCTAGACAGTCCATCACCTCCTCTGACTTACTCTTTTCTTTTAGTAACACAGATCCATGATCATGAAATGCAAACCAAGTACCTTAGGTCCTCTCACCTGCCCAGGCCCATTCCATGACACATCTGCAGAATCTTTACTTGCTAATCCAGGTGGCTGCTGCTCATCTCAGCAGATATCATCTTCCTACCTTCAGAGATGTGTTTTATCTATCCTGTTCTCCAATTGAAACAGAATCCTTTTCACATAAGTAGGAAAACAATAAAATACAAAAGTCTGACAAAAACCCACCCTGGCAGGCTGGACTGTGTGTATCACTACTGATGTGAACTCTTGCTGGTGGACAATTATCAGCTCAGCAGAGCTACCCAGTGGGAGTGAAGTGGTAATCTTAGAGAGTAAATACAAACTTGTGGCAAACTGACCTGTCCTGTCTGAGAACATGATCAGCAGCAATAGTGTTGATACAGCTGCTGCCTGATCCTTGCCTGGGACTTGTTTTCTTGCCTTTGATAGGAAGTTTCAGGAGCTGCCAGTCTGACGTCTCTCCATCAGCTCTGGCCCTGTGTTGAGCCTCCCACAGGTACCAAGCCCTAGGCAGAGGAAGGACAGATGACTGATAGGGATTTGGTGTATTTCTATCACCACAGCTAAAAATCTGTCTGGAAGGGTGACCATGTGTCTCCAGCAGAAAGCACTTCCAGGGAAAAGGAAAGTCTGGTGGATAAATCACAAGATGCAGAGACTCTAAGCAGTGTTTTCTCCTCTGCCACCAAATCCTTGCGTGACCTTAGTGACATCACTTCCTCTCCTGGTACATCCAGTTCCCTGCCTCCAAAATGTGAGTGTTCACTCCTTTCTCCCTTTTGCCTGTTTATTTTTGCTCATACTCCCAGGTTTACAGCTTCTTGCCATCCCTCATACTTACAGATCCTGGCACCTCTGGGACCCTACATCAGTCCAGGCATTGATGCAGTAGAACTCAGACTGCCTGTCTTTCATATGCTTTTAAAAATGTGAGGAGCAAAATGCACATGCTTACTCCTATTCAATCTCTCCACCTGCTGCTACATACTTCCCTGTGAAGAATGATAAGGCAAAATATTTCGTATGGAATGGGTTTTCTCCTTTTCTCTCTTTGGCAAACACACTTTGCACCTGCTCATTAACGAACATACATCATCTACATCGGCTGGGGCTGGCGCTGAATCGAACTTTGAATGTCTTTTCAGTGCCATAGCCTAGATAATAATTACTTTTATGACTCACTCGACTCCATGCTGTTGGAGTGACATTAGGAGAATTGACAGCACAAATAACAGAAACATTAAGTCTAATGATGTTTCTGGTGTTAGCCATGATAAAGTGCTCCCAGTGTGACCAAAGAAGAGCCTTTCCCTTAAGAAGTTGTCCCTCCCAGGGGTGCATTTTCTTCCTGTCTCTAATGTCACAGAGGAATGTTAGCTTGCTGCTCCTTCGAGTTTTGACAGTAGGAGTGTGGGGTGCACCCATGTGCCATGTGTGCTCGTGCAGCAATCATTCCCATTTCAGAACAGAATCATAGAAGCATAGAAAGGTTTACGTTGGAAAGGACATTAAACGTCATCTAGTTCCAAACTCACAACCATGAGGAGGGATGCTCAGGACCCCATCCAACCTGGCCTTGAACACTTCCAGGCATGAGGCACCCACAGCTTCTCTGAGCAGCCTGTTCCAGATTCCATGCCTCACCATATTCTGGGTGAAGAATTTCTTCTTAACATCAAAGTTAAATGTCTCCTCTTTTAATTTTAAAAGGGACTTTAAAACAAAAAAAAAGACCCACTCCCACCCCTATCCTATTACTATCTGCCTGTCTAAAAAGTCCCTCTAGCAAATGTCTTTGTTCCCAACCAGCAAATTCTTGACATCTTCAGCTGAAGCGTGTATCTGAATCAAGTTTTCCCAGTGGCTCCACTTATCTAAGTTTTCCCCATGCCCCCAGGACTCCCATCTGTTCCCCACAAGAATGAGGAACCCTCTAGAAAGGCCTGGACAGAGCTGAGAAGCTGAAGATAGATGTACTGCTGCAGTTACACCCAACATGCATCTCACTGCATTATTTACCCTCATTTTCCACTAATTTATATAATTCTCAGGGCTAGATTTAATACGTCCCAGATTATCTTTAAATAGTATATCTAAGGATCATGAAGCTTTTTGAATGTGACAATGGACCTGATAGATTTAATAAGAGACTTTAGTTCAAGCCGGGAGTTTCCTCACTGTTATTCCCAAAAGCAAATCTTTCTGTGAAATAGGCATTTCCTTTTCTTTTAACAGGAAAATTCAATTTTGCTTCCCTTTTTCTTAGCCAGTTCCTCGTCTTTGCCTTCATTGCCACAGATTCCCTAATCCCGTTATTCTTGGGTGTTGGAAAAGCGTAATCATCTGAGCCATGAAATCGAAGACAACAGCATCACTTCCAGGGAGGTGGCTTAAGTCAGAGGAATTAATTTTCCCAGCAGACAGCTTGTATTTAGAACAAATGTGATTTTCAGAACTGAAGCTATGTTTTTAATGAGGCTCTATGAAAATATATGTAGCCCAGAGCTGCTGGGGAATTCAGCATTGTGCCAGAGAAATGCATCAAGTCAGGAAAACAACAGCCAGCCAGATCAGTCAGTTCATCCCTCAATTCCCTGCAGAGAAAACCCGTTTCTGTATTTCTAACCCTAATCTACAGCCATTTACTGAGTGTCTGAATCTGGCCCATCCAGAAGGTGCATTCTGAGGCTTAATCAAGAAACGAGATGGTTTTCTCTTCCTCTCCTTTAGAAGAAGCCAGCATGCATGAGTAGGTGGGTCTCCCCATAACACAGAGTTGAGGCATGGAAGTCATTACCCTGGGATGTTAGATGTTGAGAGTTGTGGATTTATTCTTTCCCTGGGAGTAGCTGACACCCTGTTTTCAGCTCTGTGCCTCACTTTCCTTTCTTGCCTGTTGTTTTTCTCCTTACCCAGAGCAGGTACAGCCCAACTTGCACCTACATAGCAAAACACCAGAGGCACGGATAGGAGTGTGGTGTCAGACCATATTCAGAGTGATTTGAAGGATTTATGGCCATGAAAATGGGTTTATCCAGCAAAAATCTGCTTTAGTTTGGGGGCAGGTTGGTGTTTTCAGATGAAGCATAAGAATGAAATGCCAGTTGTGGACCATCAGGCAGGATGAAACTCGGAGAGCAGCCTCGGGGAGCTTTCCAAGCTCTGCTGCCTGGGTTTACCTCCTCTGAGCAAACAGCTCAGCTGCTCCCAGGTGCAGCTGTAATTGCCAGCCAAAGGTTATTTTTCTCCAGTGAACGTGATGGCCTTGTGAAAGGTATTCAGCCCAGAAACCAAATCTGGCTGCTTATTTACACAAACCAGCCATGGGGTGCAGGCAGCAGTGATGTGCCCTCCCCTGAGGTGGCTGCAGAAGCCAGACCCTTTAGGTTTGCCAGCAGCATTCCCTTCCCACTCATAAAATCTGCCTCTGAATGAAACGTGTGGAGACCTGGAGACAGCAAAAGGGACAAAACACCAGCCACTTGCCATGGGAGAAGGGAAGTCAGCTCTTAATGACAGTGTCACGTTTGCCTGGCTCACCTGGAGGTAAAAAGGTGAACCATACATCATACTGATTTCTCATGCTGAGATAACAACAGGGAAGGATTTTTCTCCAAAAGAAGATTCTTTTCTGCCTGTGTGCCAGCAAAAGAAATAATTTTTGTGTCTGTCTTTACTACAAACTTCATCAAATATCCATCTGGCACCAGGCCAGAGAGCTATGTATGAAGCTGTGCTCGCTGTCACAGCAGACGGATTTGAGAAACTCCAGCAAAGATTTCAGCACAAAAGACCTACTGTGATGGGTTTAGGAGGGTACACAGATCTCCAGATACATTGCTTATTAAAATCACTGTTGCAGAGAAAACTGACTTTTCAGATTTGATTGTAAACAGGGGGTCTGATAAGGAACTGTATTCCCCAAGCTTTCCTTGAAGTTTGGTCCTGATGTGGAGACAGAGTTTAACAAGATCTTTTTTTAGGGGTGCCTGGAGGATTGAGTAATAGAGCAATTCTCAAGTGTTTGGATGGGAAATTTCATCTGGAACCTGGGAAGTTTATTTCCTGGCAAAAGCATCATGAGAACCAGTGTCTTCTCAGGACTGGCCGATTTCAAGAAATCAAAATTTCCAGATGACTACAGGCTCCCAAGAAAAACTCCTAGGGACTCTGTGTGCAAGGATACCTTGAAAAATATCATCTGTCCTCCCCGTCCTGACACCCTCTGTGCTCTGAGAATCCAAAGCCATGTCAGCATGTGCAGGTCCCACAGAGACAGATCAAGAGTGATTACAAGTAGCAGGAGATCTGCTGATGGAAACAGCAAAATCTCCTCTGCACAGACTTTGTAAATGAAACTGAACAAAGCTGTGGAAATGAGCCTGTATGGAGCAATCCTTGCTAACCAACCCCGATTGTCCAGCTGTCTTCTGCAGCCTGGTCATTCATTGGGAGCCTGTGTGAACAGTGGTCTCCTTTTTACTGGGACAGCAAAAGCCCCCGAGCTGCCTGGAGTCAGTCTCCAAGATCTTTAAATTGATTTTAAAATCTTAAAAATTCAAGCTCCAAGCTTCCCTAAGAAGTAGGGGAGAGCAAACTGTTTTAGACAACACCAGGGACATGCTCCATATCCTTGATCCTTTTAGAGGGCTGTGCTGCTGCAGAGGATGAACATCTGCTGCAGCTTCACACCACCCTGGGGAAACGGCTCTGAGGCCACCCCAAACAAGGAGCTCTTTGGGGTAACGAGTCTGAAAGCCACGGGTTTTAAACAAATATATCAACCCCTCCCAGAGCACGTTGTAGTGGGGCAGCCAGTGGTGTCTGAGGGTCTCTTCCCTGGATGCTGAAAGCTCAGCTGAGATGACAGCCTCTGACAGCTGGAGAGAAACAGCCTTACAGCCTCTAAGTTGAGCACATTTGCTATGGACTCACTGGAGACTAATGACATAAAAGCTCATTCTATTTTTTTTAACAGAGGGACTTTGCAAATGGAAATTTCACAGTTTCATGGATATTTTTTGCTCTTTCATGGATATTTTTTTTTCCTCTTCCAGAACTTATCCAGGAAAAAATGACCAAATTCTTGCACAGGGCAGACCTGGAATGTTTATAGTTTGCTGTGGACTTGTGAGTCCTGCAAAAGAATGGCAGTTCAGAAGCATTCATGGAGCTCCTGAGCCAAAAACAGAGCAATAGACCAGAGAGGGAAATGGGGACTCCTGGACCAGGGTAAGTATTTCATAGGAGGGAAGGATGGAATGGTTCAGCCAGCTCAACCCCATGAAAGGAAAGTTCTAGGAAATCTGTAGCAAATGTAAAATGTTTCAGGAATACAAATTCCCAGGAGATAAAAAGGTATTTTGGTTAAAAGTTATTGTTGGTACAAGGATAAAAGGAAGTAAACCAGCCACAGATAAATTTGAGCTGGAAATCTGAAAAAGCTGATTATGTTTCATTTAATGTTTCTGGTTTATTCTTCGAGATGGAGGGAAGATCATGGTTCAGGTTAGTGATGAGTAGCTCCCGTGGCAGGAATGTTACAGGCTGCAAGTCCAGGGGGACAGCAGTGGATGCTCAGCAAACCCTCCTTTCCAGGGAGTTCTTCCTAATGACCAAAAAAAAAATGCTTTCTGAAAGGAAAAGGTTTTCATTTTACACACATTGTCAGTGGAGCCTTCTTAGCTAGTTCATTTCCCAGGTCTTTAAGCAGCCAGCCCGCCTGGAACGGAGAGATTTCCTCTCGTCTCAAATCACTTGGCTGCACATGGGAGAGAAGCCATTTGACGAGGTGAATTTGCAAGGCTCTCAAATCCTCTTTATTCTGACTCTGCTATCGTTCCTTGACTCATCTCCAAGACACCATGCTGGGCTAAGCCCAGAAGTAGCACAGAAAGGTGACAGCACCAATCCTACACACACATAGACACACACAGATACAGCTTCCCATAAATTAAATATTATCTATATCCAGGACTGGAAAGGATGAGCTAAAATAATCCAGTCCAGCTCTCCATCACCAGAGAGACTGAACCAGAACAGCCCACAGTCCCCACCAGTCCGGAAACTTCCTCCTCTCTTGTCCCTGGTAAACCGGAGGCCTACAGTTCACATCTGTGCTGTTCAGGTATCCACCTGGGGGTTAACACACACATGCAGGAAAAAAAGGCTGAATTTGGCTATTCTTGTATCAGTCAAAGCAATGATAGTGGGGGTATGCAGTGGGACTAGTGTTTAGGCAACCACGACTTCAAAATAAAATGTCATTCAAGAGGCAACAGGAGCTCTTAGGGACACTTTTTCCTTGCAGATACTTCCACTGTCTAGGAAATCAAGCAGGTGAGCAAGGAGGACAAGGCAAAATGAATACGGAGAGGATTGGAGCACACACACAGTCTGGGGAAAAGGGAGAAGGCAGTTGTTAGACTGAAAAAGCAGGCAGGCCAAATGCTTTCTGAGTGCAATTATTTTAATGGGTCTGTCTTTTCCAAATTCCACATTGCACACACAGAAATAACAATTTTGAAAAAAGACTTACACCAGAAACGCTGACTTGAAGAACAAGAAATGCTCCGTATCTCCTGGCACACAAGAAGGCACGAGATTCACAACAACTCACAGCCAATCACAGAGGCGGACAGAGAGACAGACATGGAAATTCCAAAAGACAGGAAAAGGCAAAATCAGGAAGGCAGCAGATGTTCTCATGCCCACCTTGCTGTGCAGGCAGGCATCTGGGGTCATAGCTTCGTGGACAGATCCACCACACCAGGGCATCAGTATCTCACTTGTCCTACACCTCTGCTTGCCCAGGTTCCATCTCTGCTGGTTGTCATCTCCTGGGTCCTGAGGATGTCAGCTCCCAGAGTAAGACCAGCTGTATTGTGACCTGTGTGGGCAGTGCAGGATGCACCAGGTCATGGGGCTGTGCTGGGGCTCCCTGTATGGCCCTGGCTAAACTCCAAACTGCCCTCGGCTTCTGTCCTTATTCCCACATGAGAGGCCTTCAACTTGCATGGGATCAGCATTCTATTATCCATCACTGGTAGCATTTCACAGTGCAGCTGTGATAAAGAGTGATTCCAGTATGCACTCCAGACTTGGCTTTTAAGCCTTCAGTGAATAAAGAAAGTTTTACAATTACCACTTGATTTTGCTAATTTTTTGGCTCCAAGTGCTCAGAGAAAAGTGCTGCAGTAACCATATGCATGTGGGTCATATATATAAAGAACTTCCAAACCATTGTTTTCTATTCCAAAAGGTTAGTGATCCAGCAAGCTGGGAATCAAACCTACATCAGCTAGCTATTGTGATTAATTGCTACAGCACTCACTGGCTGGTAAAAATCATGGGAGCCTTTTGCTCAGCACAGCAGCTCCTGTATGTGGAAGAGTGGGCAGTGCTGGAGGCAGAGCTCACCCAGGCAAACAAGCTCTAAAGGAAATCATGCAGAGATCAGATCATACAGACTCATCCACCTTCAAGCGATATCCAGACTCGGGTGTGCTAATACCAACCTTGCTGCTTGGCAATGCTCATCTTTAAAGCAGCTTAAAGTAGAGCTGGGAGCAGGTGGTTTTGCTTTTGCACAGGCAGGGAGCTGAGCAGCAGCACAATTAAATGACTTGCCCAGGACCTGTAGGCTGCACCAAACGTTTGAACCCACATCTTCCCAGGCCGACACAAACATCCTTCTTCCAAACCTGCCTCTTCTCCTTCTAGCCAGTAAACTAGGCCTGCAAAAATCACAGGCATAATTCCTTGATGCAGAAGGAGCTCTTGAAGGCAGCAAATTGTTCAAGTGCTCAAGCAGGACCCACATTATGACCGTTTAGTTACCTTTCACCAATCAATTTTTCAATTCAGCATCATCCTACCTGAGCTCATGAAGGGGCAATCAACTGCACAGTGGCTCCCCAGAGTAATCAGGATATCTCATGGATGGACAGCACACACATGCCCATACAGCACCATGGCTCTTCTCTCCAGCCCCCCCATGACCACGTGTACCGTCACTTAACCCAACACACCAGCCATATGGCTCTCTCTGCCTAGCCATTCACAGGGACCTGCTGGTGGTCCAGGGAAGCCATGGCCATGCCACAACCTCTCTCTCTCTCTTCTAGCATCTTCCCTTCAGCTGTCCCACCTCTTCATACTCACATTTCTGCTGGCTAATGCCTTGGGGCTGTGTTGTCCTCAGCCAAGCAAACAGCTGATGTCAGGCTGAAGGTGAAGTGTCACTCCCCTCTGGCTATGAGGGATGTGAAATACCATAAGAAAGAGATGACTGGATGAAATATGGCATAGAAAACATAACTCAGAAAACCCAAGTGGTGATGGGTGCATGAACTGTGAACTGTTTGCTGGCCCTTCTAATCCGGGAAATTTGGGGCATCAAAGGGAGTTACCAGGATGCACTACAAAAATAAGCCAAACTGTGTAGCTCCCTGCTGCAGGATCACAAGTGATGAAAGCTGACAGACATTCAAGGTGGAAATAGACTATTTCATGAAGAAGAAATCCATCCAGGGCTACAACATATAGGCACCACTTCCAGATCAGGAAGCTTCTAAGCAATAATGTATTTGAGGCTGGGAAAGCACTTTGGACAAGCTACATCCTTTTTTTCCTCCTGTCTTTATGCTCTTCTCCAGACTTTGCTCTTGGTCTTGTCAGAAATGGGATTCTGGGCTATCTGGGCCATTATAGTGGCCTTCCTTGTAGGACTAGGAGGTATGACTTCCTAGTCACTCAAAGACCCAAAACCCCCATTTCAAATATAGTTTCCATAAGCAGAGATCCTATGCAGCTATTCCTTCTCAAAATCCACTCTCTCGTTGCTCCCTCTGCACACATGGGTCCTGTATAGCAGTGCTGTCCTTCCCCACACTGGCCCCAAATCTCTTACAACACATGAGCAGGAGTCGGAGCAAAAGCCCACTAGCACAGCATCATCTTCCCAGCTGGAGTTGCCCAGAGAAGAATACAAATCCTTTGCAACACTAAACCATCAGATTAAGGTTTTTCCAAGGCAGAGGGGGTGTCTTTGCTCAGAAGAGCTCTTGATAAATTCCCTTCTGCAAACTCATCCCATTCATTTGCAAGCCCATGAGCCTACTCAGCAGCCCATTTCCTGCAGCATGGAGATCCACTCTTGTGTAATGTATTTCATAGTCACTTCAGGGAAGGGGAGAGTCACCATCTTCTATACAGCTGTACTGGAGCCTCATACAGTTATCTAACCCCTGGTCCAAGGTAATGTGTGTCCCAGGCCAGACTTCCACAAAAATATAGGAAGGAAGTTGCCAAGCACACAGTACATGACCATTGCTCGAGGATTTCAGTTGCAGGTTCATGCTAATCTCTGCTTACTCCAGGATTCAGCCTGCCTGACCTTCCAAGATGTGTACTTCACAGAGTAGCATGGCTGCAGCTCAAACTCATTAACATAGGAGGAAAATGCTAGCACTAATTGTGATCCTTGTCATTCGTTCTCTTAAAACGAATCTTAAAAATCATCCAAATGAAGGCAAGGTGTTGCAAGGATTTTCAACAGAGGGGAGATTGTTCCACAATGCTTTTTCAATAGCAAACACATAGCTTTGTCCTCACTGTCAAAAAGTCTGACACTAAAAACGCTGAAATCTTCTTGTGACTGAGTGGCAAGCAAGCTGTAATTTACTGCATTCCTGCTTCTTTTATGTCCAAGAATTGCTTCACTTCTGAGAAGAAAGAGCTGTCATTTGTCAGTCCCATGTAGCCTCTCCTTCCAACCATCACATTTTCACATTACACTGGACAAATTAATTCGTTCCCCTCTTCCTATCAGCTCCCCAAAAAGGCAGTGGATTTCCAGGAACTGAGTGTCATCTTTTCATAGCAATCATTATCAATTTTCCTTTCAAAACCATATAATAGGCATGCTTCAGGAAAATTCTGGATTTTTTTTCTCTACCGTTGCATTCACCTCCCTTAAATTGGTTCAGAGAGACCTGACTGTCTGCTGGCTTTTCAAAAGCACCTTCCCCACACCTCTAACTGATGGTACATCATGGATTTCCAGCCCACCCATTGCAGCTGGCTGCTGAAAAAAGCTCTGCCTGGGTTTAGGATGTGGCCAGGTCCCTGGGCAAGTTGAGCTGTATTGCCTCTCCTCCTGTGGTGTATTTGGCTCCTGGCCCATTGCCTTCCATGGTGAAGAGTTTGCAAGTCTTGGTGTTCTCATGAACTGGTGTGGACTTTTTTGAGGAGACGGGGGAATTAGTGGGGCTCAACTGAACAGCAGTGGTATCCTGCACCGTGTGCTCACTAGTTTCAATTTCAAAGGCCGTGTTGCCAGGTTTGATAAGCCCAATGTTGGAACCTGGTTTGGATTTCCTGGCCCCGTGAGCTGGGGGTCTCCGGCTGCAGATGCAGCAGGCACCGAAGAATGTAAAGGCCACCACCAACAAGATGGGACCGATGATGATGGGAGGGTTGTTCACAGGGAGGAAGGTCCCAAAGGCAAATGCTCCCACTAAAGTGATGTTGATCCCTGCTAGCATGATGCAAAGTCCACAAGCACAGCAGAGAGCAGGGGAGGGGAGACCCTGAGGTCGGGTCTTTTTTTGGCTGGGTTTTTGGGACAAAGAGGCACTGCTCTTTTCACTGAACATGTTGTGATGAGTCTCTGAGGTCACTTCAGTCCTCACAGGGTGTACGCTGTGTTGACAAGGCTAGATCCAGTCTCCTGCTGCCTCGAAATCCCTGGAGAGGAACAAAGAAGCATGCAGCTGTCAGAGCAATGAACCAAAGGCACATTTCCCCCACAATTCATGATGACCAGCATCTCCTCTGGGTTTGCTGGTGCCAACAACTAAGCACAAATACAAGCCCCCTCTCAAGTCTGGGCTCTCTCTGACCGTGGTGGTCACATGCAGTCACCCTCAGACTGAAGCACTGAGCCCAGTGTGCTCAAAGTCCTTTGCTATCCATATGGATGATGCCCAAGTAAATCCAAGCATGTGGTGGCCAGAGCCTATGCTTGGCTCTGTCTGGAGTTTGGCCACAGAGCAGCATTGCAGCAGTGTTGGCTGTACAGACAAATCCACATCATGAGCTCAGCTGTTCCTCATAAGTTTGAGACCTGCTGCGTATCTCTCGATGCTCCCTCTACTTCAACCACCCTTTCCATAATACAGTGTGGGTATTTTGCCAGCTGGACCATGCTTTCTACCACTCATCGCAGCATATTTGGTGTGATCACAGGAAATCCCACAGAAGAGGACAGGGAAGCTTGCTTACCTCAGCAACTGTAAAACCAAACTCATGCAAGTTTGTGGACAAGCAACACCAGCTCCTAGATGGAGTCTCATTGAAACTAAGATTATGAAGCTGAAAAAGAGCCTGTGTAGGGATCTGCCTAGGACCCGAGGCAGGAACACATAGCCTCGACCGACAGTAGCAGCTTCTCCATAGAGGAGATTATTGGATATGATAAGAGCTGGCTTTGTGTTTGCTGTACTTTGCAGGGAAGTTGAATTGCCAGAAGCCAAATTGTCAGCAGTTTGCTGGTGATGTCTTTGATTTTACAGGCTGGAGAGCATTTCTCTTCCCAGCCTGATGGCAAACAACAGTGGTCTGCTCTCTCCTACTCCTCTGCCTAGCTCCCTAGCTTCTTCCTCTCTTTGCTTTCAAATCCCTTTCAAAAGTGTTGTCAGCAGAAAGCTGATACCACACAGCTTCTACTGCAAGAGCCAAGAATCTATTGTGCTATTAACACTCTGTACCCACTAAACTAAAAAAAACAAAAAAACCCCAAACAATAAACCATCACCCATCACCCTGAAACATGCCAGTGGTATCAGCCGGGCATTTTCAACATGTTTCCTAGGTTATAAAATTTTCCATCACCTCCAGCTGAGGCAAAGCTCTCTGCTGCCCTGTCGGGTGTCATATCTCATTTCCTTGGCCTGTGCTTTTGTTCAGACCTGAATGAGTGCAGCAGTGAACTTTAAGTGAAGTTCAGGGTGACATCAGCTGGAGCTGACAGGTACAGGTGCATGAAAAGATTAAATCTTTTCTTATCTGGAGATGCATGAGTGGAGAGGGGTCTCTCGGCACGCAAAGATGTTTCAGGGAACTGAGAGTGTGAGAGAGAAGGGGCATTTTCTCCATTAGCCAGGCTAACACACATACATGTTTCCCTAGCAGTGTCCTTTTGTTCTGCCTGGGAACTCTGGCATGCTGATGTGAGCTGGAGCCCTGATTCTGTCTCCTTCACCAGCCCTGGACCAGCAGCAAGATAGCTTCTGGTTAAAGACATATTTACGCACTGTTTGCAGACCAGCTCTTGCAGATGCCAAGACTGAACCTGTGGTACACAGAGGCTGCAGACACCCCAGTGTGGCTCTTGCTCTTGGTTTTCCCTACATTCCCATGCTGCAAAGTGCTCATCAGTGAAATGTGTGGTTTCTCGTGGTTAAATCACATCACAGATTCACTGCACCAGGTTTCTCCCTCCTCAGTACTCACCTGCTTCCACCCTGAAAGAATTTCCCCCTTCTGGGAGAGCTGGGCAGCTGCCATGGCTGCTGGGCTCCAGCAGGATGCACAGACAATCTGGCTGCCCCTGCTCCTAGGCAAGGCATCACCAGAGTCAGGCTCCCACTGAGATTTTCAGGAGGTGCTTCAACCTGTTGCCCATCAGATCTGTCAGTCACTCTAAAGAGACCGAGCTGGTTTTTGGCTGCATTGAAGACTGCAGTGATATCACCCAACATGGTCCCTGGTAGCTTATTTTCTCTGCCTGGCAGGTTTTTTTTGTCATTACAGATCCCTGAAAGCAGGGGGTTAAACTTGGGCAAAATCCTCACCAGACCTCTCCAGGCTGTAACAGGGGAGGAAGAGAACTAGAGGGCTCATTCAGGCAATGATAAATCAGGGGAGCTCATCCAAGGACAGCTCACCCCAGCAGGTAAAAGAGAACCACAGATCCACTCCAGAAGGGTAAATGACAGGAGAGAATGATCAAGCTGAGCTCAGCATGTGTGTAGTCACCATCAGCTTCCCAGGCATTCATGGTTGCTCTCAGAAGGAGAGGGGACCAGATCCACAGTACAGAAATAGGGATGTAGAATATAATGACTGAGACATCTCACATTGCAGTTTGACTGGAGAAAGTATTGGCTGCTCCTTGTGCTCCTCACAGGACAGGCAGACATCTGACAGGTTGTGTCAAGTGGCTGGTCAAGGAACAGCCACTACCCTCCTCCTGGCAGTTGACAGGGTGAGAAAGGAGTCAGAGTTGAGATTTCATTTAAACTGTGTGAGCAGTTCCGGGGCTTATCACAGCCTTTCTATAGCTGCACTATAAGTGTTTTGGCCATGCCGTGTCCAAGGTAAAACTTCTTTCCTGTCATCTTTGCTTGGAGCACCTACATGGGGTAACAGACGTTTCCCAGCAGAAAGCAATGGAATCACTGGGGAGTCTAAGGGGAACCCTGCCTGGAACCTCCCTCATCAGTTTGAGGACAGATTTTGTAAAACAGGCATTATCACAGGACTAAGACATGACCTGCATGCACACCACATGGTAACCAACAGCACACAGAAGACGGCATTTTGGACTGGAACATTCAGAAAGTAGGCTGCTTATGTCTTGATCTCCTTTTAAAACATCAGGGGTTATACACAAGGGATTCCATTTGGAAAACCAGATGACATGGGAGTGAGAAAGCCAGCAGAGTGATGGATGATAAAGCAAAAAACAAACCAAAGCTACAGAATGCCTTACACTATTCTCTACCTAATAAGTCCCTGAAGCATCACAAAGTTAGTGTTTATTCTGATTGTCAGGTACAACAAAAGCATCTTGGCTCTCCTGACATCTCCTAAAGCACAGGCTGATGCTGTGGGTAGTATGGTCAGGGTCCTTCTCCATCTTCTTCTCAGCCACAAGAATGTACTGGTGTGGGTCTGCTCCCACTGCTGACCTACTTGAGGATATCTGGCAGCTTTGACCTTTCACTTCAGTGAAATCAATGGCTTAAAACCCCAACTTTCCATCCGAATTATACTGTCCAAAATGAGCAATGTCTGTACTATCTGGATTGAGAAAAGTTCTCTTTGGGCTCTTTGTTTGAAACAGATTCTTTTTTATGTGTTACAGTATAGGTTTCTTCTCTAAACAATATTTCAGCTTGAAATGCACTACTGCGAGTACTGCTGTGTAAAAATTAAAGCTGCATATCCGAGCTAGAGTAATGGAAATCTAGAGGCTATAGTGATTCCTTCCAGGGGCATATCCATCCCTCCCTATATTCTCAGCAGGACAAAGAGAGACTTTCATTCATATCTCTGAGAATATGCTTAAAGGGCATACTAACCTATTCAGGCAGCATTTTGGGAGCATCATTTAAAACCATGCCAGCAGCACTAGAAGCATATACTGCTAAAGCAAGCTTCCCTCTTAGTTGTAGTGAGGGGGGATCAAGCTGTCATCCTTCCACACCATCTCACTGAAGCAGCACAACCAAAACATTTGTCAGACCCTAGATGAGTCTCCTTTCTAGAGGTGTGATGGCACAGCAAAATAATGACAGTGATCAGCAAACAGAAATTGCAGTCAGACAGCTACAACCACCCCCTGCACACAGGCTGGCTCACAAATACACAAGCACGCACCCTTCAGCAATCAGGAGAAGCACGAGACTTTTTTTTTCCTGGGCAAAGTGCTGGAAAACTCTGGCAGGGCCAGAGAGAGCCTCGGCGTCTGGAAGCGGAGGACACTCACCTGGACTGGAGCGTGGAGCCAGGGAAAGAGATGGAGAGAGAGGGTGCCCCCGGTCTCCCTTCAGTCAGCGGATCACAAAGCCATGGCTAGTCCTGGCACTGAAGGGGCTTGAAGCCCAGCTATGCGCTGGGAGGAGGATCTCACATCCCCGCTTACCTCTCGTCACCAAGCTTGGGAAACTTTGCCGGCTTGTTAGGCGGGCAGTCCTCGGGAGAGCTCCGCAGGCTGCGTGCGAGCTCGGCCGCCTTCTCCCCTTTTTCCTCCTTCCCCCCGGAGGATGATGTTGTTCTCCTTAGGCAGAAGGGGGTTTAGCTGCAGCATCCCTGCCCCGCCGCATCCTCTCCTGCCTCCTCCTCCTCGAGCCCGCGGTGCCCAGCGAGGCTCAGCCCCTCCGCTGTCCGGCACCACTCGCCCTCTCCCCGCTCCTTTTCCTTCTTCCTTTTCTGCTTCAAGGCTGCAGCTGCCGCCCCCTTCAGCTCGTAGATGTGCCCGAAGCAGAACAGCCCCTTTTCTCCCCTAGGGAGAAAAAAACCCGGGAGCGCCTTTATGGCGAGGGTCGGCCCCTGCCGCGCTCCGGCGGCCCCGGGGCGGAGAACAGAGCGCGGCCGCCGCAGGGGAGAGAGGAAGACACCGCCAAATGCCGAAGAATGTAATACAGGCTCTCCGGTGCTGCAGCGAGGCACGGATCTCTCCAACGCAAGAGGTCTG
Organism: Pitta sordida; assembly: GCA_013390025.1. NCBI lineage: Eukaryota > Metazoa > Chordata > Aves > Passeriformes > Pittidae > Pitta > Pitta sordida. Next base: position 766,457 of record WEKX01003740.1, on the reverse strand, counting down.
AAACGCACGAATGGGAAAAAAAAATTACAACTGGCGTGCAGTGCCTTTGGATGCTGAAGGGATGCTGGTGGGATGCAGGAGGGATGCAGGAGGGAGTCTCTGCTGGGCAGCCGGCAGTGAGGGATGCTGAGACAGGACCTCCAAAGGTGGAACGTCCAGAGTGTGGGGGCTGGCAAATAAAAAGAAAACCGTCCCCGATGCAAAATCAATGTTTTAACCTGGCAATCAGATCTCAGGTACGCTTAGAGGTACTTAGTCTAAAACCACACCTGATGCTAGACCCTGTTACAAGGACAGCCAAGATCTTAACTTTCACTCTAAGAAGCCAATTTCTGCAAACAGAGTTGGTGACCACAGGAAATGTAGCAAACAGCCAGTTATGCACTGGATGGAGTATAAATAATCCTCCCACAACTTAAGAGGTGCTGACACTCACATGTCCTCATCTACTCTCCATGACACACTGCCATAACCAGTCTGGAGGCTGCCACTGACAGCTGAGCAGAGGTTCTTCTCCAATTTATTGCAGAAAAATCCTGTATGAGCCAGACTGGAGCTGACTGAACATCAATCATGCTCTCCTCTTTTTAAATCACTGCTTTCATCACACAGGGAGAGAAGGAGAAAGGTGGTAGAGATGGTGAAAACCAAAGGTCAAAGAGAGAAATCACTGAAGAGGAATGAACACTTCTCTCTATTCTCCAGACACCACTCCAGCCTGAGTATTCTTAATACAGCAGCATCCTCTACTGCACCATATTGGATTTCACCTTACAGGTTTTCCTAGAAATTCAGGCAAAAATGAGCTTTGCAGAAAGAGGTTCAGTCTCTGCCAAGCAAGATAACTCTATTTTCTCCTTAGCTTGAATAAAGTCAACAGCACTCTGGATGGCTTGAGCAAGAGGGCAGGCGGGTGTCAGAAAAGCAATACTGATCAATTTGTTGACTTCCTGGGCTTAGAGAAAGAAATAACTGGGAAATCTCATTTCAGACCTTTCCTGAGGTGTATTGTCTCGTCTAGCGATTCTCTGGATCTGTAACCTGATGTTCAAAATGGCTCGGTGTTCAACCCTACCAGGAAAGTGATGGGAGAAGGCACAATGGAAGATTTTCTGGAGAAAATCTGCCCCTGGCACATCTGAGAGAGACAGTTCCACACATGGCAGAACTGGTGTTTAGTGGGTAGAAACTAGAGTGGCTGAACTCATTCTTGGAGTAACTCCACAGAGCTCAGCAGAAACAGTCCAATAAGCCATGTTTATGTAGGAACAGTGGATGTCAGAAAGAGATTGCCAGGGTCATTGATTCGAGCCCACTGCTATCACGTTGTATAATAGCATTCACAAAGTGCTCAAGCTCCAAAGGGGGCCAATTAATACTAAATGACCTGTGAGTTGTTCCCTAATTGAACAGAGCAGTGATGAAGAAGGCTGTTCCTGCTTGAGTTTGGCTGTTCCATGTCTCTCCATCACACTTTCTCCTTAATGGTCTGTAAACCCAACAAAAAGGATTTGCTGAAACATTGCATATTTTGGGCTCCACTAAAGCAATAATTCTGTGTTCCGCATATGTGGCCCTGACAACCTGGCAGACTGCATTCATGTGATTAAAACAACTGCTAATTGAAGAACTAAAATTAAAGGCTAGATTTCCCACTGGTATAAATCAGAGCAGATTCATTTTGTTGCAGAGCTTTGATAGCTCATGAGCATTCATGATTTGCCAAAGGGATTTTGCCAGATTGATGGCTTCTAGTTTCAAACTTGCCAGGAACTGGGAAGCTCTGCCTTCTTTAGAGGAAAGATCCCAGTGCTCAGTTGACTAGAAATTATATTCATCTGGGAGAAACTGTTCCCCGCTTCTGCTGAATTCAGAAATTAGCTAGAGTCAGAAATCTCTGAATGTGAGGCAACATTGCCTGCCTGCCTTTTCCCATCGTCAGTTCCTGACTCTGGTCTCAGTACTAAGAAATCCACGTCAAGCACTCTTATACCAGCGAAGGCTGGACTTCAGCACCGCAGGACCTCCTGCCCTGGAGCAGGTCAGGATGGTGACTACCACATCTGAAGCCCTGATATATCACACTGGGTGTGTGTGGGTTCTTTCTGTAAGAATAACTGATAAAGGTGGGAAGGGTGAGAATGATCCATAGAGATTTCAAAGGATTTTGGTTGGGATTAATACTAGAGTGAAAGTACCTGAGCAGCATCCATGCTTATGAGAACAGCAGCATGCCAACAGCCTAGTTCCTCAGCACCACAGGACCAAAATGCAGCAGCCCATGCTGCTGCCTGCTGAACCGTGCCCATCATACGTGAGTATGCGGGAGACAGAGAATGCCTTTAAGTTTATAGCCCTTAATAAGATCGTTAGACAAAGGTCACTGCAGAAACATCCCCCTGTAGATTTCCAGGAGATCTCCAGAACTGGCACCTCTCTGTGAGTTTACAGTTTAATTGATTCTTAAAGGAAGGAAATGCTAGACTGAATCTGCTGTTGCTCCAAATCAACTCTAAATGCGTCCACGTCTGTCTGAAAGTTTGCATTAGAGCAGGATCCTCTCTGTCTCATGGTTCTGTGCTCTGTGCTGTCTCTGGCAATTTAGAGGAGGGAAAGACCAATTTCTGCAGCAAAGTTTACATGTCTACAACATCAGGTACATGAAGAGGGAGGCAAAATAAATTACAGTAGTACGTATTCATCACTCCTAGAGGCAGCTGTGAAATTACTTTGTGGGAGATTTAAACCAGTGAAGGAGACACTGCCTTGTACATTGTGTGATCAAAATCAGAGGACTCTACCTTGAAGAACACCAGTACTGATGTGCTCACACCCAGAACACAGACACAACTGGACCTGTCAAACACAACAGACCAGCTGCAATTTCTGACTCACAATGTTCTTACGTTTCTCGTCACTGAGGAGGAAAACTTGTTCTAGGTTTGCCACTGTCCTCCTAATCCAAGCCTCTGTTGTGCAGAGCTGTTGAGGCAGAATAATAGATAAGGTAGATTATTTTACCTAGTCCCATGAGATTGTTCTCACCTAAGGGATTGTTTTTTCTGAGTTCAGACCCAAACTGGCTTTTCTGATCAGAGAAACCTGGCAGATATACTTCACGTCTAGGGTCCCTCAGGACAGCTACAATATACAATGTACTCAGTCCATCTTCACAGGGATGATTCCTACTTTTACCCTTCTTTTCCCAGGAGTTTTCTCACCATGAGCAGCACTGTCTTCACGGCCTAAAGCACCTGGGCCAGCTGTCCCTGATTCCATTAGCTCCCATGCCCATGGCTTCTCATGCTGCATACCAAACTCCTTAGAGCAGGGCTCAATTAACTTCCAGTTAATACTAATTTCATCTGAAGATTCTAGGCAGAATGCCTGTATTTGCCCACCAGTTTGCTTTTCCTCAGGCTATTGGCAGCCCCTCTGTTCAAAAACCTGTGGCCTGGCCTGGGCACAACCTCTCCTGCACCATCCACTCATGCCAAGACTCTCACATGCAGTATTGAGGAAGGTGAAATCAGAACATGAGACTGAGAGATAGACTGAGAAAGGTGTAAAAAGTTGTCAGCATGCCACACTGCTTGGGATTTAGGCTGAGATGGGTAATCTCAGCCAGGCAGTCAGCAGGTATCATCAGCCTGAATTCCAGCATCATTAAAGCCTTGTCTCTACCCTCTGCTCTATTTCCAGAGCACTTTTGTGGTTTGTTAACAGTTTTTTTCAGTAATCTGAAGATGATTTTTTCCCCCTTCACACACACACACAAACAAACAAACATAACAGACTTCCAGAATTTCAAACAAGTTTCTCCTTCCTATGACACCTTCTCAAAATACTGAAAAGTCAGCGGACAGGAAACATCTGTGCAAGTGGCTGTTCTGTTACACAAACAGTTCAGTAATTTTTTATGAAGCTTTCTCAAACAGGAGGAAATCAGCAGGTCAGTTATCAGCAAGGGGCAAATATTTTTAATTACCTTGCAGGGAGGATTATGTCTCTTCTGTTTAATTCTCACTGTCTCACTGATAACCTAATTAGCAAGCAGCATTGCTGGAAGAGCAGGCCTGAAGTTACGTAGCTTTATTCACCCAGGAGGCAAATAATCAGTTCATTCTCCTCTGTCACATCATGGTTCTCTCTGATAACCAGATCACACCAAAGCATAGATGATCTGGAAGAGACCAAACCGCACAGTGTGCCCATCAGCAGCTCTACCTCATGGTTTCAAAAGCAGTTCACCAGAGACTTCAGTGTTACATCATATTCTTTAAAAGAAGTCCTGGCTGAGATTTTAGTTGAAGGACTGTTGGCTCCACATTAACTGAAATTATAGTGTGCTTATATATTATAGTTTATATGCTGTGTGTTATGCATTACATATTATAATAGTTTTCCTTGGTTTTCCTTTCTCCAGGAAGAATACACTAATACAACTGAGACCTGTATTTGAGCTGTCAAGGCAATTGAAGTAGCACCACAAGAAACACTGCTGTGCATGAGAACAGTCAGGGCCCAAACATGAATCATCACACAAACGAGGAGGAACTGCCCTTCCAAGAGGATTTATGCCCTCCTACTGGGGGGCATGCCTTAGATGAATATCAGAACATTCCTGAGCTGGGATGTAGGTGGCCTTACCAACCAGTAGTGGTGAACTGGAAACCTGATCATGATGAAAAATAAAAAGTATGGAATCTGAAAGGAAACAATAACCATATGTCATATCCTTTCTGAATCCAGCTCTTGTGGCTACACACAAGGACTTGGCCAGATGGCTGTGTCACCTTTGACACTGCATGATGTACCACAGGAGTTCAGACCCTGGAACCTTGTGGGCCTGCCCACAGTGTCTTTCTGTCCATCCAGCCACCCAAGTACTCCCTTAAGCAAGGTACTGCTGCCCAGTGGAGCCATGAACAACATGCTTCAGGTATAAATATGTTAATCTTCCTCAGTCCCATGGGGAAAAGCACTCACATGGTGATTTGGACCAACAGAATCTATTTCCCAATGGATATTCCCAGGCTAAGCTAGTTAGTATGGGTAAAATGATGAGTTATAGCTTTCCACATTCAACTTGTCCCCCTACATGGAGACCAAACCCTCTTTGGAACAGATCTGATGTTGCCTTGTGAGACAAGGGAGACTTAATTTTTGCCTGCTATATGCACCTGATGGTCAACTTGTAGCATGCCAGGACACAAGAGATACCAATTACCAGCAGCACAAATTACATTACTCTCGCCACTTTGGATTCCTGGAAAATCTAGCTTTGAGGGATGTCAGACACAACATCATGAACAGATGGTGTTTCTATCTGAAGAGCAGACAAGTCCTTGATCAGTCTGTCACTGCTTAGGGCATTGACGCTTTTGTTTCTCACCCAACAGTATTTACCCAAGGGTTGAGGCTTTACAAGACAACACCGTCTAAACAGATGATTAAGACATGGAAATACAGGCAGAAAAGCAATGTCAGAGTGACATAGTTCATGTCCCTTCAAAATATCTAACAGCTTGGACACAGGCGTGATCTTTTGAAAGTTTTTTTGTTACTTGCAAAAACTCTTGGGCCCCTCATGGCTCAATTTGCATTACAAAGAGTAGAATATTTCACAAGGTGAGTCCTTAACTCTTCAGAGCAGAAAAGAAAGAAGTTAGTGAAAATTAAAGGCAAGAATTGAAAGTTCTTATGTGAAGGTCTGGAAACCTTTTAACGGGTATCGTATCTCCTCAATTGCAGGGTGCACGAAAAAGCAGACTTTCTGGATCCTTCCGTGGCTTATCCAGATCCCAGGTAATTTCAAGGAAGTTGTTGCAGTGACTTCAGCAAACTGTGGACAAGGTTCTGTAGGATGCTGCCCCTCTGTAAATATTTACCTTACGAGAGAGAGCAGATGTCTGTGACCTCCATATGGGATATCAAGTTGTAACATGGCAAAGCACAGGTCATTAATCACATCCTTAAATGAAGCAATTATAAGGTTATCACGTCAAACACTGCCTAGCACCATTGTGCCTGCACAAGTTTTATTTTACACAGAGCCTGGGGAAGCATCTGTTTAAAAGCCTTGACTCCAACTTGTTAGCTCTGCCACAAAGCCTCTCTCCTAATACACTTAATCTTTCTGTTCCTTTGCTCTTACACCTCCCTCCCGGCATCATCAGCAGACACAGTGAGCAGCTTATCCCCTCCCTCAAAGTACCCGCTCTCAGGACAGATTCAGCTCTCTGACATCACAGGCCAGAGATCCTACGTTTGTCTATGGCAGACACAGAGGAGCACACCCCCTTCACCAAACCCCATAACTACCCACTGGTCCGTCTCAAACTCAGAGGTTTGAGATTAGCTGCTAATGCCTTCATGAGCAGGAGCTAGAGAAGAACAAGAAATTACATGGTAATTATGTGCCATGAAAACTATGGCAGCTCATACGTGATTAATTTAACACACTTTGAAATAAGATCCTATGCAGAAAGTAGCAGTGTGGTCATAAATAAACCCTTGCAAAGTTTTATTTACAGTAGCTGAGGAGAGAGTTGAAGAACCCCAAGTCAAACTAGCTTCAACTCCTACAAAGAGCAGTCTCCACTGTTTGCCCTCAGGAAAACTGAACCTTTTAATCAATTGGCATACAACAAAGGTGCCTATGTCACCACACCGTTTACAGACTGATGGAATCCATAAACCAGGAAATTAGGAAACGTACCTCTCTTCTGTGGCACATATCACTTCAGAGACCTGCCAACAGGTGTTGGTGGGTTCAGAGCAGTAGGAGCTGGATGAGCACCACTAGACTGTAACTCTGCCAGCAGATACAAGGAAATACTATTCACCTACTACAGCCAAGTGAATAACTGATGAGGCAGGACAGGGGCTAGACAAAAGCACCTTTCTGTAGAAAAATTTTGGTGATGCTTAATTCTGTAAGTCACTGAAATTGCACTGTTTTCCTTTCCCATCCTGCATGCAGACAGTGCAGGTAGGGAAAAGCTGCCTTGAGCTAACTCCTCACCCAGCGGACTGATGCAGATGAGGTAAGAGTTAAACACTAGGCACTCAGCTATCATCACTACTAGAATAATGTGAAATTCTGATTAAATCTGACACCATCTTTAGCAAGACGTGCAGAGCTGAGAAATCATAAAGTGCTATTGAAAGCAGATGTTGGTTTACAGAAGCACTTTTCCAGTACCACAGATGTGGTCAGAGCCAGACACCCCTTCCTTCATCACCTTTCAATATGCTTCTTGTAACACTAACATTTCACCCCTTCCACAGAGATCAGAGGTTAAATGCGTGTTTATGTTCCAAGTGCTACATAAACACCCAGATGTAAGGGATTCCTGTCTCAGAGAGGACAGGGGAATGGTGATACATTTATCAGAGTAGGAAAATGATGTGGAAAGGCTTTCCAGAATTTGTGCATCATCCAGAGGCACAGCACCACTGCAAAGATGCTGTGAACATCACATTTCACTCCACTGCCCAGGGGACTGGCAGCCATAAGCTGAGCACTCAGCTTCTCTAAGGCCTTCAGAAGATAGGAGTTTCATTCTTTTTCTCCCTAAATCATTTTTAAAAAGAGAATAAAGACACTTACCCTGTCTGTGTGAGGAGTTGCTGTTTGTTTATTCCCTGGGTAGTAGAAGTGGTGCCTAGAATTATTCACCACCATTTTAAGCAAATTGGATAAAATAGCCTGTGTATCCAACATCCTGAAGATGAAACTGTGTAATAAACAAAGCAGCAGCTGAGGCTAAGAAACCACAGCTGGGAGAGAAAGCCAGGCCAGAGCTGGTTTGACCTGGGGAGGTGGGTAGTGCTACAGCAAACTGCTGAGAAAACATCTGCAGGACCTAACAAAGCCAGAGTGGACTTGCAAAAGCTTTATCGTGCTCAGCAAGTGAGAGATTGCCCTAAAAATACAATGCAATATGTTTGGCTACAGTGCGAATTCAACTGGTGTTATCTGAAAAGCCTGAGATGCTGCAAACTTGACTAAGGAAGGAAGAGAAAGAAAAATAGATAAACCCAACTAATGGAAAGACCTTGGATGACTGTTTCTGTGACTGAAAGGAGTGAAATTGTCTCCTCTGAACACAAGGTCCCCCCTCATCTTATACACATCCTCTCTAATTGATCATTAATTTCTCTAAAAAAGGACAGGGGGTTATGGAAGCATTCATTCCTCTGGCTTTCTAGTCAGATGAGGACTCAATGTTCCCTACCTCCCTGGGTAGGAAACCTACCTCCCCTTCCCTCAGAGGTAGGGATGGGGATTTGAGCTTCTGCTTAGCATTCATTTTCCGTTCTGACCTGCAGTCCCTGCCCAGCCAGCACAATTTACTTCCACCAAAGAAACCTCTTCCTAATGACGGTTGCTGGTTTCCACGCAAACTTGCTTTTCTTATCTCTGCTCAAATCTAGCTCTGCACACTCCCATCCCCTTCCAATTACGGACTGAACTCGGCTAGCAGCATCGTGCAGTAATTTTATTGTGGGGTCACAGAGACTGGGAGCATACACAAAGACTGCTCTAGAGATTCAGCTAACAAGGGGCACCTCATTAAGTACCTCGGAGAGAACTTTCAACTAATGTGTTTTCCTTTGCACTCAAGATGGGTCCAGACCACTCACACAGAGTGCTGAAAGGAGCCAGCTCACAACTGCTACCTCATTAAGTGCAGTAACTCAAGGACTTGCCATATCTGATGGTTTGTAAATAATTAAGCATGTCCCTCATTGCTTCTTGCTGCTCCTTTAGCAAGTTTTCTAGCCATCACCTTGCTGTCATCTTTCCTCCAACGGAATTATCAGGAGGATTTCTTTTATATGTCCCCAGCCTTCTCCTCTGCCACCCCAGGTATCACGCTGCCTATAAGAGAGGTCAGCACTGCTTTGGCAGGAAAGCTTGTCAAATGGTCTCCAGTGTATTTTCCAGGGCCTCCATCCTCCTTACAAATTTCAGCTTACCAAGGGCGCCACATCTTCTCTGTCTACAGGCTTTTTCCACCAGCTTGCCTTGCAAGGAAGCTGATCCCTTATCTACACCAGCACTTCTCAGAGAATCCCCAGGCCCAGAAGGATCACAGGTTTCCCTAGGCGTTTCTCACGTTTAACCGCATTTTATAAAATTAGAAGCAAATGTTCCCCCCATCCCTAACTCAGCTGGGAGGAATCTGCTCTTGGTTCCTCTGCATGTTTAAATGAGTGCAATCTGATGCTGAGTGGATTGAAAGTGCACTAGTGCTCCCCTGTGAGATTTTCTGCTTGCTACTGGGGCTTGTACAACACCTACTCATCTCAGTGGGAAATAGTCTGTGGTTCACAGAGAGAGCAAAAAGCTAAAGTACTGAGTATGTGCATTTCTCAAGCAGTTTTGTATGCAACTGCAGCTTATTCCTGATTCAACAACATGGTGATCTCAGCTTCTAGAGGAACAGATTAAATCAATGATTAATTTAAAGTAATTTATACCTTTTATAACCATTGAAGCTTGTTTCCCAAGCCTGAGACCTGCAAGCCATATTGGATCAATGCCTGGAAATCTGTGAGTATTATTTCAGGTGTAACTATTTATCCCGCATAGCACAGCGACAACCTCACTGCTAAGGAAATAGTTCAGCCCTTAACTCAGCCAGAGTAATGTTTTCTGGCATTTTAGGTGCAGTTTATTCATTTGCTCCCCCCAGAGATCATCCAGCAGGTCTGGGCATGTAAAAGTGCAGTACACACAGAGATGTTTTTTCTCGTCTAACTCACCTCTGTGTTAACAGCATCCTCTGTAGCTGCTCTTTTACAGCCTTAGCCCACTCTCAATAGGAAGCCAAAGAAAAGGGTCCCCAAGGTCCACAGCTCCCCACAGGCAAACCTTCAAGGGGCTCTCTGGGAGCCCAGAAGTCAACAGGCACTTGCAAACTGGAACCCTTTCTGTGTTTATCATGAAAAGAATTTGGTTGTTTTTTCCTGACCAGGAGATTTCACTCAGCCCCTGGTGATTTCCACACCACCTGCAATGTGGAGCAGGATTCCTACACCAGACAGGGACTTAGAAAATGTTGTCGTGACTTAGAAAATGGGGAAATGTGCTCTTTTCTTCCTATTTCTGCCCTGAATCCCACGTGGCACCTTTGGCAGGACACAATCTCTTTGCACCTTTCTCACTCCTTCTGCAACACACAGGTAATTATATTTTGTGCCTCTCAGTCTCCTCAGCTCATCTGTTCAGCCATAAACTCTCCTGCTCTGCACCTTGCTTCAAGTCTGCAGCCATCTGAATGACCAGAGAAATAGAAACAGCTGCAGAGGGACTGAACTGACAACGACCTGGTTTTATAGACAACATAAAGTTGACTCTAATACCCTTGAGTGGCAGAAGTGTTTGTGTGGGGAGGGAGGAGCAGAAGAATTGACTGCAGGGGAAATAAAAATTAAAAAAATTAATGCAATACAATTTCCCCAGATAGCACTTCACTGGCTAGTTGTATCGCAAGTGGTGGGTTTGTTAAAAAGCATTCATAAAGCCTGCAGTATAATCCAGGCTAATTCATAGGAAACATTACACAGGAATTTATAGGTTTGCTGCAAAGTTTTATACTTTCAGTACTGAGGCTCAGCTCCAGAAAACAGACTCTGGGTGGGCTGGAAGCTCTCTCTGCTCTCCAAAACAGGCAGGAGGAGAAAAATGGGGGAGAGAGGCCTCTTTTGGGGTGGCAGGAATCTCTGTGGGACTTAACATTATGCCAGTAAGGTACTAGAGCATTTGGATTGGTTTATGGTCCCTCCAAGGCAGAGAGAATTGCCCTACACATTGATTCAGGTTCAGATCTGGCCTTTTCGTTTGCCAGAGCAGAATTCAAAAGGGTATTTCATTTTAGCCCTCATCACCTGTGAGAGCAGGAGGCAGGACACAGGTAGCGCAAGAGCAGGACACTTTTAGCACAAAACAGAGAGGAACAGATAGAGAAACAAGAGTAAAGCAGGGAGACACACACATGAACTCCATCATGTGAGCCTCACTTCTGAAGGAAACTCGATCAAAAAAATATTTAAGACCTCTTCAGATCCTTACCAGTTAGACCCAGCAACAGGCATGTGCATCTGCCCAGACATTTCAGAGCTCTGCTTCTGTTACTCCCCAACTATAGGTCTGTAATAATGAGCAGCCAGGATCAAATTTACTGTGCTGGGGGTGGGACAAGGGAGAGGTGATGACCAAGCCTTTGCCACATTGTGCACAGAGTGGCCCAGATGCCCACACAACATCACATCCAGCTGAGATCCCTCTGCAGCAAGGTGGAGGGAGGGGAAAGAAGTCAATGTAAAGGATGGAGGAAAATAGCAGTAGTCAGCCAAGAATTAAATACCCTGAGAAAGCGCCAGGAACGCCACTTTCTGCTTGTTATCATTCCTTTTCCATTTGCTTTTAATTTGCTCAACCTATAATTTATTAGGGAGGCTGCCCAGTAGGTATAATCTCCGAGCTGACTCCTGTGCAGATGCTGCTTCAAGCCTGGAGCCGACAGAAACATATCAGCATCAAGACTGGGGCACAGCCAGGAAAGCTGCCGATTTCACTGGGAAAATACTAAACATAAACTGTGTCCTGCTTCCTGCTGCTAACAGCAGCATTAAAAATAATGCAGACAGGACTCTACTCAGACCAAAGATGCAACATGACGGTAACAATGCAGGGAAACACACACAGGGGACCCAAAAGGGCTAACCCACACCAGAGAGTGACAATTTTCCAAGGCAGGGAGCTGTCTCTGCTCTGCATTTGAAGTGCAGCACTGGGTAACATGGTCCCTTGAGTGGAGATGTGAGTAGCAGAACCAGGCAGAACTGAACAGAAGCTTTTTCAAACCCTTGTTGCACCAAGAAAACCACACAAGGTTTAGTCTAAAACATCTTAGGTCCTATAGGATATCTACTTTCCTCTTAGACTGACCGCGTGCTGGCACCAGGTCTCTGAGCTTGATGACATGTAGATTAAGAAGGGCAGAGCTCCCAGCTTTCCAGCAGAGACCTTGGAGCCTGGAAATGGTCACGAAGATGACACAGACCCATTGATTCCTACAAGAGCAGATGCCAGGCCTGAGAACATCAAGCTCACACAAACACATGACTCCAAACTGAAGTCTTCTGTCCTGCAGAAAAATTGGATTTTTAAGCCTGTTTTAGACACTGAAGCACAGCTGCAATCCCCAAACATAAATAACAAAAGCTATTTGGCTGTCACATGTTTTTTGATGGGAGGAAAGTGACACAAGGGAGACCAGAACACTCATCGGTTCATTTGGAAAAGGAGTCCACAATAATGTATCAGCTTCTGACTCCTGTTAAAGCTTTACTTTCCCTCTTGAGTGCCTGTGGACACCCAGTGAATGTTACAGGTTAGACACCCAGTGCCCGAGGGTGATTCATTCTGGTGTGAAGGGCACAGATTGATTTCAGGCCTGTTTGCAGAATGAGCTCAAGCTCCCACTTTCCTCCGTTTTCTTTGGCTCTCTGTAAAATTCCCTTGGCTGGGCAGCACCACTACCAGGCAAGCTGTGCTTTAGACCCTTCTGAAGACATTCTTTCTAGCTATTTTTCATGCCCTTTGGAACATAGTCCCGTATTTCCAGCACTGCAGGCTCCAACCTCCCCACTGTGTTCATGTCCCCAGTCCTGCTGTGGGAGGCACTCACACAGGTCTTCTAAGTCCAGCTGAGAACATAAACAGTATGTCAGAAGCAATTTCTGTCAAACAACACGCAGCTCAGTTCACCCACAGGTGAACCCACCGAAAGCAAAGAGGTAAAGGCAACACATGACCCATCTGCCAGTGCTTTACGCAAACCAGGCTCCCATAATATTCCCATAGCCCCGGTAGTGCCAGCTGCAATCTCCAGAGCCTGTGCCCTGCAGATGTGTGAGAAATGTTTGTCTCCTCCTTCTCCCTGACTTTCAGTGGCACAAGACAGTTTTGTGGCCTGCAGTTCCCACCAGCTCCAGCCAGACCAACCCCTTTGGTTGCAGATGGGGGGATGGGAAAAGAGAAGATCTGGCATTAACCAAAACCATCTCACTCCATCCTGCCAGAGCTGAGCTCTCAGAGGCTCATCACTCTTTTGCCCTTGCACTTCACACACAGTCACAACCATCCTGGGCCTCTGGGTCTGTGGGAGCAGAGGAAGGCTGCCTGGGGAAATGTGTCATTAGTGAGAGGAAGACTTTGTGACAGGTTTTGATGAAGGTCTCCCGCTAGAAAACAGGAGAAGGCTGATATGGAAATTCATCACCTGCTGTGCTGAACCCTTTGGTCACTGATTCAGAAAGCAGGAACTTTTCCCAAGACTGCAGCTGGCACATCACACCCAGAAAATTCTAACTTTGCAAGCGATTATTTCAGGATGAAGATGAACCGCTGGTTCTCCCTGTAAGTCTTTCGAGAGCAGTGCAACCCCATGTTTTTCATCTATTCTCCTCTTGTTTTCCTCTGTCATAGGAAGTAAACATCAGCTCTCCGAGGCCAGACAGCTTCCACTCGGGTTTCACCACCAATTATTGCAAATGGGTAGGAAATAGAAAGCAGCTTGGGATCATAACCAGATTGGGGCTAGGAAAATTCTCAAGTTCATCTGTGTCGTTAAGCCACCTTTTACAAGCTGAACAAGGAAGATTATTAAAGATAATTGTTATTGCAGTTTTGAGCCAACAGAGACAGCTTGTACTAGGAAACACAACACATTGTGCCTGAGAAAACTCACTGTAAGGATTAGATTACATTTGCTCGGAAAGATATCAGGTTGAAAGATGGAAAGACACGAATCTTTGGGCCACTTTTGAACAGCAGCAAAACAAAGAGAGGGCTGAATCTCACTGAAATTGGGAAGATTAAGCAGAGAAATAGGGAGAGTGGCTGCACTAAGTCTTTTGGACGCCTGTGCTGCTGGAGGAGTTGAAGTTGGAAAGTCTTCTCAAAGCCCTTTTTCCAGTCCAAAATCTAATTACGCATTTCCAGTCTTTTGCCTTAAGTCACAAGTTGGGAGTCAGCTGAACAGATTTTCTCATTCTAGTTATACAGAGATGCAACACAAATACAAGGTCAGGTGCTGAAGAGAGAAGGTAAACACAAGCATTGCTTACCTGCACACAGCACACCCATCTTCCTTCTTGAATAAGCTTTTGCTAATTTTTCAAATTACATTCTACTAAAGAGAGATTTTATTTCAGAACTGGCCCCTTCACTTGTTTCACCTTTTGTGTTAAGCACTAGGAGCTTCAGAGTAGAGGTTGTCTAATAGCTCAAAATCCTTCAGCCAGTCTGGAAGAGAGGTTGTCTTCTTACAAGTTTTTTAAGAAAATAGGCTGCTAAGCAGAGCAGGAGAAATGCTCTTGCTGCAGAAACAGTTGGCTACTGTCAAGTGAATCTCGATAGAAAACAAGAATGTCTAGGCCAGGGCAGACTGAAGCTGCACTGCAAATGCTCAGTGCTAAGACAGCCAAGTCAAGTAAATCAACACAAGACACGAGCTGGCAGAACTACCCCTGAATTCCCTCCAGTCTCCACTAAGAGACTGGAGATAACTCATGCTGGTAACAGGCCATAACCAGGAGAGATACCACTTTCTGCAGCCCCTGTGAGGAGACATCCATAACTCTGCATCATTGCAAGTCCTTAACAGCCCATAAATAGAGCACTTGTGTTAAGAGACAGTCCATTCCTCCCACTTACACGGCTACCAGCTGCCCTCTCCTACCCATGGAATAAAGGACCTTGCCCCTTCAGAGATGGTGCCTTGTTTTAGCTACCAGCAGCCTTGGTGATTGGGAAGAAAGGGAAAAAGAACAAATAGCAGGGAGAGCTTTATGAAATCTCAGCAATTAAATCTCCTCCTGAAATGCTCTTGGGGTTGGAGCCGAGCAGGAGGGGCTGAAAGGAGGAGAAACAACAAGGCCAGTAAGCAATGCTGCTGGTCCCTGAAGCCAGGTGTTCTCCACAGTCCCAGACTTCTCCCAGACCATATGGAAGAGCACATCTTTAGTACCGATATTGCATTGTTACAGAGTGAAAAAGTGGCAGTCCCACAGTGTTATGTGAAGAAACAGGTTAAAGTCCTGAAGACTGGATGTCACACATTAAAAAAAGAGATAGAGAAAGATCAATTACCCCGTTTCCTTCCTTGAAACTAGAGGTAAACTGAGGCACGAAGCAGCTCCCAGGATAGCCAGTCTGCATCTGTGTGCACAGCTCAAGTTAGGGGTGCTAGAAAAAGCTTCATGCATCAGAATCTCTAGGGAAACAATACAAAGAAAGGAATATTGCTATCAGTGACTGCATTTTTTAAATAGTTTGGGTATTTTATTACATTTCAGAAACCACAGCACGTATGTACAAACTTGGCCCCTGTCAGACCTCCAGCTTCTGTCCAGAAATAAAACAATGGGGAAAATCTGCATTCCTCTCTGGAAACATTCCCACCAACAGCAGCCGAACTTTAATTAATATAATTAGCACTCATAATATATTCTGTTCTTACAGCTGTGACAACACAGACACCTCGATCTATACTGCTGCCTCTCTGGTGTGAGCTGGGACATTGTGTCCTTTTTCAGCATGTTGCATCACTGCTGCAAAGGAAGTTCTTCCTAATGGGTCTTCCAGGGGAAAATCAAGGTGATGAATGATTTGATGTTTCACTAGACCCTATGGTTCCCCATCCCAACTTAAGAAACAGTCTTGTTAGATCCAGCCATCACCATGCTGCTGAGAAACACCGAGCTGTTTCCAACTCCTTGAATAGGACAAGCAGGTGCCATAGTCTGCATCCCTTTCTGCAAGAAACCCTGAGCTGAGCTTCCAGCTGGGAAGACTGAGGTGTGCTATCACAGAGGTTCAAAAATTGCTAGACAGATCAGCAGAGAGAGAGATTGATTTTTATGAACAAGCCAGACAGCCAGACACAGAGGTTTATATTCCACTTCCCCTTGGCAAAAAACCCTGCCAAGGTCTGTGACCGAACTGGACATCTAATGCCTCTAAGGATTGCACATTTTTCTGGAAGTGAGGGTTTTAAACACATTTGTTTAGGTGACAGAGACAAAAAGTGGCAGGGAGCAATGGACAGGAAATGTTATGGGAAGAGTAAAGGGAAAGGCATCCTCCAGACCTTCCCTTCTCGCCTTTTCATTACCAGCAGGCTCACAGCTGTGCCCTTTGCACTGCAAGATGTAACTTGGG
Source organism: Pitta sordida (assembly GCA_013390025.1). Lineage (NCBI taxonomy): Eukaryota > Metazoa > Chordata > Aves > Passeriformes > Pittidae > Pitta > Pitta sordida. The sequence continues at coordinate 750,214 of WEKX01003740.1, read as the reverse complement.
AGACTGTGACAGCTCTGAAATAAATTCTGAGAAAGGACCAAGGATGCAGATTGAAAGACAACATGAATATGTGCCCAATGGGCAAGAACCAAAAAGAACTATTATCCCTGTGGAGTGCACAGACACACAGTAGCAATCATTAACTGCAGTCAAGTGTATTATCTCTTCATGTGCTCTTCTCCCGTGGACCTGGCAATTTGTCTTATCCTACACCTTCAAACATCTGTTAGCTGGGAGATGCAACAAGTGAGATCTCACACCACAAGACATCGTTAGTCTGACTACATCCTCTCAAGGCTGTTTATTTTTCTTCAATACAAAGCAGAAACATTTAAAACTTCGATGTACAGTCTTGAGAACATGTGAACCAAGAACCCAGCACATCTGACTGTTCCTCTCTTCTGCACACTCTGCTAATTCGTGACCACTAACGTTATGTGGCAATTCTCTGCCTCATTGGCAATTACTTATTAGCCATATAACTCACTCAGACTCCTCACTGATGCCCTGTGAGATCCTGTCTCTTCCCTTTCTGCTTCTCACAGTCTCACTCTCCCCCAGATCAGACTTTTTTCTGTCATCCTCCTGCTTTTTTCTTTTCTTTTTAGGAAGAAAAATTGAAATGAACATGATATTGTTTCTAGCAAGAGATGGTGGCAGCTGCTCTGAGGCTTTTATGAATTACAAAATGTTGAAGAGGATAAGCCTGCTGGGAGGGAACAGGAAGATATCGCTTGCTGTCATCAGAGGACCTCCTGGGAAGAGCTGAACCCTGAACGTCCCAAAAATTAAGAGTGTAAATTGATATGTGCTCCTTTGCTTCACAGAATTTGCGTCATATGAGGCAGGGGTAGATGTTACCATGGTAACTAATCTAATCTTTATTTTAATTTTTGTTGTAGTCAGATCATAATAGATAGGAAATAGCTATGGTCAGAATTAGAGCAATTGTATGTGCAAACATATGCACAGAAAACATATACTTGCATATGTTGCTGTAACTAGATGCAAAAAAAAAAAGTGTTACAATGGAGAATACACTTTCAAAGGAAATAAAACCAAATTTGACTCAATCTATAAGACACAGAGAACAGAGATAGCTCTGTGTACATTGTGTTCAGTGTAACTGAGACTATCACCTGTCAGGAGCCCAGGGGAAAAGACCTTCCCTTTGGAGAAGTACCTGCCTGTCAGCTCGTTCTCCTTTCCTTGAAGGCTTTTTATGGAGAAGAAACACAGGAAACTGTCAGTTGTGCCCTAGTGCACAAGCCCTGATATCATCCATTAAGCGGGATGCAGGTATCTGGGTGGTGTCCTGGTTTTGGCTGAGATAGAGTTAATTTTCTTCCTAGTAGCTGGTATAGTGCTGTGGTTTGGATTTAATACAAGAATAATGTTGATAACACACCGATGTTTCAGCTATTGCTAAGCACTGTTTACACTAAGTCAAGGACTTTTCTGCTTTCCCTACCACCCCACCAGTGAGGGGGCTGGGGTGCACAGGAAGCTGGGAGGGGACACAGCCAGGACAGATGACTCCAGATGACCAGAGGGACATTCTACACCATAAGGCATCATGCTCAGCATATAAAGCTGGGGGAAGAAGAAGGAACAGGGGATGTTTGTAGTGATGGTATTCCTGTTCCCCAGTTACCATAATGTATGATGGAGCTCTGCTCTCTTGGGGATGGCTGAACACCTGTCTGCCCATGGGAAGTGGTGAATTAATTACTTGTTTAAATTTGCTTGCGTTCATGACTTTTGCTTTGCCTATTAAAACGTTTTTATCTCAAACCACAAGTTTCTTCCTTTTTACTGTTCCAGTTCTCTCTTCCATCCCACCCTGGGGAAATGAACAAGCATCTGTGTGGGGCTGAGCTTCCCACTGCGGTTAAACCGTGACGAGGACCACCAGCCAAGTACCACCTTAGGCCACTATCATCGCCACAGGATTCCAATATAACAAGCCAGATCCTCTACTGCTCTGAACTGAGACAGTTTTCATTACATCATCCACCAAGCTCAACTACCTTACAGCAACTTTGTTTCAAAAAAAGGTCCTTTTACAATAACTCTTTTTGAGCTGTTTTTTGTTTTCTTGTTGTTTCCTTTTACCTGGAGAGCAAGATTTTCCATTAAGAGATCGCAGACAGAACACCAAACTGACACGTCTGCAATCAATCCAAATGTAGAAGGCAGCTTGCAAACTTATAGTTCAAGGGCACACCACACAGCAAAACTCACCTCCAACAAGACCCACCTGGAACTATCCTGAATCAAGAACAGCATCAGCCAAAGTTCAGTCTAAAGTTCTGAGCCATGGCACTGCAGAAGGGTCATTTTGTGTGAATCAGATAGGAAAGCAGCATGGAATAAGAGGTCTTCTTTAAGTTTTGTAAAGACTACAAACATCTCTGCCCTTTGCTGACTGCACTGCACAAATGAAGTCCTTTAGCTACTGATTGCGAAAGGCTGGGGGTTGCTGGAAGGAGAAGTACAGTAATTACATATTTTCTTTAAACATCTCCTGGCCACTGACAGAAAGAGGATCCAGAGTTACATAGGACTTAGCTTCACCCAAAACAGCCCTTATAATTCTCAGCAAGAAGCCATGATGTCCCAATGTCCAATTTATAGGATGATGGGATTATCAACGTTCCGTTCAGCTATTACCAAACCAGACCCCTACCCTGAGGGCCAAATCTCTTGTTAGCACTGGAGGAGGCAAGTCAAGACTATTGAATAACACGTTCCCTAAAGATAAAGTTCTGCTTTGAAGCAGTGACTGAACTTGGGCAGATGAGAGAGGTGCTTAGAGAGAGATGGATGTTTGTGCCTGGAACAAGAACAAGCAGAGGAAGCAGCTCAGTAAGTGATATGGGTTTAGGTATTTTTAGTAATGTAATGCAGCAGTAAGAGGAAAGCAAAGAAAGAGCAGGAAACAACAGAAATCTGTTCAGCTTCAACCAAGTACAATGGGATCACATCGGGGCATCAGGGCAAGATCCAGGCAACCACCTTCACAGGAAGGCTAGAATAAACCCAGTCCTACGATCCCACCGTCAGACAGAAAGCCTAAGAGTAGAGTGGGACTGAGCCCACCCCATCCCAGTGGATTTTAATCAAGACATGTCCCTCTTTGTCCGTGGGCTCCTGGTTGCTGCTGGGAACCCTCCCATCACCTCTGGCAGCAAAAACAGCAGCTTCAGTTAATACTGTGGAGACACTTTCAAATGCTCATCTTGGCAGACATCTGGCTTCACATCAACATATCCCTGCCAGGCAAAGCAAAAGGGTATTTTATCTCCTGCCACCAGCAGCTGAAGGATGGACTGAGACACAAGCAGGACTGATGTGAAACAGGAGATAGATTATAACCGAGGAAGAGGCAGAGAGAGGGTGCTCAGCAATACATCCATGCAAACAAAAGGGGAACTGTCTTCCAGAGGCAACAATTGTGAGTTTGCATTCCCTGAAGACCCATTTGAACAAAGGTTCATGAGCTCTCAATCATTCCTTCTGTCTTTTTTCCCCTCTTTTTCCTACCATCATCATTTTTGCTCATCTTAGCTTCCCTTCTCCAGGCTTTGAGTGCAAACACACACAAGTCAGATCTTTAACTATTCTAATTTGATGCAGCTCCCTGGGTGTCCACATAGCAAAGCTGATTTAACTCAGCCGTTTGTCTTCAAAGGACACTTTAATAGCAATTACAGGCCAGATGAGTGGGATTTCAATTTCAAATTAAGCCAGGCTAGCTCAATTCAGAAATGCCAAATTTTGCCCAGCTGTACCATTTGGCTCAGAGTTCTGCATTGTGTGTAAATGCTGGCAACACAATAGGAAAGAAATGAGAAAACACACTTCCTCGGATCAGAACAATCTCCCGGAACCACATTTGTACAGTACATGGTACAATAAGGACTTTTGCCACATGTGAGGGTTTTAGATGTACATTTTAAGTTAATGTTTGAGATGAAAGTCTCTATCAAATTAAACATCCCATCCTACAACCACTGGTGAGAAGTTGGTCTCACAACATAAGATCAGTATCTTCCCTGTGTTGTGGGAAACATCTCACAGTTAATGATGTCAAACTCGGATGCAGCACTCGGTGTAATTTTAGTTCAGCTGCAGAATTTCACCGAGCAGCAATCTGAGATGAGAGTTCTGGTCTTAGGCAAGCTGCTGGCTTGAGGGAGGGCTTCTCTGAGCCGCATCAGCTTGCATTTCTGCTGATTCCTCATTTATGGCAGTTATTGTTCTGAAAAAGAGGTAAGGGACCTTGCAAATGTCCTCCCAAGTGGGAATTTTCAGGCACCCAAAGCTGCTGAACCCTGCTCCAGTAAGGAGAGGTGGGGATCTAGGAAAAGACAAAGGCAGGGAGCACCAAGAACTAAATGGTCATCTAAAACATGTCAGTGTGAATTTTGATCTGAACAAACTCAAGCCAATGTGATCTTAATGCCATTTTAAAGGGGATTAAGCAATGTGCAAAAAGGCATCACAAATTTATTCTTTCAAGTCCCGTCTGTCACATGGACTGCAAAACATCCAGCTTTTAAAAAAATAAAAACTGGCAAAGAAAAAAATCCCTCTTCCTATACAAACTTGTATTCACAAAACCTTATCAAGAAACAAAGCTGCCAAAAGCTACACCTACACTCATCTTCTGAATTAGATCTTTTCATCAAGTTAACATCCTTTCTCCCATACAGCTTTCCTGCTCGTAGATATTGAGATGGAATGAAGTTGCAAAGAGGTTTCTATTACCATCACTTCCTTCCATGCACACTTCACTTTCCCACTTTATTTTCCAGTGCAGGGCTTTGGTTTCTTTTATTCTGTTTATTTTTAATTCCTTGTCCAATTAAGTTAAGACAACAACATTTTGTTCTGTATATCCATGGCTCTTCCATGGTAATTTGTTAACAATATTGGATTTCCAGTCAAACAACTAGAAAGATAAAAAGTTGGCAAGCTGCTTCCCTCATTAGGGAACAGCTCTCAAGCACACCAATGCCAGCCCATTAACTGAATTATTCAACAGAAGAAAAAATATATGACAAAAAAATAAAACAGAGCTACAAGAGCAGGGAGGGAAGGGAAGTTCACTGACTTCGGTGATGCAGTAAATGTTTGGCAGCATTCCTCAAAATTCATTTCGGGATTAAACCCATCTAAGGAACTCCAGCAAGGCTGAATGGCTGCATGTCAACAGATGGAAGCTGGCATTCATGATTCAGGTATTGGACTGTATTGTTGCTGTCTTGAACTGATAATGAAGAAGCCCAAGGGGAGAATATTTCCAAAACCATAATGTAAGAGATCTGTTTATGTGCGGTTTGTGACTAACTGGTGGTGCTGGAAATCTTCCATATCCAGCCACAGGCTTTAAGCATTGAAACAACTCACCATGAGGATTCACAGTAAGCGTTTGTGTGTGTGTTCTTACTGTGTAATAAATACTGTGTAATTCAGAAGAGCTTAAAACCACCCATGGGAGAGGAAAGCGTTGCCTCGCATGTGTCAATGGAAAGAGGAGCTGACATGTGGCAGCTTGAGCCATAACAAAGCTATGAACTGAACTAAAAACTCTGTTGGGGAAGGCAAAATTGTCCAGCATCTGCTCTTGTGTGGCTTGAAAAGAGATGGGACTGGTTCCAGGCACAGAATTAATCAGGATGGTCAAGACCTTGAGGATCCTCATATTGCTGGGGAACTGCACACAAGTGGGAAATTCAGGGTCTGAGTCTTAACTCCTGTGAGAGGTGACTAAAGACACAGCCTCTGGTGAGAGATTTGCTCCACCTGAGATATAAAATAGAGTTGGTATTTTGGAGTTGCCTCCAGATAATGGAAAAAGTCCTCCATTGGAGAAGTCAAAATGTAGACTGGTTAGCACAGAAGAGCATGGACAGGGGAGAAGGGTGTCAGCTGAAGCACAAACAGGGACTATGTGATTTAGATATCAAAAATTGGAGCAATTTGGACTTGTCAAACCAAAAATACACAAAATTGGGAAGAAAAGAGGAAAAATAAATCATGAGGTCTCTACCCTTTCTTAAAGGTGTATATTATTTCCTGTGCTGAAGCAAAAGGCATTGTGTTTTATAAAACTTCATAAGCCAGGGGGATTGGCTTATTTTAATTGGCATGTGATATTAGGAAGGCAAGACCTGAATCTGGAGATCCGGGAAGTACATCCTTCAGCTGCTGCAGAGCCTGAAAGAGAAGCACTGCTTATGCAGCAGGCTGACACCCACTCACTCATTTCCAGGCAGGTTCTTTCTTCACCCAGAAACACTGTACAAAAAGATCTTGGTATAGTTTTGTGAAGAGATTGGTCATACATACAACTTGTGTAAAAGATTAACTTCAGTGATGTTAGCCCCTGAGAGGAATCTACACAGAAGCCAGAATTTTGATGCCCTGACTATGTTGACAGAACAGGAGCTAACAAATGAGGAGAAAGTATTAACAATTGAGTTCATCAAGCAATTAAATTATTTTAGCTGATGACCCAGACAGAAAGAGAAGTCAGGTAATGAGATCTTCTGATGACACTGAGCCCTCACTTAGAAGAGGACCAGAATATTACAAGCATAATGCTGAGCACCTGAATAACGTAAAAGGGTTAAAAAGTCAATAGCAGATGGCACTGCTATTAGGGAGCAATTTGAATTTTTGCTTCGAAGACTTGACTTCTGATCTGTTGTTCCCAGAGGAGATGAAAGGAATGAATATGCAGAAGCAAGGTAGTGGCTGCAAATACCAAGATACCAGAGAAATTTTAACTTTCTGTGGAGCAGGGAGGGATGAAGGCAATGTGTAAGGCTATGCCCTAGGGCACATAGCTGGAACCAGAATGGCAGGGTTTTCCCAGCTGAAAGGCTCAATGTATTTACCTGGACATACAAGGCCTGAAAAGGAATGGGATTTTAAGAAATAATGTTCTGAAAAGTAGAGATATTTATATTGGAAGATGAGGTCATTGAATGAACTAAGGCAGGCAGTAGCTACAGATTTTTTCAGATGTTCCCTTCAGGTTCTCCTCCAACTTTCAGAACAGCCCAAACCTTTCATGACATGTGTACATAGCTGTGAAGTTGGGAAAGGGAAGTAGCCATGACTTCCAACACGCAAATTGATTAGGAGGCTTGCACCACTTCCAGCCCTGTGAGGAAGGGAAGGGAAACCATGAGACACAGACTGAACAGATGAAGCAACTCCTCTTGGAGTGTAGCTCCAGTGGTAGCTTAGTGTCTCCCCCAGAGACCCCCTGGAATCATCACCCTTTGGGATAACGTGTGGAAGGGAAGCACGATGAATGTGTGACAGGATTGCCTTTTAGATTACAGTGTTTGGTGTACGTTTGCAATGCCACAGGGATGATGCTGATATTTCCAGATCAAGATGACCAGTCCAAGTTCACAGGTTATTCCGAGGATCATCTAGTCCAACTCCCCACCAACACAAGTTGCCATCTTATTTCCTATAACTCCTCCTCATCACCCCAGTTGTTTAGAATGAAAAGCTAATTATCCAAAATTGCTTCAAATAGTTGAGACTTTTGTAAATTTCTCCACAGAATAAACAAAGCAGGAGAGCAAATACTAGTGCCAAGGAACGTATGGCTTTGCCATTGATTAAAGGCCTTACTGCTCCACAGACCTTGGGAAACGCTTTTGGCAGTAGGAAGTGTGCTGACAGGGTTCAACAAAAGGTAATTAATCAATCAGAAGCCAGTGCAATTGCACACTCTCACTGCTGCTCAATTAATCTGATCACTTCCCTTATAAATTCACAATTGCAGCCTGCAACTGCAGCAGACCTTATTTATATGCCAGCGAGGTTTCCAGTTAGGATCAGACAGACTGTTCTGGCATTTCCAGCCCAAGCCCTAGGGCGGTGTTCATGCCACTAGCACAGATATCACTGCTGGCTTCCTGCAATGCAATGGCACAAGGAAATCAGATGCTCCAGCAGCACATTTGATGAGACTAGGGGGATGAAGGCTTGCAAAGCTGCCCGGGTGGCCTAGACCTAAAATGAAAAGAAGCGGGATAGCCAAACCTTGTAGGCCCTTCACAGAATTTTTTGCAGGAGATGGAGTCTGTTCCAGTTTCAAGTAAAACTAGAAGTAAATTGCTCAGAATAGGGCAGTTTTACAGGTGCCCTTTCTTATATTGCAATAGAGCTGAGAGCAGGTGTGGAGATGGGAGGAAGCACACGCTGCTCTGATGAAACATCACAAAAACAGCTTCGCAGGGCATGGAATAAGCACTGCAAGAGAGTTTAAGGCAGATCATGAGGAAAGCTGCATCCAGCTGCTGCTGGAAGGACATGTGGGGGGACAAAAGGAACCTGGCCTAGCCAGGGATGACATGATCCTTTCAAAAAACAGAAAAAAGCGTGTTCCAGATGGCAGTCTCCACTTAGCTCGGAGAGCATTGACAGACTGCTGTAAACATAGGTTGAAAATATGCAAACTACGTTAAGAGTTCTCTGTAGCGCAGCAAGGATATGCTGCCATTCAATAGAAGGGGAAACCAGACAGTGTGGGACCAACACTTGTTGAAGTCAGTTGGAATCTTTGTACCTAAGCTCAGTGCTTAGTATGAGCATGGAAAACATTTGCTCCACAAAAGTTTTTCATAGCAGGAATACATATTCTTCTCTGAAAACAGCATGCCACCATTGATAATGTCACACAGAAAAAAACCCCACAATACTCACTTGCAAGTTATCAAAAAGAATCCACTCCTGGGTCATTCCAGTAGTGTTGCTTCAGCCACCATCATCAGAAATCCTATTAATGTCATCAACAAAATTCCTTGACATAGCTTAGTGACAAGCAGGACCATCCACACAGGTCTCCAGGAAACAGCTGGATATTGTGGTTCTTGCATCCCCACAGCTAGTATGTAGTACCCTCAAAAGGAATTTTAATTTCTAATACCAAACAGCAGGCACAGCAATCACAGCCAAGTGTACTGGTTAAGCCATTTGCCAGTAAGCCATGAAAAACATTAGTACAGGAAAACAGAGATACCCTTGACCCTTCCCACATTCCCAATTCACCAACCTTTATCCCAGTCCATGTCTGCTCTCCTCCCACACGTAGCTCCACAAGTTGGTTCTCCATTTCATTCCACAGCAAGCTGCAGAGGCCATGGCAGTCTGCAGGAGCCTTTCCTAGCTAAGCAAGTGGATCTAAAGCTGCTGCAAGGACATCTGGATGAAGAATAGGATGAAACAAGAATGAAAAAAGGAGCAGAAAATAGATGAGGCACCCACAAGTAGCCTGGAGCTGGGTGCAGGCATTATGATTCTTAAGGCGGCTGACAAGAAAAAGTCTCTGAAGTATAGAGAGTAATGACTTTGGACAAGGGAACAGTGGGGGAGGTAAGACTCGTGCCCACACACATATTGCCTTAGAACTGGCCATAGGATTCTGATCAGATGTGGTGCCAGTTCGGTCATGAGCTTTGTTCTGGGTTGAACAGAAAGCATAAACATCAAGCATCTGACTCCAAGCTCCTCTGTACCCTCTGCCATGTGGAGTCCTTGCCCTCCTTCTTGCTTAGCAAAACATTTCAGGAAGCCAAATTCCCCCTTCCCTCCCACTCCAGGCTGAATCAGAGCAAAGTTGCTGAACTGGGGCTGCTTGTCACCCTGCCAAACTTTACTAACCAATCTGGGTGCGAAGCGGCTCTGACAGGCAGCAACAGAAAATCTCATATCAAATCGATCAGCTGGAAGGGACCCAGAAAAACACTGCTACTCTGGCTCACAACCACTGGATGAGTCAATTCTCTCCATCATCAGGATTACAGATGATGGACTGGGTGCAGGGTGCAATTCTCCAAGTCAGCCCATGACAGTCTGTCCCCACAAAACAATCTAAAGATGAAACATTTCTTTTAGAGGGTTTTTTTCCTACTTGTGTCTTGGTAGCATCTCCCTCTAGACTCAAAACAGCTTTTTTTGCAAACAATGCCAGTGAAATGCCACCATTGTTTTTACAACTTTTTCTTCCCAGAGAAATGCATTTCTGTGCTTGGAGCATTTTAAATGTGCTGATGGAATCTGGCAGGGGTAGCCAAACACACACATCACATGGGAAACAGAATGAATGAAGGAAGGAAAGATATAAGCAAATATTTCTTCAGGATTGTCAGGCTTTTCAGTTACCATGGTAGTATGTTTCCATGGAAGCCAAATTTGAAGCCTGTTGCTGCCACTGGAGTGGCCCAAAGAAAATTATTAGTTTTGAAAATTAACAAAGCTACTCAACACCTTGAAAGCCAGCCCACTCACAGCCCTCAAAAAAATAAAAGCATCTTCGCATCCCTGATAAAGGTTTTAATGAACACGTGGCAGAGGAAGAGAGAGCAGAAAAAATTACGTATCACACAGTGAAAAATAGGAGCTTCCTTTTATACAACCAACAATGCAGAAACTGCACTGGTAAGCACGAGGCTGAATGCACATCATGAAATATTGCACATAAAGGTCAGCAAAATCTTACAGAGCATTCTGTGTCACTGGCTCCCAAGGGGACAGAAGAGGGGTGCTTTACAGACTAGTGCTGCTTAGTTGCCATTGTTTGAAATTATTTCCCCCTTAATCATGCTGACGGCTTTCCCTTGATTTGCTCATCCACCAGCCAGGAAAACTTTGGAGAGGAAAAGCAGAATTTTCCTGTGGGTTGCCTTAATTAGCATTAAAGATCAGCTGCTTTGATGATGCCTTTTGCCTTACTGACTCCATTTCCTCACCAAAGTGACATTTTCTACAGCCCCTGTAATTTTTCAGAAGCTTGGGAGCCCACATAAGCTGCCTGGTGTAGTTAACCACCTGTAACTGAAAAAACATGGCACAGATTCAGCGCTTTCCAGTGGGGAGGCACTGGGATTCAGAAGCAGTCATGTTCCACAAGCTGCCAAACAAGAGACATGCAGGCAACGTGAGCAAACCCAGCACTACCTCAAAAAGAACAGATCAGAGAGTCTGATTTAGTGACTTTCCACCTAGAAGCAAATGCCTCTTCCTCACTGACATGAAAAGAGTACCATGAAGTCCTTCCAAATTAGGCCTTCTGGGAATAACACATCTGAGGAAAGCTGAACTCTCAGTGAAAGGCAAAGATCAGAGGAAAAAAGGTGCCTGTTGGACCATCAGCTGAACCTGACTTCTCATTTTTTAGGCAAAGGAAGATCTAAGACCTGCATCACTAAACATCACTCTTTTACCACCGCTACAAGGTCTCCTGGGCTCTCAGCTACCTCTCTTGCCCAGGAAAAAAAGGAAAGGAGAAGAAGATCCTTTTAAAGCACCGTTCAAACAAAATCATTAGATGTGAACATGGCAGATTTCCTTTGAAAGATAGGCCAGTACAAATAAAGGGCTTGCCACCTGGTTTGGGATTCCTGCTCTGCTCAGGTTTCACTCAAGACAGGAGCTGCACAGAGCACTGGAGAGAGCAGCATCCCACCCCTCCAGCAGCGCAACATTCCCCACCCAAACTCCATAATAAACTCTCAGCCACAGACCTCCAAAGAAGCTTAAAAATTACTGTGAGGCAGTCAAAACTAGACTACACATGAGAACAGAACAATTGGTTTAAGTCAATGCCTCTTCCCTGTTTGGGGAGGTTTTCTCAGTTCCCAGCACTGCACAGCTCTGGCAACTCCAGCTACCCACTGCTTGCCTCGCTCTGTGCCAGAGGTTACTGCCCTGCAGAAGGAAGAGCAAGTCCAGATTTTAGATCTTCAGAGAAAATTCTGACACTGGAGCTTCAAGTCCTGAACGGATGAGTTTGCCAGGACATATCAGTGGGGAGTAAGGATGCTCTAATACAGGTCACATGTGGAGGTGGCTGCTGGCAGCTGAGAGCAGCACAAGAGGCAGATGTGGCCCTGAGCCCTCAGCTGAAACACCTGTCAGAACCATCAGGCAAAGTTTAACCATTTAGTACAAGTCCTGCTGGGCACTTCCAATGTTTCACACCAACTCTTAAAATCCTTTTCATTGCACCCATCCAGCAGCTGAAGTGTTCTCATGCAGGAGAAGGCTGCAAGCTGAGTACTCGCTCACCTAGACTGCAATTCTCTTAGCCAAAGGTGATGGCATGAACATCCCTGAACTAAGGTTTTCTTTGGACATTTCACTGTCTTTTCCCATGGTCACATTTCTAGAGGGAAAACAAATCCGTCTAGCACGGCAGCTTCCTCCTCACTGTGCAAGACATACGTTGGATTCACTCCCATGTTGGGCTGTGGAGAGAGGAAGGGACTGACTGTACAATCTGAGAGCTCAGATACAGGAACGTCTTTGGTCCCTAACTTGCTCCCTGGGGCTACTGCCACCACCAAGGAGAAAGAGCAGGTGCAAAGTCTGCATAGGAGCACTTACCAATGCTTGAATAAATCCAGGAGACACTGACATCTCTGGGCAAGCAGCAACATTAATGTCCACGTTTCACACTTCCATGCTAACGCTACTGCTGAGACTCCCAGAATCTCAGAGGCTTCAGTGCTTCATCCAAGAGTACTTTGCATCCTATCACTGTTCCTGGACAAGTTGCAGGATTTTTCCTTCATGCAGTAATCAAAAGGAAGAATGTGAAAAGTGACAGCAAGGCAGGTAAGTTCCTGAACTCACTGGCCCTCAGTTAGCTGATCACTTATGAAGGTAAACGGATCACAAGTTCCCTTTCCAGCCCTCAGTTACAGCTTCACTTTACCTTAAAAAACCCTGAGACCAGAGACTGACAAAATCAATAGAAGAGGGAGGTACAGTTAGTCTTCAGAGACTTAAATCGTCTTAAATCCAATGTCACACAGAGAAATAATTCTCTATTTTTCTGTGGTACCAAAACTTAAGAGAAAAAAACCACACAGAACTGCCAGATGTGTTAAATACATAACTTAGAGCATTTTAATAAAAAAGCAAAATACATGTCATAATTTGTTGACTGGCACGATGTATAAAAACTTTTAAATAACAGCTTTATATTAGTCACAAAACACAGCACATTGTATAAAAATAGCCATATGCACATTGATAAAAGATCATGTAAAACCTCTCTCAAAAGGCCATGCAAAGACATTCAGCTCTGACTTTCTAATTTCCAAACATTTGTTGCACACACTACCTTACTCCTTCCCATTCTGCTTAGGAGAGTTTTGTGCTGGCACTCGGGGGCCTCTTCCTCCCCTCCCCGCACACAAAACCCTGGCAAAGGGTTTCAGAAAGGGCTGGCAAGTTAAGGTGCATCACGTCAGGCATCTTAATGGCCCAATTTTCACAGCTTATGTTTCAGAAAGTGCTCAACATCTGTGTCCTTCTCCATGAACACCTCCCCTTGGTCACTCAACATCTTCAGCTTTTCAGCCACAACCCTTCCAAATTGTTCCTGACTCCAGTGCATCACAGTACCAAAACTGGGAGCAAAAATCTAGACACCCAGCCTGAGATTGCTGCAGGAGGCAGAACACAACGGCTGCAGCACCATTTTTGTAAAGACGTACCTCTGCATTTGGCATTTCTGAATTATTCACACACTGAAATTCACTGAAGTCTATCCCTTCACATTAGGGAGCCCAGGCAGGACACACAAAGGGTCATAGAAAAATACAAACTTACAGATAGGAAGGTATGAACAAGGAGAGCATCAATATATAATAAACCCCACATTAATATTAAAAACCTAATAGTAAATACATATAAACAGTTACATAAACATTCTGTTATAGTGTGGTTATTCCACTTACGACTGTACCTGTTTGAAGGAGAGATAATGAATATCTAACTCCAAAAAATTTAAAAAAGAGATGATATAGAGTGCATTTTAGTTAAGAGCAAAAAAAAGTCAGATAAAACGCCCCACCCTTTCCAGTTTTCACCCCACATTTTGACACATAAACGATCAACAACATAAAAAAACTACCCAGTCCTCTTCATCTCTAGAAGCCTGAGTGATCCTTGCACCTTTATAGTATCATCCTCATTCAGTTTAAGCCCAATAAAGGTAATGGAGACAGATCCACCCAGTTAACATCTGTGTTTCCTGAGTCTACAGAGAGAGAGAAGGGCACTGCTGGTTGAAAACAGTCCGTGCTACTGACAAGAACTTCAGCACCTTCATGATGTACCATCAAGGAGAGCAGCCACTGGCAAGGAGAGGCTTGATGCTCTGCTAGGCAAAGCAGGTCTTTTTTTCCTGATGTTTTCAAGTTTCCATTTTAAAGTGTGCTCTTCTAAGAAGAAAATGAGGAAAACTTAGTGATTTATCACCTCAGATAATACAGCAGCAAACCAATCTTCTGCAGTTTAAAAAGATCAGTTAAATTATCTTAATGCACTAAATCTGACAAGCAAAAAACAATCCCATAAAAAGCTGTCCCCTTAAAGTTACAAGTCACATCACGAGAGCAAGCTTCTAATCAAAGTGTCAGAGAAGCAGAGAAGCTTTTATCAGCACTGAAAATCCGGAATACGAACACAAACTGATCTCGCCACCCCACAGCGGGAAAGAAGTTTAAAAGGCTTTATGAGGAACTGGCTGGAAGTCACTGGTTTTGGTGGCATGTGCCATTGCCCTGCGCTTGGCGAGGCGGGACTTGGAGGGAGGAGAGAGTTTCATGGAGCACACGGCATGGGCGATGCTCTCCCGCTCGGCGCTCAGCTCGCTCTCGTGCTGGGACAACTGCCGGTTCAGGGCTATGGCCTCTGCAGCAAAGAGGGTCAGGTCTTTTGTGCTACTGTTCCTGGCAAGGGAGAAGGAGGAAGCAGTTACAACACAGGCAACAGTCATTTCACTCACTTATCCTCACGGCAGAGTGTGTTTCTCCTATCAAAACGTGGACCCAGCAGGGAAAACAGCCACTTAATATTTGCATCTCTCCTCACCCAGAGAGCCAGCAGTAAGTGACAAAAACACTCTAGGATTTTGGAAATTGCCTCAGTTCTAGTTCATTTCTGATATAAACTCAGGATGACACCCGAGATGTCATGCTTGATTTCTACATGTCATCAAAGGATGGGCACATGGAGCAATACTGCTGTCTTTCTTCAAGGAACTACAGTACCACCAGAATTGCATCTCCGGCTTAAGGAAATACTTTCCTGAAAGAAAATCTGGAAAGAACCACCTGGAACCTGTGGTTACAAGAGGCAGACATGGAAACAAAAAACCAGATGTGTGAGTCAGGTCCCCTGGCATACAGGATACGCCACCAAATCACTTCAAATGAGGCTTGCCCTGCTCACACTTAAATGGATACTGTGATTACCACCAAGCACAACGAAATTCAGATCTGAGTCTGTGTTTATGATGTTTATTCACCCGACAGAAGTAGTCTCTTTGGATAACACATGCCTTTATGCCTTTTTCTCCCCCTCCTGGGCAGCAAAATGCCAAACCCATCATTATTTCCTGTCTAAGATTAACAGTGCTCTGCAGGAATCATCTCTAATGTTTTTCCCACAAACAAGCAAGATTAGATCATAAAGAAAATTCAGAGCTTTAATATTTCTCATGTTCTTTACAAAATTACTGCTGCACGTTTAAGTAGTTCCATTCTCAACCAGGGATGTTATTCCCTGACTTGTCAACTCATCTCTCTCACCCATTCTTTCCATAACTTTTTTTTGGCCAAGTTTATAGACATTTAGAAAACAAATCTCACCTCTGAAGAACTTGAGGGGTAGGCAATCCCCTTTCAGGAGCCTGCTAGAAGAAGCAGTTAAGAAAAGTTGCTTACATATTAGAAGATGGAAACCAAGCTTTCACAAGAGAGTGACAAAAATCAGGTGACTCCCCCAAATCTTTACCACTAACAGATTATTGCAAATTAATTCACTTCAGGTTTACAAAACCTATTTCACAATCAGTGTTCCCTCACAAGATTTCACAGCTTGCAGGTATATGACTACAGCTTTGGAAACCCTCTAGAGGGTCTATTTCTTCTTTCCTGTAGTGGGAACTGAGGCAGAAGAGGACACTGCTGTTCTTTTAAAACTGTATTTACCAGCATTCTGCATGAATGCATTAAAGAGCAACTTGTGTACTGCAGTGCCTGGTATTCACAGGAAAGCCATTTAAAATGCACAAAGCAATAATTAAAAACCCAACCCAAACACTTAAAGGTGACAGATTCATCCAAATATTTACCACACACAAAGAATAAAGCTGCTGTGTATCATTTAATTAATCAAGATAAGAGCACTAAAACCTACAATGGATCTATTAGAAGTTCAGAGACAGGGAACAGTTTGCTTGCCACTCTGGTAGAAGAATAATGCTTAAAATAATAAAGGGGAATACGTACTCCTTGAACCCATGAATGCTGCAAAACTTGAGCAGCACTCAGTCGTTCTTTGGCATCACAAACCAGCAGCTTTGAGATGAGATCTTTGGCCTCAGAGGATATATGGGACCAGTCCTTGTCAGGAAATTCATACTTGCCCTCCTGAATGCTCTCAAAAAGCTTGTTCTAGTAAGAGAAATTTTTTTATTGAAATACAATGCAACCAGAGGGCTTCTCGAGTGAGAGTCTTCTCACTCACTTTTATCCACCTAACGTGGAAAGAGAAAACTGAAACCACCCAGTGTCCTTATGGAGCCAAAGGAGAATGACAGACAGCTCCACAGAGTGATTCAGTGCATCCTAAAAGGGACACAACATGTTGCCTGCTGAAAACACCTCCCCACTCCCCATCCTGTTCCTAAGAGGGCAACTAAAGTACTCAGTTTTTAGAAAGAATAAATTCAGGCCCTGTATAGTGGCTCTCCTGGGGCTCAACTTACATCTGAGGAATTCGGTGTCTCCCATGAACCAGATCAAAAATTACACAAGACAGCAGAATTCCAGGGTGAGGAGAAGCTCTGAGGTCCCACAAGAGGAGGAAAGAGGCAGTTATTCAACCTTACTTTAGAAAGTGGTATCACTCAACTTCTATATTACCACCCTCTTTTCTCAGTGACAGATCATCCTCCCAGGTAACTGCCTCTGTCACGGACTCAACTCACCACTGCTGACATGATGGTGAGCCTTACACCCTAAGCTCACAGGCAAACCATGCACTCCCCATATGCCCAAGACATGCACATTCACCTGGCAAATTCTGCAGACTTCTCCTCTGTCCCAGCCACAGTCTGTGCCACAGTTGCCCACAAAAGGGGGGTAACCACTGAGCATGATGTACAGGATCACTCCCAGGCTCCACAGGTCACATCGCTTATCATAGAACGTGGCCTCCTCCATGAAGACTTCCACCACTTCGGGTGCCATGTATTCTGCAGACCCACACTAGGAAACCGAATTCTAGTGAGTTTTCAAAGGGAGGCTCAAGTTTATCATTCTCCTCGCTTCATACCAAGTGGATTGGTCTAAAAGCAGAATCAGGCATAGAGGACTACTGAAGTTCACTGCTGGCTTTCACTGCATGTCTGATTTTGTTAAGCCAATTTTTTTCTTTCACGGTAATGCCAAAAATATTAGGATTGTAGTTTTTCAAACTAAAACGTATTGGTTTGATTACATGTTGATTACAGCGCTTGCATTCCCCTTAGCTACAGACCCCAACATGGGAAAATTAATACAAATCTGAGGTTCAAACTCCATCCAGAAGCCCATCAAAAATGTGCACGAAAAGTTCTCGTTTGTGGGAGGGATTAGTAGGACCAGTGTGTCACTTGCTTGCCAATAGGAGAATTAACACTGTGACCTCCTGTTCTTCCATATATTTGTTCCATGACTGAGAAAGCAAGACAGTATTTATCACACATACACTCACTTGAAATGAACTATCCACCACTGGGTGCAGTGGCAGTAAGCCCTTGGAAGCTCTCCTCTGGAGAAAAGAATAATTGGTTTATGGTAGAACACAAGAAAAGGACAAAGCCACAAGAGGTCTCTCACCGGTGTTGTTAATTCAGGAGTAGTTATTGGGGTACATGCACTGTTCAGCTTCACCCCACTCCCAAGATCAAAGTCACATATTTTTACTGGTGATATCTAAAAACAAAGACAAAACAGTAAGAGGTCAGGCAGACTGGGATTAATGCAATACGTATATATGAATATTACATGCATGAAGTGGAAAAACCCAGGACAGAACACAAGTACCCAGTGAAACCCAGTCTCTTTCAGCCCTCGGCCACTCCTTGCATTCATGTCTTCTGCCCACACCACCAGTATCTCATCCTGTTACATTTGGGTTTTTATTTGGTTAGGAAAGTGCCAGTACACATTGGTGATACTTTGGGAACCCGTCACAATATGACTGGCTGGCCTGTAAATGTTGCTTGTCCATCTGGGTACTGGCTCAGAACAGATGAGGTGTTAGCTTGTTGTAATTGCCATGCCCTCTCTGAGGCCAGTTAGCTTTTTATCTCTCAGCCAGATGTTCACATTTTCACAGCTCGAATAAGAATTTCGTCTCTTTTAAGCGTCAGTTCTGTTAAATTTAGTTGAAGTTGACTAATGGGTTCAAAAGTTTCTAACAAGAAAAAAGGCACAAGGACTTTTTTTGGAAACCAAGTTCAAAAATACAGTCCAGAAAATTAAGAGACCACAGCAGCACCTTTTCTGGAGATTCACACAGGATGTTTTCAGGCTTCAGGTCCCTGTGAGCAATACCTAAACAGAGTACAAATGTTCATTAGAGAGGATACTCTCCTGCTTTATTTCTCATAACTTCTCTTTATTAGAAGGTGGCCTGGGAAATGTTGTAGGTCTGAGCATGCTGCACCACCTTCACCTCCTGAGTATAATAATTTAACTCTGTCACTGTTGCATGCTGCTACACCTTTATCATCTTCAACTGCGCAAGAGAATCTGTCAAGCAAATAAGAACCTGTTAACACCGAAATTTTTGGCTTAGCCCAAATTAATTATGTTAATTAAAACTGGATTGCTAAGATGACTAACCTGTAGTAAAGTTTACTAATTTACAAAATTTAATGAAAATATTTTTGTGCCTTTTACAGCAAGGTCCTTCTTTCCAGATGGATCAGCTGGTGGTTTGCTGAACTCCTACCAAGACAGACAATACCTGAGAAACTAGCTCCAGTGAAAAGACCCCGAGTTCCCAGATGAAAATATCCCTTTGAGGCACATATTCATTGTTGAAGCAAAAGAAAAATTAAAGGCTGAGTTGGAGATGCAGAAGAAAAACTAAAGGAAAACAACTGAAGGACTTCTTCATTCAACTGCTATCAGAATAGGCAAACCTAACAGAGAAGCACAAAGTTAGCCATGTAATGCACAACAAAAGGTGGTTCTGCACTGTGAAAGCAGTTCTTCAAATGCCTAAACACACAATTTCTAGAAGTTCTCTATTTAATATGATCAAACTCAAGCGGCATGTAGAAAATAAGAGGCAAAAACCAAATAAAATCAAAAGAGCAACTTGGCTGTAATTTAACTGCACTCTAGCCTTGATTTAAAAAAATGACACTCCAAGCACACCTGATACTACTTCAGAGCACGAGAACGAAAATCCCACCAAACTCTAGGTAAGGGAGTATTTAATGTCTTCTCTTCAGCACACTCCACAAGACATGACTTGGAATACCAACATAAGAGCATAGCACTGATCTAAAGGAATCAGAGCACTCATAATGAGACAGCTCACATTCCTTTGGCACAAAACATGACATAATGAATCCATTGAGGTGGCCTGTACTGACATTTACAGCAACAAGGCTGACAAAACTCCCAACAATTGGCTGGGCTGACAATGGGAACGCCAAAAACATCTTTTTGTATTATTGTTTGAATCTAAATGCCTGATTATGTAACATTTTATTTTGCAGTTGCACACAGTGCTGAGAAAACAAGTGCCTTTAAACATTCCTCCAGTGGGTTACTAGCAGTAAAGCACACACATCTCAAGTGGGTGTAAGGCAGTATTATCAGCCAGCTGAGTTTTAAACTACTCCTGGCAAGAGAATTACTTGTCCTCATTCAATTTTTTTTTAAAGCATTTAGCTATAGCACTCCACCATTAAGTCGTGCAATAAAACTGCTTTAATTTCCTGTTTACTTTATTGTTGTGTATGCTACTTACTAATTATCTTAATGTCACACATAAGAACCATAAAGAGAACAATAAAATGAAAGGGGATGTTGCTGTAGCTGTTCTGCAAGCCATGTCCCCACTGTCCCACTTCAGTGCAAACAACAAGAAAGCAGATTGCTGCTTTACGGCCATTTTAATGAATCATTCTTCTCTTGTTTGGGGAAAGGGGAATCAAAACTAAAACCTGAGACAGAACCACTGAGTTAACTGAGTTTATGTTAAACTTCCTTTAACAGGGTACCTAGACTTTCAGCTGCTAAGAAATCCACTATACCCCTAACACATCAGCTAAGAGTTTCTCCACACATGCAGCCAAAGTTTCCTGTTCCTTATTTGCCCCATATCTCAAAGGCAAAATGTGCTAAACAGGCATTCAAAGACTACCTTCCCTGAAGGTTTAAAGTTGAGTGACAACATGGACAGGTGATGAAGACTACTAAAAATCTTAATTCTAACTAACCTTGTTTCCACATTCAAATTAACCTTTCATAGTAGTCACAAGATGCAACAAGACTCATATTCCTCAGGTTAGCACTTTATTCCCTATGCATTGCTATACTTTTCTTTTTAATGGGTTCAGTGTTGAGGTACCAGTGCAGTGATGCCAACTTAGCATATAAGACTTCAAAGGTATCCATCACTTTCAACTCAAACACATGCTCTGGCATGACGATAATGTATACGCATTTTGAGTACTTTTGTTTCATTTTGAGTAGAAAAAGCAGCAGGAAAACACTTTCACATAAAAAACCCCTCTACAAACAGAGCTTCTTTTAGATCTTAGCAAATACCAAATAAAACGAGGACATCTTCAAACAAGGACTATGGTTCACTGTAGGTCTCTCAGTTTAACAGTAGGAGGTCTAAATGTGGAGACCAAAAGCTACCACAAACAGTAATCAGCACAAATTCTGAACAAATACAGCAAAGTGTCTCTGCAGACCTGGAAGAGGAGGAATTAAAAAGAATATTACCTCCCTTTTGAGTAACCTTTACAAGGTGGCTTAGGTAACAAGAACAAGCAAACAGACTCAACTCTAATGTTAATTCTCGCTTGATGCTGATTTAACTTTTCTTCTTGAAAAGGCTATACCATCTTAACACAGCCAATTACTTAAAATACCACATTAAGAAAGAAATATTAGAGAGGAAAACAGCTTAAGTCATCTTGCATTGCTGTAAACAGAAATGCAGGCAAAAGCTCACTACTTACAGAGAGATGTGCTTCAATAACCTAAGTGTACAATATCAGCTAGTAAAGATGGAGGCAGCCTTCTCTAACCTTTTGTATGGAGAAAATCCAGAGCAGAGGCAATGTCTCTCACCACTTTGCTGGCTTCTCGCTCGTTGAAGTGCTTCCGCTTCTGGATATGGGCCAGGATTGAACCTGTCAGAGGAACAGGGGAAAGGGAAAATCTCACCACGAATCTTGAACTAGTTCCAAGTACCACGAATCCATAACCTACTTTCTCATATTTTATAATAGCCTTTCACAGCAGGCAACTTCTGTGGACCAAACAGGGGAATGCCTAAGAAGAAAAAGGTTCAACTGAGCAGCTTCAACACTTACTGGGCTAGAGCAGAATTTTGAATCAGTGTAGCTCCCTCTGATTCTAGATGTGGAAGGAAATCTCACACTGGGTAATTCCTATTCTCATACCATCAAGCTACTGCCACTCCTTCACAGCAAGGATTAAGAGAGGGAAGAGGAACGACAGCTAAAAGAAGAGAGATGGACAAAAGACTCCTCATATATGCGCAGGCATGCCGCGTCAGGTGGGTGGAGGAAGGCCACTTTGGAACCGGTTATTAGAATGCAAAGTTTCCTTTGCCTAACAAACCACTTTCTAGTTTGCTACAGATTTGTTAAAGGCACAAAGATCAAACAGCTTTCCTGCCACGATTGTTCTTTGCACCATTAGAAAGCAGTAACAGCTCTTCAGTCTTTCCTTCAGTGTGGGGGCACACTTTACAGGAAACAATTCTGAGCCACACGAAGTGCTCATTTCACTCAGCAAGCTTATTTCAAATTACCTTTGTGACTAGAGCTGACGTTCAAACTCTCTCACAGATAAGAATTATATCAATATCAATGGAAACATACTCTACTGACATTATCTTCAGCCCACATAGAGAATTCTCACAAAGAAAGAACAGCAGGACACTCCTGCCACAGTTGTTCCCATCTCCCCACTATTAAGAGAAAGCATCATACAGCACCTCCCCAAATGCATTTTAGAGGGGGGAAAAAAAGGAGGAAAAGATTCTTAAATTGTGCAAGTTCAGTATAATCGCTGGGGTTTAACTCTTAATTATTAAATGCTGTCAGACAAGGATATTAAAGGATTCTGCATATCATAGTGAACTGAACACTGATAAAACAGGAGCAGAGCTCCTTCAGTTGCCACAGCTGCAGGAAGGCAAAGTTGAACATGAAAAGCCCAATTATGTTCCAACGCCGTCAGGAACACCAGTCTCAAGACTGGAGTTACTAAAGCAAGGCTTGGATGGAAGACTAATGTTCTCATTCTTGCTACCCATGCAGTCACATCAGAATCTGTAGTGCAACAGAAGCTGATCTGGCACCTTATACTCATTATTTCTTTTGTCAAACCCACATCACTAACACTTCAAATAGATTTATTTTTTTGTAAGAGAAAACTAGCCTCAGCCCCAGTTGACTGCTATAATAAAATAGCTAAGAGAGGGAAGGAGCAGCACTATTAACCTCTCAGCAGCTATGCAGGTACACCGACAACCACAGTCCCACAAGCAAAGAGGAGGGTTAACTAATGGAAGAATGTGGAGATGAGAAAATAAATGCAAATTCATTTCAATCCAGCCCTATTACAGCTAATTTGTCAGAGAAGGCTGTGCATTAAGACAAAGTGTTAGAGGAAAGCACAATGAAGAGATGCAGTGAATTTGAGAGAAGGTAAACAAAAGCTTTTACTTGAGAAAAACACTCATCTATCTCTTTTAAAAATGGTTCTACATCTACAGAAAAAGAATTTGTATTTCTTGCACGCATAGTTTTCTACTGAAAACCTTCTTGACCAGAGACAATACTTGATGTTCTCTGGACAGATCTCTACCTCTTCGGAAGTTCAGTTTTATTTTGAAGGGTTGGCCATCCTTAACTCATGGTTTTGCACAGCCACGCAGTTAGTGGGTACTGCAATCACTGTAATCAATGCAGGCAAATGTGAGGAAGTCCAGCAAGTGCTTGATGCAGCATCTCATTCATCAGCTGGGTGTTAAGTGCTGGAGTCCAGTGACACCCATGCTCAGGTGAGGGGCCCTCAAACACCCACAAACACAACAGCTTCAGCCTATAGCAACCCCAGGGAGGGGCAAGATGATTTTCGTAACAGTGCTCCGGGAGTTTCAGGAAACAAAGCCAATCCTCCATCAAGGGAAAATGCTACTGGAGTACAGAGATGCTCTGCTAGGATCATGCATAATACCTGACACACTGTGTCTCCCCTTGCCTGAAGGTACTGCAACCTACTAATTATATTTCAAGCCTTCCACTTCAATAGAGCTGACATTTCCATCACTTAACTACAGAATGGGATTGCAAATGCATGACCAGACACATCAATATTTATGAATAACCACACGTCACGCTTCGTATAATATTTCCTCTATCTCGTCTTGAAATCTCAAACATTTAAAACACACTCTTCACTTCCTAATTTAAAACACTGAGACAGACAGGACCAAAGTGATTCAGTGGACAAGGGGACAGTTTTTGCACAATACCTCCTCGCAGCTTCTCAAAGACAAGGTAGTATCTTGTGTCATCTTCAAAAAACTCTATTAACTCCAAGATGTTCCTTTAAAAAAAGAAATAAACAAAAAAGGGAAATAGAAGAAACAAGCAGAGTGTTACACACAGCAATAAAGAGTTTCAGCATCGATAATTGGGAAGCACCAATAAAACAAAAATAAGAATTCTAGTTAAGTTGCTTTGGTTGCCTATGGCATTAAACCCACATTTACGGCTCACACTGAAATTTAAGTGTGGGAATTAGGCCAAACACCAAAATCAGACAGGATTGTAAGATGCAGCTGCTGCTCAACTGACAGGAAGATAATTGGTAATAGGTTGTACGTATTTAATAATTTAAAACATTGCATTTGTGCTGAAGGCAAAAATAAAATAGTTAAATTGGCATTCTTTCTCTCTGGAAATCACATTGCAAAACACACAGGACTCAAAGGAGACAGGCACCTGTCAACAGGATATTAAATTCAGCACCTTACTTGCCATTTTTAGCTTGTTTAGCCCAAATAAAGTCTTTGCAGCACAAACACCCAATGCTGTCTTGAGAATGTCAAACGTGTAAGTCAGAATTTTCTACAGTTAACAGTACACACAAAACCCAAATTCTGCATGGGGTTGTGAGAGTTCAAATTTCTCATCGGTCATACTGTGGATGACCATATACTCTTAACCTCACAAGAGAACTGACAATCTGCTCCTCTATAGCACAACATAAGCCCATGAGTTCGTTAAACAAGTTTGTTTTAAAATTATTTCTGTATGTTATATTACAGATTTGTTTAAAAAAAGGCTCAAATAAGCTGTACAGTTGTAATGTAGGTAACAGCTCTTGTATACATTCTAGATTAACAGAGACATCTAAAAGTGGCTTCAGAATTGGCTTAAATTCACCACAGAACATGCTGCCAGTGCCTGCATAGCTCTTCCTCCTCTTCAGCTATGAGTAGCAGCTTCAAAGTTACTTCATCCTGTGGCTACATGAAGTCAGCACACAGAGAAATGAGAACCAGATTAGCTTTGGCTGATCTAGGGCTTCCAGTGCAAAAGCAGAAAGGCTGACACAAAGGAGAACAAACTACACATCAAGGAAAGGAATAACAAGACTTCCTTTCAACAGTAGCTGGTATCAGGCCAGCTTTTGCTGATGGTGAAATCACAAGGGACAATGTCAAAAAGTTTATTCCTCATCTGGCCAAAAGCCATGCACAGCTGAGGCCCATTCAGGCTACACTGAGCTGGCTGCTAATTCAGTTATGTAACTTCTAATCTGTAAATAGTTCCCCTAAATTTCACAGGTAAGAGAAGGGAAAATCCATTTTTTCAATAGGTGAGGTGTTTAAGAAAAGGTTGGATGATGTACTTGGTGGCATGACCTAGATATTAGGGTAGTGTGTTATAGGTAGGACGGTGTGTTGGTAGCAGGATGGCAACAGGTTANTTGATGATCTCTATGGTCTTTTCCAACCTTACTGATTCTGTGATTCTGTGATTCTGTGAATAGGTCAAGTCTAAATTTCAACTGGTTTTAAGGAGACTACCACAAAGCTTCTAACCTTTGTCACACATAAGAGGCTTAAACATTTAAAGAAAATAATCAACATACTTTAAATAAATGAAGACAAGACTACACTTACTTGTTACCCTGACACTGGTACAGCGTTTCTATTTCACGAAAAACCCGACTCCGACTATGCCCAGCATTTTTTTCAATGATCTGTGAAAAGAGTTAAGAACTCATATTTGAAAAATTACTGCAGGAACTATGCACATTGCTCTGGAATTAGGTAACTATCAGGCAGGCCCACCAGAGATAAACACTCTACCTTTGTTTGTTTCATTTCTCAACTAGCATTTATTTACTGAGCAGAGCAGCATCAGCAGAGCTCTGTAAGGCATTCGAAGGACACAAGAAATTAGGACAGGAAGAGAAGAAAGGAACTAAATCCACATGTTACACAGCCACTGATCAGTTACCACAAGCTTTTTCTTGCATCATTTTAATCCTGCAATGTGCAAAACAGGATATCCTTTTGAGTTCTAATATAAATAGATTTGAGTCACATCAGACACTGAACAGTCAAAAAGAAGACATTTGTCACTACAGGCATTTGAGTAAAAAGTACCAAATTCACCACAAACCCAGAGTCTGGATCATAGTGCAAACTTCATGGAGATCAAATAATAGAACTTAATGTATTAAAGAAAACACACATTCAACCTCAGAGCCCATCTGCATTGCCATCAGAAATCACCTTTCTTCACACAGCCCTCCAGCTGAAAGGACAAGAACAAGGACTTTCCACAGAGGCCACGACAGAATGATTGCTACAGGATCTGAGAGCTCATGACATTACCAAAAATATCATCACCATCTGCATCAGGACTGGTTTCTTATTTTGACACTCCAAGTTCTCTGGTGCAGAACAGGCAACCATTCACCAGTACTAGAACATAAAGCTTCCCTATTGCTATTATTTGTGTTTGTAATTAAGTGGGGGGGTCAGGATAACCTCAAATCTGTAAATGAGCCCTAATACTAATAATACTAATAATAGAATATTAAAGAAGAATCACCCCAATCAAATAGTAAGAGGCAGCTTTACATGAACTAGCGGCAGTAACTGAAGCTCTCTGAACTCAGAGCAGCACCCAAACCCTTGCATGGCCATGCTGTATAATGACTCAGCCTCTTCTTTCATAAGAGGAGATAAAGGTAGGACTACAACCAAATCAGGGCATGAGAGGAAAGCCTGCCCTGAGATCTAACCATCACACAGCGATTTACTATTTGTGACTTCTGTCTGCAGCTGATACCTCAGCTCACTCTGGAGGCACAATACTTAAGATGACGGGTTATCTCAACAGTTACAAAACCAGGCTCATTTCCAGCATCAAAAATTCCTCAAAAGGTTTTGCTATTGCCCACTCTATTACAGGTTTTCACTGAGATACCAGAAGGGAGAAGACATGTTACAGACAGAAGTGATGCTGCTTTTACTCTATACTTACTTTCACTGCATATTCCTTCCCAGTTTGGAGGCTGACAGCACCCTGAACTTTAGCATATGCTCCCTCACCAAGCAGCTCAGCAGTCAGCTTGTACAAGTCTGCCAAAGCAAGCCAGCAGAAACAACACCTCAGTCAAAGCATTTCAGTGAATAATGTCAAGACAAGATGTTTATCTGATGAGCATCCATCAGATTTATGTAGTATTAAAGTCGATATGCCAGTCTTAACCATGCTTTATTTTCCACTTCCCTTCAAAGTTCCAGGAAAATTAAAATAGACTTCATTCCAGCTTCAAAATTACCAGTTTGTTCATACAAGAAATGTTTTATATGAATCTCAGCAATTGCTAGAACTCCAGGTGACTTCCCTGTCTTTATGTAAAACTCATAAACAACCTTTTTCCAGGTGGAAAACATTTCACTCCTTGATCAGAAATGCCTGAGCTACAAAATCTCCTCACAGATACGGTTTTAAGTGTAATTGAAAATTGAACATTTAAACCTAAAAGGCCCGTTATTTGCACTGTACCTTACAATGCTACTTTCCCACTAAGAAGTTTTATACTGGTCAGTTTTGTCTCACTGAACAATATTTTACCTACGCTGCTTCATGTTGTTTGTGCTCACATTCATTCAACCCAAACATTTTTACATCAGCACTGTTCCTACCCCGAAAAAAATCCCAAACAAACAAAAACCATCCAACAAACAAAAGCACCCAACCCTGCAATAAAATAGGGCAGACAGGACTCAGATTTCACCACTAAGAGAAAAAACGAAAGACCCAAGAGCAAAACATGGGGGATAAAGAAAAAAACAGAAGCGTCAACTTAAAATGTTTGCCAAAACGCAACATTTAGCTAAAAAACCTGAGAAAAACAGCAGAGGCAAAGCAGACCATTACAATTAAAAGCTTAAAAATTGCCACCAACCTTCAAACTTCCCAGGGACGTGATCTGTGGCTCTGGTTCTTTTTTTCTTTTTCCTCTTCCCGCTGTCTGCTATGGGGAGAGGCTGACTGCTGACCATCTCTGTGTGGCAGAACATAGAGGTGACTTTAAAAATCAACTCCTTTAGGTGAAACCGCACATGCTCTTGTGTGTTTATGCCCTGTTTATTCCTCTGCTTGTCTTCATCACAGGCTGCCACCTCTCCTCCAAATATCAGAGGAAACCTAAAAAGACAATTTGGGTGCTAATTAATGGTTCTGGGGAGGTTTGATGAACAAATGTAAAAGCAGGAGGACACAATTCAACATCTGTAGTGAAACCTCCTCTCACAGCACAGTAAGGCAATGCACAGGAATAACCCCAGCAACCACCACCACCAGATACCTACAGCAGAACACGTGCCCTGACACCAGACAGGATTTACAGCTCTCACAAGGGCACTGCTCTCTGAGCTATTCTACTGTTTTACACACAGATTTTTTTCTAATCACCTTAAGAAAATGAGCCTTGAAAACAGCAGGAAGGTGCGGGGAAGTTTCAAACCACACAGAGAAACAATGCAACCACAGGATTTAACAGGCCGGAGGAGCAATCTGGGTCAGTTTGTGCTGCCAAAAAACCAGAAAGAAAACCATTTTTCACAGAACCACAATGTGCCTTCCCAAACCACAGATCAGTGGATAATTTATGCTCCAAAACAAGCAGTGTATATGGCATTTAGATACTTTTTTCCTACATAACTAGCTGCAGATACTACAAGAGCTTACTCACAGATAACAATTCACTGATGCAATACAGCAGAAAAAATCATCTGCATATTGTTATTGAAGTCCTAAATAAAAACATTGTCATACACTTTCTACAGCTAACCTATCTCCAAAAAGGTTAAATGATTCCACACTACACTCACATNCCAAAAACGTTAAATGATTCCACACTACACTCACATGAGCACTTCACCCCACTAGTCACATCCTGCCAAGTCGGCTCTAACAATTTAAAATCTTGGCTCTCAGTCTTCAAGGCAGTAGCAAAGTGCTGCTGAGTAATTTTACAGCCAGGAGGATTCCTGAGTAAATTCACTGTTAAGGATCTTGTACCACAGAAAAAAAAATCCATAGAAATAGTGTAACTATGAGAACACTGGTAATGAAAGAAGAGCAAGTCCTAAAAACAAGAATGACAAAAAAATCTCTGTCAATTCTCTTCTAAGAGACTGTGAGCAGCAGTTTTTCTGCCTTTCACTATTTCTAAAGTAATCATAAAACATGGGAGAAGCTTCGTGGCAGAAAACATTACACAACAATCTCCCAGTATATGAAACATTTTCTTTGCTCCGTTGCATTTGTCTTGTCAATACCTGTCAGCAATATATACTGTGAGTGTCACTTAGAACTCATGTGCTTGAAAACTTAAGATACTTTGAAAGCCTTTTCTCCTTGACAATAGCGAATCCTCATTTTCAAGTCTTAGGCAGAATGTGTTCAGAAATCATCATGATGGATGTCACATGTGACTTCTTAAATACAGTAGTATGAAAACATATTTTACCAACTTCTGAAGAAACAGCTTCTTTCTAACCCAAACTGACAGAGTTTCAAATTTTAACATAAAGAGAAGGCCAGCCTTAGAGAACTCTCCTCTTTTTCAATTCAACCTGAAGTTATTCAGAACTGGGATTGAAGTGACACATGAAGCTGCTCAGAGATACAGCTGCTCTGCTTGAAGGAGATTGATTTCCACAAGATAATGAAAAGGTCATTTTAATGACCTTTCTCCAAGTCATACCTTGACAAGTGTATTTCAAGTATCACGGATTCAGACCTTGTAACATGCTAAAAATTAGCAAATAAATAGCATATGAATCCTGTATCTTAGCACAGCTGTCACGGTTCTTCACAACCACCTCCTGCACTCTGCCAGTTGGTTATGATGTTTACAGTCAGCTGTTTAATAGCTCACTACATTATTTTAATTCTCTTTAGTCTGACTCAATTCCTAAATTACAGAGAACTGCTTCCCTGAAACCAGGAAGTTCACTAATCTTGTATACAGAAACCAAGTTACTGAAAATTTGATCTTTTTAACCTATAGTCTTGACCAAATTTGCCATCAGACTAAAGCATGAAATGTTTTCTGTATTTGCTCTGGTCTGCTATTTCACATCACGGTGTAGTTGACTCCTGCCAACACAGCTTTGTCTTTAAAGGTATCACAGCTTCATTCTCATTACTCACTTTGTCCTAATGACCCAGTACTTAAGCAACACCTGGTATTACAAGAAAACACCTTTAGCCCACCCCAATGTTTCAGAGATTTTTCAAGCTTTCAAAGACTTGCTTGTTTGCTGTGACTGCATAACCAGAGAGATTCTGGTGACACTGACAGACCATCCAAGCAATGCTGAAGTGATTTGCATACTGCAGGAGCACCTCTGGTGACAAGGACACTGTGGGCTCTGAAGCAGCTCACCCTGCCAGACAGAGAGCTCAGAGACTGAATGAACTGCTCTGGAGGGAGATGGCCTATGGACACGTCAGGTCCAATATGAATGTTTAGCTGTTGTCATTCTAAGGTCATTTTACAATGTGACCCAAGGCACTGAACACCTGCTTCCACCAAACCAACTTGCCCACCCACTTTATAGCCTATTCCTGATGAGTTGCAGGGAGGTGGGAGAAGAACACTGCCTGGTGTTCAGAGCAGACTGCCCAAACCTTTGATAAAGAGCATTTCTTACATCCCTCTTGACCATAACCATCAGACTGTTCTCCAGGAACTACTGGATTCCTAGCAGTCTGACAAGGGCTGAAGAAAAAGGGAACTGTTCATATTCTGGTCTGGTTCTTCTCCAATCAAGTTAGGATTATTGCTCACAGTGTAATGCAATCCAGTAAAATCCACACTCTAAGCAAAAAGACAGAAAGCTTCTCTCTTAGCT
Organism: Pitta sordida; assembly: GCA_013390025.1. NCBI lineage: Eukaryota > Metazoa > Chordata > Aves > Passeriformes > Pittidae > Pitta > Pitta sordida. The sequence goes on along the minus strand of WEKX01003740.1, from coordinate 719,428 downwards.
GCAGTTTTGCTGAGGTCCTGAATTTTATCATCACTGTAGTTCAGTGATGAGGCAATATTCAACATACAATATTATTCAGAGCCTGTGTGGGAAGGCAGTTACAGGCTTTCCCTTTTGCTGTAAAGAAGTCTTGCAAACAAAGTCAAGAGAAGAAGACAAAGAACAATTACCACAAGTTTCCCCTCATCCAGACCTTAAACTCTCTTTTATCTTGCTTCCCAACACTCCATACACATATGCCAAAATCCACTGGCCAGATGAAACTCCCCTCTCACTCCAATCTGCTTTCCAAAGGAAGGAAGGGTATATTTGGAAAACAAGCACACAGGAAGCACTTGGAGAACACAGAACAGATGCCTTTTTCTATTAAGAATAAAATACCTTGTTTGTGTGTCTGAATTCAATGGAAGAAAGCAGTTCAAACAGAGTCCAGGTATCACCACCTGCTTCAAAACTAGGTCTTGCCTTAAGTCAGGTTGTTCTGTACCTGAAAAGAAACATAATCACATTTACATTCAGAAATTACATAAACATCATTATATGGACACTCAGGTCTGACAACATTGCAGGGACTGTTGTGCTGGGCTCCATGTGAGCACACAGCAGGGGCACATTAAAGACCTTATCACTCTAAAGCACAGAATGCCAAGCACAGTGTCATTTCCAGCACTCCCATTATTCCAACTGAAGAGAAGATTCTCTCACTACAGTCTTGCAGGGGCACGAGAAAAGGCATTTTCCACAGCTGAAATCAAGTCCCATGACTCCAAATGCACGACAATCCATGTGACTCTCACATTTCAAATGTAAAAGTGCACACTCAACACTCAAAATGTTAAGCCCCTTTAAAGTTTCACACATCTAGAATTCTGAACAAAACCAGAATGGAAACAGACTTGAGTCTCATTTTGCCCCCATCAGTGGCTAACATTATTCTTGGAGCCTCCCTTCTCCCTCAACACTTGGATTCATATAGATGTGGCTCATAATGAAACAGGACTCATGCAGCAGGTGCTGATTCTACAAAAGCTGACTACTTGCAGGAAGCTCAGAACAACCCAAGCTACCTTTACAAAGCAATTACATAGTGATTAATTGTGCTTCTAATGTTACACATCAAAAGAGATACAATTCAGAGAGGAAAAATGCCCAGTTCTTTATGACAGCCCTGTGTCAAATCCAGAGACAGATGTATTTTACACTCACTGTGTACTGCACTAAGTACACCGATTTCAAATGAAAGAAGTGTTCGCACTAATTTGCTACAATTCATTCTTAGCTATCAGAGTTACCTTCTCATCCCATCTAGAATTAAACTTTTAGTTTCATTTAATCTGAATTATCCCCCATCCAGGGGAGAGGAACTTAGAAATATTCCAACATCTTCTCAGTAATACAGAGGAGCATTAACATTTTAAAACGAACACCTGAAAGTCCACAGGAAGCCCAAGCAATCCAATTTGATCAAAGAGCGAGTCTGATGAAAATTATCCACTGAGCCTTATCACTGCCATTCCTGCAGCACTCCCACAGTGGAACAGCTGACAACACCTTCCCAAATTCTTGTAGAAAAGGTTACAGCAAACTTTTTCTTTATCTCAGTACTTTTCTCTGCCATTCCCTCCGTCACAGTTTTAGAAGACCAGAACCACATTATCTTCTGCTTATGCAATTTGCAGCCTCACTTTTCAGTACTTTCAGCTGGCCCCTTCCCTTGCAAACTAAGTGTGGGGTTTTTGAGGTTCCGAGTCCAACCCTCCAGCAATGGGTGGATCTCACCTTGCAGGATAGCACATAAAGTTATATCAAACAGATTCCTCACACCCCAGTTTATTACTTCACCAGGATTACTGCTGGGGAAGCAGGAAGAACTTTGCTGGAGAGATGAGCACACAACATTCCTCTCCCTCTCCTGTGGGAGAAAATATGATTTTTTAACACACATACAGAACAGAAACATATACATTTCTTTAAAAGAATTAGTTATCATTCAGGTTAACAGCAAATGAACTGTTACTGTATCATCCCCAGTGGAAAGGCAAAGGCAAACAAGGTAACTATCCTGACCCAGCTAGGAGTTAACAAGTGAGGGTAACAAATCCGACCAAAGGTGGCTTAAGAGCACACTGTAATCTTTTTCATTTCTTGTTCAAGGACAGCATGCCTCCAATGCAGCCACATGGATGAGAGGACACAATAGGATATATTTCACAGGGCTACCTAACAACTGTGACCGGTGAGTCCTGTCGGGAACAACATGGCAGACACACTGTTTATTGCACTAAAGACCTTCCTCCCTCACTCCACAACCAGCAGTACAGCCAAACAGAATATTCAATGCTACTGACCACTGCAGACAGTTCATACTGAAGAGTTTCCCTCAGTGCAGCAGGAACTTGGCAGCAAAGTTACTTTAAACTCCATCGCACATACTCTAAACAAGAAAACTCCTTGCAATAGTACTTTGACTTCACTACTTAAAGCTCCTCCAGCCCCTAGAGCACTTTTAAATTAAGGAGATACACAATTTAAGTAAGTTCTGAGGGCCAGTTCATAAACAGCAAGCTGCTGACTCCCTTCTATGTCTGATGGCATCAACAACTCTTTTAAAAGAGCATCACCAATTAGCTCCTTTAACCCCACTCAGCTCCCTTGCTAGGCTACACCAAGGAGAAAAACTTTTTAGAAGAGAACTTTTCATTTCATACAGATACAGGATAAGCATTTCCTGCTCTTGCTCCACACCCAAGAAACGATCAATCAGATAATCACATTTGTCACCGGGGAAAAAAAGCTGCACAACATACACGCATACTAGCCAGCAGCCCTGTTTGGAGAAGTTAATCTAATTAAATGTGATTTTAAATTTTGAAGCAAGACTGAGTGTCCTTCATTTTCCCCTCCTCTGTGCTTTTAAGTCTATCATTAGTAGTCATTAAACTCCACTGCATTGTCACATTTGATTGTCACATGTAAAATTTGTACCAATGTTTTCACATTTGTTACCAGGAAGGTTTTGGAAGGCGAGAAGAAATTCCACACAGCAGTAAATACCTTTTTTGAAAACATTACAGAGTACTGATATAGCATTCATACCACAACACAACGTCATATAACTTTGGTTGAAAAAGGCTTTTCAGACCCCCACCAACAAATTTTCAAGTGTCCAAGGCACCCAAATCAACTGCCTGGAAGGCTGCCAACACCAAACCCAAATACCTTTAGAACTGCAGCGGAATAGGTTCAACTCTACAGGTGTATTTTGCCTTGCTTCCATCCAGCACCTGGAAGGCACAAAGAGGAATTCTGGTATTGGGGAGGGGGAAAGGCACTAAACTGTAGTTCTTCAAAGTTATCAAAATATACCACATCCATTTTTCTAAGGTAACTGTGAGGCATACAATTGCACGATAAAAACGATTTTAGGAGCAGTAAGCATACGAAAGGAGGGGGGAAAAAAAATCGAAGCAGTAGCTTCTTCCTAAACAAACGTGACACTTCACAAACGAGTGGCACCGGGTGTGCGGGCCATGGGCTGAGTTTTGGCTGATGCCAGCAGCCCAGCTGTCACCAGCGCTGTCCCGCTGCCACTCCTGCCCCAGGGCACCCTCCCCGTCAGCCCAACAAAGTACACACCGGGCAGGACTTCTGTGCTCCCCGGCGTTCACGGGACAGATGAAAAATACAAGAACTCAAAGGTTTCTCAAGGTGATGACACCTTGGAACAGGTTCATCCGCCTTCGCCTGCTCCTTTCCCACTCCAGCACTGCCCTCAGCACAAAGCAGCCGCCGCAGCAGCGCACACACTTGCCGCTCTTTATTAAAAAACTCACTACGTATGAAACACAGCAGCTTAAACACTCGGGGAATAACCAACCGGCTCCAGGCACCAGGAATCTCCCACGTCCCTCGGGGAGGGCGCCCAGACCCGAAACTGCCGCCCGGGGCGGGGGAGCTGAAGGATCCCCCCGTCCTCCAGCCGCCCCTACACCGCCGCTCCCGGCGGCCGAGCGCTCACCCCTCCACACGCCCGGACGACCCCGGCGGCTCCCGCGGGTAGGGAGCTCAGCCCGCAGCCCCAAGGACTGCTCTTCCCNATGGTCTAGCTGGGGGGTGTAGGGCTGGATGACCCTGGGCCCCTTCCGGCTCGGAGTGGCCTGCTAGACTGTGAGGGATCTAGGTTGGTGTTACGCTCTGGGATGTGCTCTCGGTCTCTGTACGGGTGTTAGATGGTGAGTTGGACTAGATGATCCTTGTGGGTACCTTCCAACTCATAATATTCTGTGATTCTGTGATTCTGTGATCATCGAGTCCAACCCCTAAACAGCACCACTGCCTCCCTGGCGGTAATCGAACCCCCGGTCTCCTACATGAGAGGCGGGGACACTCACCCCTAATCACCCTCTCGGAAGAAATTCCTCCCCACAACCGAGGCAAACCTCCCCTGGCACAGGCTGAGCCAAGATTTCTTGATGGCAAGAAATAGCTTGCCAATAGCTTGCCAATGCTTATCAATTTATCAAATCCTTATCAACTCGGATTGACGTTTTATAAGGTTATTCTCGATTTGGGTGACATTTCAGTTCGCTGCTCGTTTTGGTAGAGTAAATGAGAATATGTAAACTGCATAAATTAAGCGTTCATATTAAAAAGAAAAAGAAATAATACGTACATTGAGATCAAGTACAAGAAGAACTCCTGCAAGATACCACTCCCCACTTTGTTTGTGATACAGTATCTTTTTCATAAGGATTTCAAACATCCAGGGAGATACTGGCTGTACTAGGAAGTGGGACATGTTGATGCCTAAAGACTGCAAGTATTGCTGCGTGAGGCTACAAATTGTTGGAGCAATACTGGGAAACTTTGAAGCAGAAAATGCATTCCTGAGGGTTAAAAATCAAAGTAACTTGCAAGTTATCAAGTTATCGGGACTTCAAAAGTCTCATAGGGGTGTTCTAACTCATTTTGGTTTGCATTTGCGAAGATCTGGGAATTTACACACAGTGTTGCTCCATTTCAGCTGGGAGATGATAACTGCCAAATGGCGAAGAGCCTGTAGGACTACAGATGGTAAAGGGATATAGCCCTTTCCACCCACAGCATACCAGAAACTATCTTCAAGTTGCCAAGAAGGGAAAGCGACCTCTTTTAGCTATACAGGCCCAGTCTTTTCAACTCTGCTGCCACACAGTGTCAGTAACTTGTTGATAAGAGTAGTTCTTCGCTCAAAGATTTCAGTTCCACTAGTGTTGGCTGTTGTCAAAATCACTCAAGTTAAAACACAAAATTCAGCTTAGTCAGTGAATTATAGCTTTAACCCATGAGCATCCCAGCACTTGGTACCCACAACTCTCAGAGCCTCAAGCTCAGCAAATCTAAGGCAAGTTCAGACATATGCTACCTGCTCTTGCTGCCTTCTCTGCCAAGGGGCCAGGAAGATGCACCACAGTTTGAGAGCTGCCAGTTCCTCACCTGGGTTCAAAGGAAACAGCTCAGAAGCAGAGCAGACAGACGAAGCCCGCAGGTCCCAGGAGAGGACGGGGGTGACTGATCAACAGTGGTATACCTTGTGGTATCCTCATGGTATCCTCTCCCAGGATGAAAACATGCTTTATTCTTTCCACCAAACTGGCAGGGATACAAACAGCAGAAGCATTTAAGCCTGATTTCTTAGGGATGCACTCATGTGCATGTTGGTGCAGTGCTCTGATGTCTAACAAGGTACAAGCCCAGTGAATATTTCTTCATGACAAAACCACTCCCATCAGCTGTTTCCCACATGGATCTCTGGTAGCCCATCCAGGCTTAGGAAACTCCTGTTTCCCTCTCACCTCAGGGAAGGCATTAGTAGTCTTTGCCTTCATCTAGCTGCCCACCTATATTCACAATACCTCAAAACCTCTTGTCCCTGAAGGGTTCAGGACTTAAGCATGCACATCTTCCCAGGTACACGTCCACTTGAACAGAAGTAAAAGGTAGACAGAGAGTGGCTCAAATCCTTGCCACCACATTTGAACTCTCAATGTCGAGGACTGTGTCAGTTGAGGGGAGGTCATCTCAAACTTGGTTAGAGTTCTTCCAAATGGAATTCATTGTGGGTTTTAGTTCCTGTTTATTGCTTCTTGTTCCTCCTTTCTGCACTGGGTTAAAGGGCTCTTGCACAACACAGCATCTTCTGCCTGTGAAAGCAGGCGCCTGTTCTCAAACCCAGGTGTATATGCACTTGAGTTGTTTTTCTGTCCCTTTTACTACTTGCAAAATAGCACAGCTGCAAAACACACAAAAGCAGAGGGCAAATCTTATTTCAATTTAGTCTGTTACAAAGCCAAGGGGAAAAAAAAAGATTTTGACTTTTTGACTTTTATTTTCTCGTTTTTAATAGAATAGGCATCGCATTTCTAGTAAATGTTTATGCTAATATTTCAGAGCTAAGTCAAATGAAAAATTAAGAAGAAAGCATCCCCTTAAGCAGTAAAATTACTTTATTAACTGCAATAAGTAGTTCTTCCACGTGAGTTTTCCTTTTTTTAATTTTAATAGCTTTTCAAGTACATGTCTGCTTTTTAGCCATGCAGCACGCAACAGAGAGGAGAAGGAGCTGTCTGTCCTGGCCGTTAGGCAAATTAAGAAGTAATTACCAAAGCTAGTTTTGATTTAGCAGTATTACAAATGGATCACAGTACTTTGGCCTGTGTTTTACTACTGAAATTATTTCAAGCCTTGCCTAGAGTTACTCTGCTCTTATCTGCCCAAAGCCAAGCACTTGAATCTATATTCAAGCACCTGCAATCTAGTCTGATTTTCAGGACACACAGCATGTACTGTTCCCTCTGCTGTTCAAGGAATTTGTTCAAGCTCAGTTTCTCTGAAACTTTAGGCAATTGAACCCAGAGGGAGGCTTATGCAATCACATTTTCCAGGATCAAACTTGTGTGTCATTCTTTTGTGAATGTCCCTTCTTCACCCCCACACCACCCTCTAAAAAATACAAAAAAAAAAAATAGAGAGAAAGCACTGTTTCTTGCAGGAAACCTTATGATTCATGTGTAGTATAATCAGTAGAGTGGGATATCTCTGCTGCCAGTGTTCCATCTGGTAAAGCTGCTCACAGCAGGGGACAGGGAAAAGTTCTCCAAATGGACATTGAAAAGTCCCATATGGTTGTGAATACCAGGCTGAAACCTGCTTTTCCTGCAGCCAAATCCATGACGAGGACCTTCACACAATGTCACCCCACTGCCCACTGGGACACAACTGACTCTATTTAATGGAGAGCCTGAGTAACACGGGACCTGGAAAACATATGGCTTTCTGGAGACCAACACACCGAACCTTCTGGAAACAAGCAGAAAAATGCCTGTATCCACTGTGCATGCTGATCATTAGAGGCTGTTACTGTGTACCCCTGAACTGCCTGAATAGTGGCTGCAGAGGAGAAAAACAAAATCCCTGCAACAGCATATCTCCCCTTCATCAGAACCAAGGAATTTTGCATAGAGACAGATGAGTCCCAGGCACCTGGCAGCCAGCTGAGTAGATGAGTCATTTGAGGGCTAACAATATAATATGTGCATATTTAATGCATCCCAGGGTTCCTGTCTGCTTTCAAATTGCTCAGAGATGTTTGTTGAAGCTCTGGGGATGTTGGTGCCTCATAGGCACAGTTCAGCCTCCTGGAAGGAGAAGTTTGACTCAGACACTTATCTCAGTGCTTTCTGTTTCATAAACATCCCTGCTTTGCTCAGGCATTAAACTCTCCAGGCTGGGAGGTACTCAAATGGATGAGGACTTGGGAAATAGCTCCATGTCTTGAAGTGAAGCTCCATGTCTGGCAGTGAAGGACCTTTCTGTCTCCTCTTTCTGAACTGCTTCCGGAATTACTGAAAACACAGTTGTCACAGTACAGTCATGAGCTTTATTTCCTTGGATTTTGTTTTCATTTTTCTAATTCAAACTTCCCAAACAACAAATTGTGCCTGTTGGTCACTGTCTCACCATCTTCCACTGTTGAGAAGAGATTGATTCTGTCATCTTTGTACCTCACCTTCAAGTAGCTGTAGGCTGCTCTCAGTTCATCCCTTAGAATCCACTGTTGAGGCAGCTTCTCCATAGTTCCCAGTCTTATCAGCTCCCAGAGGGTGATGTGCACTGAGTCCAGCCAGGCCTCCTGCCTCTGCCCCACAAGCAACTTGTGCCTGCAGTTCTGATTTATATGAAGAGGTAGGAACACGAATTCCAGGACCTACGCACCTTTGCAAAAAGCAGTGAATAAAGCTCACCATCATGTATCCTTGGCATGATACCTTCAGGTGGGATTCTGGTGAAAAGTCTGCAAGGGGAGAATGCTGACCAGCAACGCTGGCCTCTGTTCAAGATGTTTTCTGAGATGCAAGCTGAGGTCTCAGCATGGGATTGAGATCCATCAATGCTGCAGCTCTCCAGGGAAAACCACTCTTCAAGTTATCCTGGGAGCTTTTTCATGATGTCTGTTTTACTACAGGTTAATCAGGCAAGAATGAAATATGCCAGGCTTATTAATTTGTCTTTAATTAATAACAGAGCAAATATGTTTGGACTTTGATTATTTTACACAGAAAATATTGGAATGATGTATCAGATGGTTTTGTGTCCATTTCATTCTGTTTTATTTCCATGTAAAAATATACATCTGGTACACAAGATTAAAAAAAATATTTTCACAACAAGATAAATGCTTTGAGCACTAAAATTAATTTGTGCACTTTAATGTTGGCCTAAATATTTACATTTTATAGCCACATCCCCTCCCTACTCCCAAAATGGGCAAACCCCAGATTATAAATATCATCTGTGTATTTTGTGTACAAAACTTTCCCAGAAAAAGAGCAGGAAACACAAACTTAACAATTCTGTGGCTCAGACAAATTGATTGATTTTAATTCCCACAAAACAGTAAAAAAGAAAATGAAAATACTTTTGACAAAAGAAAAATGGCACTGGGAACACAACACAAGTTATCAGGCACTGCAAGCAGAAGGGGAAGAAATTTTGAGACAAGACATGAGTAATGGCACAGACCAGGTAGCAATAGTATGCTTTCAGAAGATCAGAAAGGTTTAAGAATCAGAGAATAATATTGGGTTGAAAGCGGACCTCAAGAACAGACTAGATTAAATATCTCTTAAAGTCCTTCTCCACCTGCTATAAGGTTGGATAATGGAAAACCAATGATCTCTACAGCCAGCATCTGCTGATCTTGAGCCAAGACAACATACCAGGAAAAGCAAACACGTTGTAAATGTTGTTTTCTGGCAACAGTTTCTTTCCACCATTTTCTGAGACTTTCTCAGGTAGACTGTGCTGATGAGACTGAAAAGTGACCTAGCTCACCTCCTTGGTCACCTTGCCACTAGTCCAAGCAGTGGTGGATGCATCTTAGAACATCATGAATTTCCCTCTTCCAAATGTGGAAAAGTCCCTTGAAGGGAAAAATGGTCCCTTTGGTAAAGCATGAGTTAGGGCAGGAGGTGAGACATTCATAGGTCATGTTTAAAACATCACATCAACAACTAACCACGTGAAGGCAGCTGGGACGAAATCTCGCCAGCTTTTCAGGGCTGATCTCAGGTGTTATCACACACCCACTGCACGTGGGAAAGGTAACACACATTACTCGGTAGCCAAGGTCACACCTGCTCACAGGGCAGGAATTGCTAATACAGTAATCCCTCACTATTTTGTGGTTCACCATTCGTGGCTTCAATACATCACAGGTTTTCCTCCCCATCTTTACTGGTTTTACTGTTTACTATATTTACAGTATTTACCGCTACTTCAGGTATTTTGTTTATCATGGCATCGTTCTGGAACTGAACCCTGTGATATTCGAGGCATTACTGTAAAACATTTGGCGATCAGTGTAGCTGAGGACAAAACAAGAGGAAAGGTTGTTGAAAATTTGATATTGGGCATGGGACTGAGTCTTTGGTAGAAACCAGACTGTGCAAAAGTCAACCAAATGTGCCTTGTTCTCCAGCAAATCAGTGGATTTCTAAAACAGGAACCATATAACAGAGACTGGAATCTATTAAAAGAAAAACTTGTCCAGAGGTTCTTGGACAATTTAGGATTTAGCCCTGGCCTGATGAGGCTCATCTGCAGTATTCATAGTTCATTGAAGTGGAATGCCCAGAGCAAGTCCTTGGGAATAGGTCTCCCACCACAGGATGTCTTGTCCCGTTGGACTCCGAAGAAGCCAGCTGAGTTCGCCTGTCAGAATGCTTCAGTGGCAAATCCGCTCTGTCATTTCTTTCTGCATCGAAGTTGGAGAAAAAAGAAAGAAACAGTAAGTGCAAAAGACAGGTTTTAGTAGTGTGACGTGTCAGGAAGTTTGGTAGGTGTCCAAAACCAACACAAGGAAGAGACCATGGGAGTCTCAGGGAGTGTTTTTCTATTTCCCATGCCAGCCCTCCTGGGAACTGCTCTGCCTCAGCAGCTCCATCCTGGTATCCTCCTCAGTTTTTGTGGCACAAGGTTATTTTGGCTGTGCTCAAGCTTTGAGAGCAATCCAAGGAAAAAAATTTGGCTGAGATGTTGAAAGGTGCAGGTCCTGCTCCTGGCTCAGCCGTGGCGCAACTAGATAAGGTGATGCCTCTGTCAGAGCCCCTCTTTGCAGCCGCCTAGAGAGACAGGACATGGAGCTGCTCCCAGTTATCACTCCACGAGCTACCACAGCTCACTCAGAGGACCTGTGGTTTTAGCAAGAGGTCTCACAGTGCCACTGCAATGCAAAAGAGTGCTAATAGCAGAGGCCACAGGAAACCTCCAGAGAGACCAAGCTGTTTAGACTACAAACTGTTTTCTTTAGCAAGAATGGCATCATGCCGGCAGCACTAGGAAAGCTTCCAGCTTTCAGCTGGTGGAAGATAGTTATTTGTCCTTGCTTTAAGGAGTCAACTAACAGCTTCTAAATCACATACATTACTGCAGCAAGAAAAGTGTGATTCTGGCTCACTGGGGTCATGACTTTTGAGTCTGCCTGTGCACACAGATCCCCTCATACATCCCATAGGAAGGTTTGCACACTAAAATGTACCCCTAAAATATATCTGAAGTAGGACTGGTCTGTGGAGAAGGAAGAATGCCACCCTGAAAAAGGAGAACTAGGAAAGTAGGATGACCCTTGACTAACTTTCAGGGATATATAGCGTGTATAACCAAGGGGGACAGAAGTGAGGAGAGCTTTGTTTGTAAAATCATTCACGGAGAGTGGCAAAGAGAGGGCTTTTCTGTAGGAGTGACATGCAAAATCATTCGAGTGCAGAACCCAGCCATCAAATGAAAAGCTGATACTCTGCCACAAAATCACATTGCAAACAGGAAATGTTTGCAAACATCTCAGAAGGAGAACGAAGAGGGGGGTGAGAGGACTGTGAGCATCCTCTTTCAACAGCTTCCAGCCCACCCCACTAGCACAGCATCAGGTACAAAAGCAGCCTTGAACAGGATGGATTGGGGTGATTAGTAAACTGGTAAGACACAAATGAGCTCCTCAGGCTGGCTCCAAATGTTCAAAGCATTGCTCATCTTCAGGAATTCCCCACATCTCTGCCTTAGTGCTAACCAGTTGGACCCCTGCCAGTGCTGCAGCCCAGCAACATGACCTGTCCTTGTCAAGGAATCAAGTACACGGCTTCTCTCTGCCCCTATGTCTCTTGATTTGTTAAGAGAATGAATCACTGCCTTTCGCTAGTTCTGCGCATACAAACGATCTCATCCTCAGTTCCCACAAGTTGCTGCTAAGAAACTGCATCCCAAAGAAGCTTGACAAAAGGGAAATTGAAGCAGCAAAGGAAGTTTCAGCCAGAGAAAATCTTAGAAACCAAGAAATCCTTCATCCCACCATCCCTATAATTTTTCCAAGTTATTTTGGCCTACCAGGGAATTTTCTGCCTAAGGATGTGCTGTTTTTTTTTTTTCTTTCTTCTTATTCCTAAATCTGCAAACTGGGGCTTCTCAGTAAAAAGATAAAAAATCTGGAAAAAAATCTGGAAAAAATCTGTAAAGCTCCAATCATAATACAGCACTCAGGCCTGCTGTCATGCTCCAGATGTGCTCTCTCCACATGCCTGGTGGCCTTCCATAATCACATGCAGGGAACAGGCACCTCTGCAGGCAGGAGTCTCCTCTGTCATGGGTTTTATGAGGACTAACTCTGGTCAGGTGAATGCAAGGTTAGGACAGTCTGCTTGCAGGATATTCTCATACACACCTGTAGCAATTCATTGCCTGAGGGAAGGAGGTCCTTCTTCCTCCCTGGTCCTTCCTCCCAACCCTGTGGTTGGGTCTCCTTGAGACTTGGATACCAGGCAATGGGATACAGACAGACCAGAGGCAAATGTGCCTCATTTTCTTGTAGCTGAACCCTAGTTGCATCACAGGAAAAATTCTGTTCATCTTAGATTCATCCAGACCCATCAATCATTTCAGGTTGCATGTGAGTCCCTGGTATTGAAAGCCTATTTAGCAATGTCAGCCTCTGCTTTGGCTATTAGGTGCTAATTATTTACATTAGCAAGCAGCAGTCCAAGGGAATGACACAATTATGGAGTGTATATCAATGCTGAAGAAGGTTGTCATGAGGAGTGGCATTAAGGAACAGAGGACAGACATTTGAAAAATGCCATTTTCTGGAGCTGAGGGTTGTTATGCTAATAAATATCACAAACACATTTTATAAAATAATTAAAGTAGATATTTTTGTCATTTAAGTCTCTCCTGATTAGATTGTCATCTCTCTGTTCCTAAAATCACAGTCAGAGCAGACAGGCAGCAAATTGACTGAGGGAAATGAAAGCAGAGGAGTTTTGGGGCAGGGGCATCTCCTCCACCCCTAGATCCCAAACAGGCAACTCATGCTTGAACTTTTCTCAACTCTCTCTTGGATTAGACCCTTGGTCTTCCCTGCCTCTCTGCTGCTGGATATAGCCTTTTCTGCAACTCAGCCCCTATCAGAGCATGACAATTACTGGGTTTCCTATTAATTCCTCTCCCCACTGCAAGATGTCTTCCATAGATCAGACTACACTCAACTTGCCTGTGACACACTTGCTTCTCTTACAGAACTGTCTAGTATTTCAGGTTTATGTGCCCAGGCTGTCTGGTCTCTGCCTCCCACCAGTCCTGCTGTTTTCAACAAGTCTCACTTTCTGCCCACCTAATTGCTTCCCAAGGGAGGCTGCAGGGAAACTGGGAGTTCCAATGAGGCCTCTCCAGTTAGACCTTGATAGCTGTTGTCTGAAGCTGCATGTCCTATTGGGGCTTGCCTTCCCTGCAGCCTCATTGCAATTCACACTGAGATCTCAAGCATGGACCTTGGTCTGCTACAAGAAAAACTCAAGTCTGTGGAGATAAGGCTTTGGCTTAAACCTGACCCCTGAAGCCATCTGGACACAACTGGCTGGAAACACTTTGATGTGCAAATTGCATTAGAGCTACCAACTCAGTAGGAAGGACACTACACTATGGTGGCCCTGAGGGTACTGCAGAGCGAGTCATAGATGTGACAGCAGAGGAAAAGTTTAAGGAGGGTTTTCCAAGGGTACAGGGTTTCCTTGGTGTTGCTGAGAAGTTCTCTCTTAGAGCTGATGGTTAAAGGACAGAAAATATAAGTGTGCTTCTGAGGTAGGGTGGCTGAAGGAGTCCAGAGAGGAGGGACTGCACTGCTCCGAGTCCTGTCCTCACCTGAATCCTACCAGTGATGTGTTCTGCTCATGCCACTCTCACCTTCCACCTCCCCATCCCTGGGGAATCCTTACCAAAGGCTCCAGCTCCCGATAGTCAATGAGGCTGAACTCCCTGATGAAGTAGTAAAAGTGCTTGTAGCAGGTGTTAACGTGAGCCTCAGCACCCATGTTGATGATGCTGTCAAAGTGGTGGATATAGACATGGACAAAGACACGGAAGAGGCGGGTGAGGATCTTGGTGCAAACTTGCTGGAACTGCTTGGGGAAGGGAACACCTGCAAAGCAGAAGCAAATTGGAAGCTATTTGACCATTTCAAAAAAAACATTTAGCGTTTAAATGTTGTAGTCATGTTTGACAGGCAGTCATGGATGACAAGGAATGAGTCCCTTGGCTAATGTCAAAAGCAACAGCTACACTAGGGCAATGTGCCATCTAACTCTTGCCACATATCTACTCATTGTCCAATAAGCACTTTCACACAGGCATGGGCTGAGGACCTGGAGAGTTGCTGTGGGGGAGAAAAATTCTCATCCATTGGAGGAGGCTACCTCTCTCCACATCTGGCTCAATCCAGAGCAATCTGGCAGAAGATCCGTCTGCCCTCTCTGCCTGCCCTTCCCCTACAAGCGTGTGCAGGCACAGTGTAAGTCAAATTGTATTTACCCAGGCCCATGAACAAAATCAAACCACCTTCCAGCTGAAGAGATACCCTCCCTGCTCCTCTGAACCAAAAGCATGGTTCATACTGTTTTTCGTCTTCCCCACACCCTCAAACATTACTACTGATGCATCAACAGAAACGGGTGGGGTTTCTATTTTTTCTCCTGATTGATGTTTCAAACAAATGTCTCATTAAAACAGGAAGAAAACTGCCTATCTCAGTAATGTCTGGGTTGTAATTTCATTGCGCCTGTATGATGCTCCCTCCTGAAATTACCTCCCATGACGGTCAAGAATGGGACCCGACCCATCACACATTGCTCTATACTTTAGCTTTATACTTTAGCTTTGTGCTGTATAAGTACACACTGTGGGACATTTCCATCCTTGTGAAAATGCACTGCTATCACAGTGAAAATCTCAGCAGTGTGATACCATCAGTGGCAGCAACCTTGGGGTAAATCTCTAAAGGAAACATGGCTTTGAAACCCTAAACATTTCTTTTTTTTTGTGAGGAGGAGAATGAAACAACTGGAATTTGTTTTCCTGAAGCTTCTTCCTCTCCCCAGAGCAATTGAATGCAAATACACAAAGAACAAAATAAAAACCTCCTTCCCACGGTTGTACCAGCCTCCTCCCCTAGTTTCTCATTAATGCAGTACATAACCTCTTAAAAACATTTTCAAACAAATTCTGCTCAATCATGGCCAGCTCACACATTTAGTGCTGGGGAAAGCATCAGCAAATCTCTTAGCTAAAAAAATTTAAAAGGGTAACTTTATCTCTGAATCTTTCCCATCAGCCTTACTAGGCAATTAAAACTATTTCCCCCAAAGGCTCCTGGCAGTTTTGTTTCCCAGCAGCAGTGCCGTGCCCCTTTCCTCCGTGGGTGGCAGATGCAAAGGTTCAATCCTTTTGACGCCATGTTTTCAATTGCCAGGATTTGGCAGGTGCTGGATTTGGTACTCATAATAGAAAATTATTTTTGATCTAAAGGAGATTCACCCTCAGCACAGCCCCATCTTCCTTTGCTTTGTGCACAGCAATCAGGGCTGAAACATCTGTGCTTGTGCCACATCTGGATGCCCAAGACACTGCTTGGAGAAGGACACAGACCTCGGCTCAGTGTCACACAGAGAGGTGGGTTTGAGACAGATTCGTGGCCACTGCTCTGCATAACCATGAGCACACTGCAGCCCCAGGGCTGCTCCGACCTCAGCATGACCTGTTTCACTGCCAACTCTTAACAAATCCAATTAGGACCTTCCAGGAAAGGTGTTCACATCTGGCAAAGTACAACCAGGCTGTCCCCATGCCAACACCTTAGAGATTGCTTCTGCCCTGCGTGCTTGGCTGCAGAGCTCTCCTCTCCTGCCAGGCAGGGATCACAGAGAGATCTCCAGGTTTCCCTGCAGTCAGGAGGGACACGGCACTTTTATCGATGGCTTCATTTGAACTTTTTGCAGTGAGTGAGAATTTGTTGAGCAAATAAAAGCTGTAATCACCCAGCTGGGGACTAAGACATGCTATTAAGGTGGCCTTGCAGACCAGCTTTGAAGGACTGGTCAACCCCCCTTTTTTTTAATAAAGAAAAGTTCATCATGGCAAATAATTTCTGATGAATGCATATTGCCGGGCCCTGGCTGGGGAATACAGACTGTTCTGAACAGTCTGTCGTCTCCCTGGGACCAGAGGCAAACGGCTGAGAACTCAGCAAGGTGCCAGCAGGCAGACAACAATGCATTTGCTGCCTCCAGTTTGTCACCAGTCCCACTTGCCGACTGCCTCTGCTGATCAGAACAGGCAGTGAGGGAGAAATCAGACCTCATCATCCACCAGCAGTTTATCACTAAAATGCAAAGAGTGATAGTGAAGGAAAGCAACCAACTTCAACCCAGTCCTGAGCCGAGAAGGAAATAAGATCAGAGAGCAGACAGCAGATCGAGATCTCAGGCTCCCAGGGCTGATAGTGTTTATGGTCCAGATACTGCTGCCAATTAAGCCACCTCCAGAGCTGGCAGATTGTGACATGTAGCTTTCCATGGCTTTTGTTAGCCAGGAACCACCTTGTTCTATACATCAGTCACCAGCAAGTCTTCATGGACATGCTGGCAGCTGAGAGACTGAGCGGGGAGACACCTCCAGCAATATTCCAGGTTCTCCAAAATGCAGCTTTTCCCTCAGGGGAAACAGGTTTAGCATAAATCATAGAATCAAATAATACTTTGGGTTGGAAAGGATCTTTAAAGGTCATTTAGTTCAAATCTCGTGGCCATAAGCAAGTATGAGACCTGCTGAGGTCCTATACCTAATGATGTGTGAAAGGATACCATCAAGCTGCCAGCACCTACAACACCTGGACTACCCCACCACTGTGTTGCACATGAACCAGCAGCATCAAAACTCCCAGGAGGTGAAGCTGAACTGCCCTTCTGTGTGTCCATCACCAGATGTCAGTGTGTGGCCATCTCCTCCAGATATGGCCAGGCTGTCGTGGTGGCTGCCTGTCACTAATGGACTTCTCTACAGGTCACTCCTCACCCTATCATGTCATGACACCACCACCCATTATGGTCCTCTGGGACCAGGGACCACTTGGATCTGGCTCTAACTTTTCTCCCTGCAACACCCCTCTCACTTGCACCCTGTCTAGGGAGGCATAGCCCTGGGCCATTGGGTCCTGCTTCCTCTCTGTGCTGCAGGCATGTCTACGCCTCCTGTGCCAGGACCCTCGACACAGGCTATGGATGCTGGATTGGACCCTGCATCTGGCACAGGGCTCTGTGCCAGACAATCAAAGCCCTTCGAGAAGGAAACAGGGTGGATATCTGATAAGAAAGCTGCCTCTGCCAGCAGCAGTCATGCCTCACTGCTCATCTCCAGCGCGTTGGAAAGCAGCCAAGCTGGCGCTGGCCATGCAGGCGAGAAGTTGGAGAAATTCCCCGTCCCCTTGCCCAGAGCTGAAAGAAATAGGCTCTCCAGTAAAGGCTGCATATCACCAAGCCAAGGGGAGAGCAGCAGAAAGATCTGGCATAAATATGACTTGTCCTGGGTCACAGCTGCTGGCGCAGCGGATGTCCAGCAGACAATGCATGTGACATCCTCTCCAGCACGTGAGGGGACACACGGAGGGCAGGCTGTGCCTCTTCCCTGCAGTCAGGCACGCACTGCAGCCAGCACATCCCAGTAACGGGAAAGGTCTGGGACAAGGATCTTGGCACTGGCCATGCACCTATACTGCCCTTGCAGATGTTTGGCTTCAACCCATGGAGCCAGGCTTCTCATTCAGATCAGAGTTCTCCTGGCTGCTAGGAGGGGTCATCACCACAAAAAGTGTGGGCCCATTCCCCACGTATGGAGGGTGGCAGCTGCTTCCCTCGTGACTCTTACCGCCCTGCCAGGCTGAGCCAGGCAGATCAGCATTACAGTCAGCAGCAGAGAGACCCCCAACAGGATCCAATGCAGCAATAAATGGCATTTGGGAGTGGGGCAGTGGTGGCCCTTGCTTAGGAAACTTCCTCCATGTCGCAGGTGGCACATCGTGGCACAAACCAGCAAGAGTAGTAGATTGGCGAGACAGAGGGATAAGGCTGGTGGGACTGACTCTGCATGGCTGAGAGGTCTTGTTAGCAATATGGCAAGCCAGGGCAAAGTCAAGATGGAGTCTCAGGTTTTTACAAACCACCCCAATAAGGTAATGCTGCTTGGGTTTTGCTTCATCCTCCCCAGTCCTACACACTCAGCAGCACCATCCCCATTCATGCTATTGATGCTGGTCTCAGCTGCCCGAGGGGGACAGCAGAACACCACAAAACCTACTTGAGCTGATTTGAAAAGCATTGAAACTAGCTCTACATTTAATTCACTGGTTCTCACCATCCAGCAAACTTGGAGAAAGTAGCAGCAACCCCCCAGTCTGGCAGGCAGTAGCCACCCACTGTCACTTCTTGCATGATGTTAAGTTTCCCTATTAGGAAAAATATCTTCACTGAAAGGGTGATCAGGCGTTGGAACAGACTGCCCAGAGAAATGGTGTAATCACCATCCTTGGAAGTGTTTAAAAAGCGTGTGGGTATGGGACTAGGGGATACGGTTTAGTGATGAACATGGTGCTAGGTTAACGGCTGGACTCAATGGTCTTAGAGGTCGTTTTCACCCTTAATGATTCTGTGGTTCTGTCAGTGATGAGGACAGGACCACAGGATGCAATGTGAACTTGCTCAAATGCCAGGAAAAAGATTTATAGACAAGGTCAGCTCTTCCAGCCGTGATCACAGGCGTGCAGTACCCTGACGCTGCACACAGACCAGACAGCCAGCAGCTGGGAGCATCGTCTGTCCCAGGGCAGAACCAGCCCAGTCCCAGGAGAAGTGGAGCAGACCAGCCATTCACAGCAGAGGAGAAGGGAGAACTTTATCTCTGCTCCAAGCCAGGGCAAAAGCTGTAAGTATGGCAGCTACAATTTCACTCCAAGCAGTGCGGCTCAGCCCTGAAATAAATTAGCACCTTCAGTTTGTCTTGGATGTTTTACCCAAAAATCCCCAGATACGATTTAAAGCTCCAAGAAATCTGTTTTTCCCACTCTGCACTGATTGCTTCAAAACATAAGGAAACCATGTGGGACCATGTGTAAAAGGAAATTAAAATGAGAGGTAACAAAGTGCCTGTGCTTATAGTAAGGGGCTGCCAATGGCTTTTGGATCTTTCCTGCTAAGTCCCATCCCTAACACTCATGCTCCAGCCAATTTAATTTTTTCATGATGATCAGTACTGGGAAGCTATTTTGCTTCTTGGCAATCATATTTTTTTCCTCTGCAAATGTAGTAATTCAGTGAACTTCGTGATGAATTGTTGTTGTTATTTCTCAATTTCATGTTGGCCACTGTGGTCTTTGGTGATTCATTTTTCCTAAAAATAAGTCTTTAAAGCCCCATTTAAAACTAATGGCATGATGGCAGCTGCAAGCTGTGGTGTCAGTTTTGGAAGAAAACAGGCAGGGGAAAAAAGACAAATTATGTAAAAAATAGCCAGCTGAGAGAACACCAATAATTAGCTGAATTCTGAACATTTTTCTCCCGTTGTTATGGTGAGAAAGTATCAGATAATTTCACACCAAGTTTTCTCTGGGTTTTAATAATTCTTTTGGGACCATGCTTGAATGGTGGAGCTTGAGTTTTGAAAAGCTTTCCAAGAACTGTTCCAAAATCTCCTGTGATGGATGCTCTGTAGAGCTGCAGGCAAATCTGGCAGAGATCACAGGGTGTTTCTGGGGCTGGGTCTGGTCCAAACCCAGTGTCTGCACTGACTGAAGAACAGAGAGATCCCAGCAGTCACGATGGTGCTGATGCAGGACACCCAGCCTTGTGCAAGCAGCAGCCTGATGCTGGACTGACCTGTGCAGACACTGCCACAGGCCCTGGAAACCCCATCCAGCCAACCTTCCTCTCCAACATGCTACTGCCCAGCAGCAGCTCCCTAAAACCAGGCACCACAGGGCAGGACCATTACCGGGAGGAGATGATATTTTCCAGGTGGTAATTTGTTCATGGGGCCACTCACTGAATAAATCTACTGATATGGTTTTACCAGCTGGTAGGAGTACACCTGTAGAATCATTTATTCTTCTCCCTGCATGGTAACAATGCTTATTCTCCATTTATATGTCTTTTTCAGGTCAGCTACACTGGTTGGAAGAGTGGAAACAAAGTACTAGCACACGCAAACTGATACAGGTCATTTGGGAAAGCTGCTTCTGCTCCAGATTAATAGCCATCATGTTGGCATAGCTCACCCTATGCAGCGATTTGTTTCATCTCAACTCGCTGACAAACAGATTTTCACTCCAAATAAAGGGTTATACAGTGGGATGGAGCCCTGCAGATGGATTTCCCTGGGGATGGGGAAGGCACAGTATCTTCTCCCAACTCCTGCTGTGGTATGCAAGTGGCTTGGAAGTGCCCCTACACCCATTAATAATCCCCCACCATAGGGATTTTCTACTGGTGTCATCCAAAGGCTGCGGTCCTGCTGGTTTACTCCGCCAGGTCACAAGCTGTCTGCTGGTGTCAGGCTCCCTTCCTGCCTCTGGCCTCACTGCAGAGCTGGCACAAGCTCTGAGTCACACAGCTTGGCTAAACCAAAGGTGTTTGTCACTCAGGTCACTGCTCCATTCCCACCTCTGACACATGCTGAAGGAGCAGGTGCTTTAGTGGTGCAAATCAGACACAGCTCTGCTCTGGTCACTGGATCTGTGACCATTTACCTCAGCCAAGGTCTCCCCTGTGATTCCAAAGCACCCTGCGAGCCTACAAGCCACTAAATCATCTCTGCTCCTTTTCAGCTGAGCCTCTCACCCTGGGGTGAAGGATATCCCCCCTCTGACCCATGAAATACCAAAACTGTCATGACAGCTGTGAGCAAGTCCTGCTGAATCATGTGCTGCTTTCCGGCTATGTAGAAGAATGCTGGGTTTAGCCTCAGGCACCATTAGCAAGTTTGGGGAATGCTTCTTGTTTCTAAAAAAAACAAATTTAGAAAGAAGAAAAGTCTGTTTTGTCTGCGGTCAGGTGGCCTTAGCCAGGGAAACCTTTGTGGTGGCACAGCTTTATTGCACATGGCAAAGACGGGCCAGGAGGGAAAGCTGAGAAGCACACAAGCTTGTGAAACATCCACTGAGATGGTGGTCAGCTGTGCCCATGAGCGTCTCTAGCACAAGCAGGAGTGAAATACACCTTCATGCTAAATCCCGTCTCTGATGCTAATTTCCAAGACTCTAACCACAGCTCCTAAGCACAACATTTATAATTTCACTTCATCAAACTCCTTTCACTTCCTTAAAATAGCTCACATCTCCTCTGTGTCCTCAGTGCCTTCCCTTGTCCTGGGTCTTTTCTCAAGGTCTGGCTCTTTAAGAAAGAGGCTGAACATCTGTTTGGTCACCCTGGCTGCTGTCCCTGAGCCCACATCCCGCCCAACCTCCTCCGTCATCCAGTGTGACAATGAGGAGCAGAACCAGGCAGATGTGACATTTCCCTTCAGCCAAACACCTCTATCTTCTGAAATGCCAAAGCTGCCAAGCAATTAGCCTGCACACAAGACAGGCCACTGAAAGGCAGTTAACTGGGGACACACTGGTGACAAACTGCCACCGCTTCTTCCTCCCCCTGTCCCCCCCAACAGCACTTTAGAGTGCAACCTCGGCCTGAGTTCCCTCTTGAATGCCTGAGGCCAGAACCACCAAGATATGCCAGGAAGGGGACTGAAGTCACTCAAGGGACACAAGGGTCCCCACAACAAAGAGGTTTGGAAAAGGGACCCCAGGAACAATGTCAGAAGACGAAAAAATGGATTTGCTCCATGAGCCCCTGCAGCCATCTTGGATCTCACCCAAAACTGTCCCCACACCAAAATGAAGAAGTGGAAGCCAGAAGCACCAGCCATCCTTCCCCACATCAGGATGTGTCACACCTCAGAGGGAGAAGTGCCAGAAGTGGGGTGAAAACAGCAGGGCCATGACTGTATTATGCTTTTGCAACTCCGAAGGAGACACTGGAATGCATGGACACCCCAGAGGCCACCAGGGAGAGGTGCCTCAATGGCACAGGGAATGCTACCGGTGAATTCCAAGGTCTGACTCCCCCTGATACCACAAAGGCACCCTATCTGCCTGTTCTCAAGCACGAGGCTCCAGCATTGTGTTACCCTGACAGACCCAGACTGCCAGCAAGGGTTATAAGGCAGTGAGTGCCTGCAGGTCTTGGCTTCAGGGACAGAGAAGGGAAACCTCAGGAGGAGAGTTGTCCCACCCTAACTCCTGGCAAGGCCAGAGCACGGTCTGAGGGGTCACCTCATCCCAGAGCCAAAACATGTAGTTTGGCATAACCAGACCGCACTGCCTCCCCTCTTACTTGTAGAGACCCACAGCCCCTCTCAGACCCCAAGGAGGGGTATGAAAAAGACATACAACAATATGCAGAGCACAGCCAAATGGGGCTACAAAACTGAGTAATGCCAGTAATCCCACAATAAACCATTTTCTTCAATGTTTCCCAGCATTTTAATGAAAATCCTGATCCTAAACTCCACTGATTTCATACAGCTCTGTCAGCTGTGCTGCTTGGCAAAACCAGAAGAAGTCAGGCAGACTTGCAAAGCCTTGCCTTTAACCCCAAAGCTCCTTAATTATTTTTTTTTTTTACATTCAAGTAGCTTCATGTTCCACCTGAAAAGCAATCACTCCAAGGCACGACCTGAGGTTCTGGAAGCCCCACCAGCCAAGGCATCAGCTCCAACCCTTGATCTCATCTCCCTAAACAATAAAAAAGCAATAGGGTAGCAGCTAATATCAGCCTTGGCAGCTGCTGAGCATTGCAGGCCAGAAGCAGAGTGGTTAGTTTGTAAGCTGGGTTGCCTTTGGCAGCTCCTGCAAGCTCCTAAGGCCAAACTTTTTGAAGGGGTATATTGTACACCCTGAGTCTTGGCAGCTGCTGAGCATTGCAGGCCAGAAGCAGAACAGTTAGTTTGTAAGCTGCGTTGCCTTTGGATATATTTTACACCCTGAGCCTTGGCAGCACAAAGGCCAGATCATCCTGGGGACAGACTCTGCTCAAGCCATGCCCCAGCTACATAGCAAGATGTGATGTATAACCAGGGCTGAGATGGAAAGCGGCTGAGGAGTGAAGTAGCAAGTTCAGACAAAGGTTAGACCTCGAGACCATGAACCTATGCAGAAAACCAGAAAGAAATTGAGTTGGTTAGTTGAGAGAAGAGTGTGCTGTAGGGATGTCATGACTATCTCTAACCAGCCCAGCAGCTCAGCTTCCTGAGGAAAGGCAAGGAAGCTGATGACCTACCAGCCTTCATTCCTCACAAGAACAGAATACTTGGAAAAGTTCAAGCACAGAAAAGGAAAACACTGTGTTCCACATCCCCTTGTAGCAGGATGAGAAATCCCAAGTTCAAGAAGCTCAATTTGCAACAAAAGGGTGTCAGACAAGCACTGAGGAACACCTGGAACAGGAAAGGTCACAATACTTGAGATCACAAAGTTCAGCAACACCAACCCTAAGGTGCACCCGAGGCTTGGGAACCTGTACCAGTTACAAGCCCAGCTTTCCTGTAAAGAACCAGGCCACACTCACCTATCCTGGTGGGGAAGATGTCCTCATTGTTAATAAGCATCTCAATCCAGTCCATCAGCATACACATGTACTGTGGAGCCGACAGCTTGGTCGGCTTCTTGTATTTGCTGTCATCCTGCCACCTGTACTCGTACTTGAGTCCACCAGACATGATGGGGCAGCTCCTTTCCGTGCAGTACTCCGACATGGTGCCGTAGATGAGGTTGATGCGGTTGAAGAAGTCCACCACGTGCACGGCAATCCAGTCATTGATGCTCTCTCCCGGAGGCAGCTGCACCACTGCTTTCAGGTCCAGCCCAGACTTGAGGGAGGCCTGGGCTTTCTTGTACAGCTCAAAGCGTTGGGTGCCCGGCTCAAATTTCTTTCGGGGACGAAATGTTTTATCTTTGTTGAAGACTTGCTTGAGACACAAAGCCATTGCGGGCAGGGCCTGCCAGGGCGAGGGCAGAGGCTCAGTACAACATGAAACCCAAGGCTGGGGTCTTCAGGGGTGGAGGTTTCTGGAAGGAGGGAGACACATTTCAGTCACATACAAAGCCAGCTGCATGTGTGGGCACATTTGCAGGGAGGAGTCCACACCAGAATGCTGGCTGGCCTTGCTGCCCTGGCAGCACATGGGGAGAGAGATTTGGGGTGAGCTTTTGGCCGCTCCACACCCACCAGGGTGACCTGGAGCAGCTGATGCCACCTCACACAGCAGTTCCCAGCACTGGAAAGGGTGAGCACTGCCATATGTGCCCCAGGCAAGGACTGATGGCAGACAGATCCCTTCCTCAGTCCTGAGCATCCTGGGAGCTCACCAGGCTTCAGCCAATCTCTTACCTCCAGGCTTTTACTTTTAGCTGCAATGAAGTGAGAGCCATGATGTCAGCAGAGTTCACCAGCTCAGGTAGTCCCAGCTTGGTGGCTCTTGCCTCTTCCAGCAAAGAGGAAGTATCTCTTTTGCAGGGATCTGAGCACAAATAACCCGCTGACCCCGCCACAGTGGCTGGTGAGCAAGGCGCCAGGGGCTGTGCTGTGACTGCAGCTGGCTGCTGGTTCACACAGCCCAGCATCGACATCAATGGGAAAAAGGGAGATTATTTCTGTTGTTCTGCCCCATGTGTTTGTCCAAAAGAACAAAACCCACATCCAAAGAAGGGAAACACAGCCCAGCAGAACAACGTGCCAGGATGTGGCCATCCCTCCAGGCATGTACACAATGCACACAGCAGCCCTCGGCACAGTGGAGCTGATGCTTGATGCTCTGGGTGACTAGGTCTGGAAGTTACAGCTCAGCAAAGTGCTGAGCTTGCTCCTTCCTGCCCAAGATTAGCTGTGTAGATGAGGGCTGTGGTATTTTTCTTTTCCTCCCTAAAGCTCCAGTGGAAATCCCATCCACACAAGGCTGTCCTGGACAGGCTGAAATTATGCATTTTGTTACCTGCACTCATCACCACTGGTGGTAATGTGAGATCAAGTTCCCCTTGTGCTAAATGCTGAAGCTTAGAGAAGCCCTCCAACAGCCTCCCCCAGTGGGAGGAGATGGAGAACCAGTTAAGAAAAGGGAAGGAAGAGGTTGATGGAAAAGGGAAGTGACTGACCTGAAGTCACAATCAGGAGGGAATGGTGCAAACCTTGGATGCACATTCATCATTAAAAAGACAACTTCAGTCAAAAGCTTGCTACATTAACTCTTCTTTTCTAAACTCAGTCCTGAGCCCCAGGCAGATTCTATTTTGCCCAGCAGAGACCAGCTAAATATCTTACAAGTGAAAGCCTCTGCTCCCCTTGAAGCTCACCCATGGAGTCATCACTGGGAGGCAGCAAGACCTAGCGATCACCCCAAACACTGGCAGGATCTGCCTGGCAGGGATTTCTGCACTGTTGCCAGCACAAGGCAGCAAGCCAAGTCTGGGTGCAAGCCCTGGTGTGGGTGGGAACCCCAGCAAAAATTGTGTCAGTGCTCTAACCACAGCCTTTCCCACAGGCTGAAACCAGAACTTTACCATCAGTAAATAGTTCACAGCCCAGTGGCTCTGCTGTATCAAGGTACAACCAAACCTGAAAACGTGTGTTTTTAGGTGCTTTCTGCCCCATGGAAGGAGAGGGCATCATGTCATGGCTCCTCCTGGTTCCAGGGGAACGGGTCTGTGGTACAGAAGCCCTGACAGATCCCAGCGATAGCCAGGGGACTCTGGGCACAGCAAGGCTGTAAAGGAAAGCCCTTATCCAGGGCTTCCTGGATTCCAGATATTCAAAGCACATCCTGTTGATAACACTTCTGAAAAAAGCCTTCTGAGGAGTCTGCTAATGCATAACAGCTTCTAAAGTATGTATGTATATATATAACATGTATTTTTATATACAACTACTGTAATGGATACCCTCAGGCACCCAGCAGCCTGAAGAAGGCATGATGAGGCTGGGCAGTGCCTGGCCCTGCAGCCAGTTTTCCCTGGGATTTTAGCAAGGCAATTACGTAGTGCCAACAGACATTTCTTCATGTAGCCACTTCTGCTGGCCTTAGCCCCATTCACTCTGCTCCAGGAGCTAGTGCTGTTTGCAGGCTCTTCTGTGCAGAGTCTGGGCTGTTCTGGGGTGATGAGCAGCCACCCTGGCAGATGACATCCCATCAGAAGTGTCACTTGCAGGGGCTGACAGCACTGAAATCAATTCTCCTTTAGCGCCTCACACTGCAAGTCCCCTGCAGATACTGAGCCACTCCCTGGGAAATAAACATCTCATCTTCTGAAGCCAGACCTCTTAGTCCATCCACAACTGCATCCCTACATCATCCACAGCTGGATCTCTGTGTTACCCTGCAGGCTGCTCTCACACATCAGGCAGGTGGGAATGTGCTTTGTGATTCGCACCATCTGAATAAAACAGCGGTTCAAAAAACAAACAAAAGAAAACAACACAAAACAAAGAGCAACAAACCTGCTAAACATCTGCAAGGAGTTTACCAACCATACATCTGTTAGAATGGGAATACCTGTCGTGGCCCAAGTACTCAGAGACCTGTCCCCAAGCCCACAGGATTCCAGCACAGCACCGCAGCCTCTCTGCTCCCCAGGCAGTGGTTTTGCTTTCAGGATCCAGATGGGATGTACCAGCTCAGAGCAAACTGGCTCTGCAAGTCACCATTGCCTCAGATTCCCCTCAGGCAGAGACCCAGCACCCATCCCTGCTTTCTAGGAAGAAAAGCAAAGTCCTTTGGGAATGGACACGGACACGTTCCAAGTCTAACTGGTGGAAAAGGGCCTCAGGAGCAAATGCAAGACCAGTTTTACCCAGTGTCCACCTTTATGCATCTGACTTGGACAGTGCTCCTCCATCACCAACCAAGCATGTATTTAGGGCAGATCCATGTAAAGAGACGGAAAATGGGAGATCTTCCAAGGTTAAGCTGTGGTGTGTAGTTCAGCTAAGTCTGATGTTCAGAGCTGTCATTTTCCTGGAAATCAGGCCATGGTCCACTGGGGCTTGGAGTGGGACAGGAGACCTGTCCAAATCCAAATCACTGCTCACCCAGCCTATTTTGGGAAATCTGAAGGGCGAGCTGCCATTCAACAAGCTTAGACAGCAACTTCCTATGACATGACTATACAGGTCCCACTGCCAGCACCACGGTAGCAGCCTGCAGGTCTCTGCCTTCAGTTCTCACCAGCAAAATCAAAGCTTTTCCAAGAGGAGCCTTGCCAAAGGCTGCAGCTCCCTTGCCCCATGCCGCAGTTCCCATCAGGAGGTGGTGCTGGCAGCCCAGGGGCTCACTCATCCCTTTCTGAAGCACCTAGAAACCCACAGGTCAAACCTCACCTGACTCCTGGGAGCAGGCAAGGAGGGAAGCAGGTGGCCAGGGAGCTGGAGACTTTTCCTGCCATCACTCTGCATCCCCATAAAGAATGGTTGGAAGAGGATGAATTAAGCTGCTGGGTGGAAAGAGACACATTTCCCATGGGACATCACCACCATGACGTACATAGTGCTAACCCCCATCTGCACTCCCAAAATAGCCTTGGCTTTGCAGAGGGCTGGTTACAAACCCAGCTGAGAGGCCACAAAATCCCGCCCCTGCCTGTGAAAGCTTCTGGCTTCGGCTCTGCTCTTGGATTCACTTGCAGCAGCAGAGGCAAAATTCAGTGGGGTTTAGCAAGAATCAAATCAGTGCAGGGTTAAGGTCTGCAAGGACAAGGCAGAGCTGCTGCTAGGAGGTAGCAGGCAGAGACACATGAAAACCTGGTTTTGTAGACTGCTGGCAAGTCCAGAGATAAAAGGAAAAAATCCACTTTAGTACAGCGGTGAGTGTCACCATCTCTCATGTGGGAGACCGGGGGTTTGAGTCCCACCAGGGAGTGCTGTTTGAGAGTTGGACTCAATGATCCTTGTGGGTCCCTTCCAACTCAGAATATTCTATGTGATTCTGTGTGAAATGAACTGGATGGGAGAGATGTAAGTTCAGGGTCAGACCAAGCTGCTAATTTCAGATTTAGGGTTGTTCTCAGGCTTTATTTAAGCTCTTTCTCTTTCTTTCCTTCTTTCTTTCGCTCCTTGTTTCTTTCTTTCCTTCTTTCTTTCACTTTTTTCTTTCTTTCCTTCTTTCTTTCTTTCTTTCTTTGTCATTTGAAAATCAAAGAGGAACATGTCAAGGCAAAAGCTGTGTTGTAAATTAATTACAACTGCTTAGAAATCAGTAAAACTAAAAGGGAGAGCAGGCAGAACAGCAGGAGGGGTGGCTTCCTCCCCCTAGTCACAGAATCACAGAATCACAGAATCAGTAAGGTTGGAAAAGACCACAGTGATCAACCTATCACCTATTACCTAACCTAGCCAAACCTGTTACCTTACCTGTTGCCATCCTGCTACCAACAAACCATCCTACCTATAACACACTACCCTAATATCTAGGTCATGTCACCAAGTGCATCATCCAACCTTTTCTTAAACACCTCTAGGGACGGTGACTCCACCACCTCCTTGGGCAGCCCATTCCAGTGAGAGATCACCCTCTCTGTGAAAAAGTTCCTTCTAATGTCAAGTCTAAATCTCCCCTGAGGCAGTTTAAGACTGTGTCCTCTTGTCCTGTCACTTGTAGCCAGAGTGAACAGACCGACACCCAGCTGGCTACACCTCCCATGTCCTGCAGGCATGAAGCAAAGTCACCAAAGAAAACCTCCAGCTTTGACTCATGGTGATGGTCCCACACTCCTTGACTCAGTTTCCACAATTTCAAAGCTGATTTCCCTTCCCAGTCTCCCTTTATATTAAGGGCTGCAAAAGCAAAGGCTTCAGGGGAAAAGTATTTTGCAAGTGCCCCTGGGAAGCATTAATTATTATGAAGGGTAAGGAGACAGCAAAGCTCTGACACCAGCACCTCCCATGGCTCCAGTGCCAAGTGCATCCTCCCTGGATCCATCCCCAGACAGTTACACAGTTGCACAAGCATCTGTCTGGAAACCACAGGCGGACACACTGGCAGCACACTCCAACCCTTGTCAGCAGTGCGACAAACTGGGGAGCACAAGCAGGGGTCCAGCACCACAGGCAAACCTCCGGGGGACTCTGGCTCGCACTGCTTTGGGAAAAGACCGAGGAGAGAGAACACAGATCTGTCCAGGGGCCTTTTAGAGCAAAGTGACTTAAAGCTCAGCAACTGCCCCTCGGGCTTTCCCAGGGGGATCTTCCCTTCAACCGCTCAGATGTCTGTTTATGCTTCCTTGCTTTAGGGGATTCCCTTCTCCCCCAAAAAGGCAGCATAAAAATCTCATCCAACCTCATCCTGGGCAGAGGAGCAGGGCAGCATCAGCTCAGCCACCGTGTGCCAGAGCTCCAAGACAGCCAGCCAGCCTCCAGATGGACAGTCTGCCCTGAAACAAGCAGGCCCCAGGGTACATCAATTTTCATTGCCTTCGGAAGTGTCATTACCTGGCTGTGGACTCAGCAGCCCAGTCTCTGGACTTCTCTTCAAGCCCCAAAGAAGTCCAGATACTGTATGGTCTTCAGCCTGTCCTAGAGCATCTTTGCAATTAGGGCTGCTTCTTGGTGGATTCATGCCCCAAAGACCAAGGCTCCTTCTCCTGAGCAATCACTGAACAGCAATCATACCACCCTCAAAACAGGCAGGGGCTGTGCGTTCATGGTCCTTCCAGGGAAGGGAGTGTATCCCCTCTTTTCCAGCCTTTCCAGCCTTTTAATCATCTAAGGAAGTGAGGCTGCAAAAGGAGATGCTGGGGAGCACAGTCCTGGGGTGCTGGCCCTGCTCCCTCGCTGCTTCCTCCTGGAGCCAAGCCCCAGCTGGGCTGTCCGTGAGAAATGGGGTTATTGGCTGCTGATCCCAAATATAACCCAAACGATGGAAAATTCCAGGAAACGAGCCAAGACAATGCCGGGATGGGGATTAAGGTTTATCACGCAGGCTGGGGGAACTTCAGAGAAGCCCTGGGCACTAAGCAGCATCTCCCTGCTGCCAAATCCCCCTTGTGCAAACTCCCCTGGTGCTGCATCCTTGAGCACCCAACTCCGGAGCAGCAGGACTCAGACCCCACACTCCAGCTGGGGGCAGCTGTCAGCAGGAAGCTGTGCTGGTGCTTCCCCCAGTTCACGTGGTGCTTGGAAATCCCCAGCTCGTGAAAAACAGACCCAAATAGCTTCCAGGAACCGGACCACACACTCCCTGGCTTGCCCCCAAGATGTCCCCACTGTCCCCCTGCTCTGCCACCCTGCCACAACACCAGCTAAACAGCGGCTCTCTGGGGACCACAGCCTGCCCAAAGGTGGCAAAATAGGTTTTTTCCCAAGTCACACAAGACACCTCCAAGGAGAAGAGCAAAGTGCCATCTCCCCAGGTTAGAGGCGTGATACCCAGTTGGGTTGGGGGCTTTTCAGGGGTACCTCATTCCGGGAGGCTGGGATTTTGCTGCTGCTACCAGTGATTTGTTGGGAGCCCTGTAAAGAGGTGTCTGTTGGCCCCAGTGGTGTCCAGCAGCTCTGGTTCAGTCCCAAGGGTAGTTACTCTGTTGTCAGAGCAATAATTCCAAACATTGAGAGCTCCAGGCCGGAGAGCTCAGGGAAGAAGACGAGAGGAGATAAGCCAGCTGCCGAAACCCCATCCTTACGGCTTGCTCTCAGCCAACTCCCCCGCCCACAATTTTCCGCCCTCCCTCCAACACCAGCAAAGCTGCAGCCGGAACTGTCCCACTCGGAAATCGAGAGTGTGGCCACATTCCGTGCTGCCTTCCCGTGCCAGTCCCCCTTCTCCCACGGAACCCCCTTTCCTCACACACCGACGGCCATTGCCACAAATCCCTGTCTGGCATCCCTGAAACAGGCTGCTGAGCTGGGACACGCCAGAGGAAGGGGAAGAGCCGTCTGTAGGCGTCCATGCCCAATCTGCTCCTTCCCAGGCTAACGCCAACGCAGGTCTTGCCCATCCCGAGCTTAAAGGCACCCCAGGAGCATCCTCAGGGATGCAGTCCTGTCTTTTTCCAACCCCAGAACTCACCTCATCCCCTGTAACTCCTGTTTCCAGTCTCAAATCGCTCCGCTGCACTTTCTCCTCTTACTCTTACGAAGAAAAGAGAAAAACAAGACAAGAAAGAAAAAAATGTAAAAGACAAAAGTCCAAGTCAGGCTCCCTTTCGGGACTGTCGGTGGTTTGGGGATCGCAGCAGCAAGGAGAGCCGCCACCCTCCAGCGCTCACTGGCGTTTCGTTAGAGAAACCCGGGGCCGAGGGTTTTCCTCCGGTCAGTGATGTCACATCCTGACCCTGTCGGCAGCTCCAGCTGTCTCTCTGGAAAACCCGCTGGAAGCCAGCCTGCCAGCCCCCCGCTCCAGCTCACACACCCACGGCTGGGCACTGACACCCACCCCACGCACCATTCCTGGATGCTGAGATCCTCTCTGGCGTGCACACCGCGGCTGGCTCCCGGTTCTCACGGGACAGCAGTGTGCTGGGGGAAATTAGATTAAACCCTGTAGTGTTCCCGGCCCCCAAATCTTTTCACAGTCCCTCTCCCTTCATCTTTCCCCATCTGCACACACAAAAACCAGCCGGAGGTTTCCATGCCAGGTCAATCTGGGCGCCGTCCAAAATAGAAAAAGCCAGAGAGAAGGGAAAGGGGAAAAAAAGAAACCAGAAAAACTTTCTCTGCACGGAGCACTTACTTTCTGTCTCTGTCGGAGGTGGGGTGAGTTCTGAGGCGAGCTGCGGTATTTAAAGCCTGCTCAGAAAAGACAAGCCTGCGCCAGCACGCTCGGCGCCGAGAGGAGCAGCCAGGCAGCGTGGGATGGCTCGGGAAGGGCCGGGATCTGCTTTCGGGTCGGACTCCTGGAAGGGGGTGTAACATCGCTGGTGCATCCTACCTGTGATACTCACAGGTGTTGCAGCAGGGTGGGAGGCAGAGCATGGCCCTGACACTCACGGGCCCCCCTTCTCCCCCTGGCATGGAAACGTACCCTTCCCGGGGGATGAGCCCGACTCAGCGGCGATGAGATGAGATATGAGCCTTGCTGGAATGTCTGCAAATTGTTTGGCACCGGGACAGTTCTGGTGAGGGAAATGTTTCTAGGCTTTGCTTAAACGTGTGGTAAACTCAGGCTCAGCCAAGCGTTTGCAGGTGCTGGGGCGAGCTGGGAAGTGGGGCACAGGGCAAGGCGGGGTGAGGAGCGGCAGGAGTGTGAGAAAGGAAACCACAAGCCCAGCAGACGGTGGGACGACCTGGCTGCTGGGCACATTTGTATGAAGCAGGAGGGTTTAGTGTTAGTGTTTAACTCCCTAAACCCTGCCTAGCATCCCCTACTGCTGCATCTGTGGATTTACTTCCTGACACCATGCAATCTGCAGGATCCAGACGGGGTTTCTCAGCTGCAGGTGATGCCAGGGTTTGTGGCACAATGTTGAGGGAATCGTTAAAAATAAAGTTATCCAGCAGTCTCCCAGGCTAGACAGCCATGAATGAGCTCAGCCCATGCCCTGCAAGGCATCTACTTTCCTTTCCTCCCTTTCTCTATAAGTTTGGTGCAGGTGCAATAGAAAATCTTTGGCACCTGCAACAGAATCTTATTAGAAGAAAAGAAAGCATTGCAGGGCCTATTTCACTGGGCAGCAGTCTCACATGTCTCACATGCACCATGTTTCCACAGTAGAGGTAAAACCTCAAAGGAAAGTGCCCTGCACATTCAGCTCCTGGGGCAGGAGGGAAGGACAAGCTATCAAATTCATCTGTGTGGCTGCTTCCCACCACCTCCATCATCAGCTAACTCAGTACAACAGCCACAACCCCAAACCTCAGCTCTTTGCATACACCCACCCCCAGACCTGTGTGCTGGGCATTTTCCACATCAGCCTTGCCCTGCTCATGAGTGAATCTCTCACAGTCACTGCAAATAGTCTCAGGTCAAAACAACACCCCTAAAATCAAGGTCCAGCTCAAGTAGCCCAGAGACTCTTCCTGGCCACTGGAAGTCGGCCCTGTTCCTGGCTCCAGCAGGTCTTTTTTCATCCCCAGTGTCAAATACTTCCTTCTTGCCACCTCAGGTCCCAGTAAGGGCTGAACAACACTGCTGTCCTCTGTTCTGGGAGTGTCCGTGCTCTTTCCCAAGGGATGTAGGAAACCTCAAAACATCCTCAGACCCTGTGAGCAGGAGGCGGAGGTCTGTGGAGCAGATGTAAATCCCAACAGCAAATGCCAAGCCAGGAGGAAACTTTCGACTGAAATTCCAGCAAAAAATGTATAGAAAGCCAAAACTGAGGGGCTTGGCCAAATAACAAAGATCCTGAAGGCAGCTCATGGCCAGGATTTACATCCAGGCGAGATGGAGCCAAAATACTTAGAGACAAGATGGGCTCCTCCCACCCTCAGCATTCTGGAGCTAAAGGAG
This sequence comes from Pitta sordida, assembly GCA_013390025.1. Taxonomy (NCBI): domain Eukaryota; kingdom Metazoa; phylum Chordata; class Aves; order Passeriformes; family Pittidae; genus Pitta; species Pitta sordida. Next base: position 686,038 of record WEKX01003740.1, on the reverse strand, counting down.
AGTGGCCAAGAGAACAGCATGGAGGCTGGAGTTATGTCAGCTGCAGCCCCACAGGTCCATGGGGTTAAGCAGCACCTCCTGGTCAAGGACTTACCTCCTTGCAAGAGATTTTGGAAACCTCACAGAGCAGAGTCCCTGGTTCCCAGAGCCACGCGGGGTCCCAGCTGTGGGGAGGGAGGTAGGAGTCACTTGGGAGAGAGGAAAAGGTGCAGGTTTGGGGAAGAAGGGATGTGTTACTGTGAAGAGGGCATTTGATTGTCCTAGAGGAAGGAAGAGGAGGAAGTTGGTCCCAGTCCTGAAAGCAGGTGCATGGCTGAATTTATCAGGGGGAAGGAAGCAGCGATGGAAGCAAGCCCGGAGTGCTGGGCGGCTCCGTCCGACCTTGTGGGTGGTCACAGGAAGAGGCCCAAGGCAGCGATGCAGCTTCACATGGCTTGGCAAAGAGACGGCTGTGCTGGGGAGTGAGGGTGGGTGCAGTGAGCCCCTGCCAGCCCCCCCCACCAGCACTGGGCTGGGTTCTCCCTGGCCCCCTCATGAGTGCAGCACCCCATCAGCAGCCAGGGAAATGCTTGTTCCCAGGCAGGGTCTGAAGGCTCTGCAAGCCTGCACAGACTACAAGACAAAGCAAAGGGAGCAGTGGGTTTGCTCTGGTTATTCCCAGAGTGGCAAAGGACGTGCCCAGGAAAGTTTGCCTCAGCTATGCAGTGTCAGGAGCAGTCAGTTCCCACTCTCTGCCCCACCATGTCCTGTGCAAACTCCGAGACGGAGTGAGAACTTGTTCAGCTGTGGATCAGAGGGCACTGGAGTCTTGCCATTTTCTAAGGCACAGGGAAACAGCCAGGCACAGATGGAAAAGCACTGGAGTCAGCTTTTTAAGTGAGGGTAAGAACATCATCCTTCAATCTGCACTTCCTTGATGGCTGTGATTGCCTCCTCCCACAAGCCAAGGTGACTCCCTGGGGAGCAGGACAGGCTCTGGGTTTCCTGCTGATGTGGGGGTATATCTTCCCAGGGCAACACGGGGAGTGGGCAAGCCGGGTGTTTGAGATAACAAGGAGCCTCACACTGCAAAAGCTGTTCCACTGCTCCTAGCAGGAATTCCTGCCACATGCTGGCCCTGAGCACATCTCCAGCTGGAGGCACACCACAGCCAGCACTGAGGTGGCTCCTACAGCACCTGGTTCAGACATGAAGTCCTTGCTGCAGGATGTTGCAGGGGCTGAAATTTACACGAGGACACTGGGATCTCGGTTTCTCTTCCATGAATATGGCAACTTACCGTCTGCTATGGACAGATAGATACATTCATCTCAGGAGGCACAGGCCATACATCCTGCCCTGGAGATGGCTGGATGTCAGCAAAGCATCCTGGAAAGCTATTGCAGGTTACCTGCCCTAAGGCAGCTCGGGTAGGATCTAGGACATTGGGCTGGTGGAACCATTGGCCTAACTCAGTGCAGCCCACCACATTAAAAACTATACAGGAGCAGCCTGGGCATCTCAATGTTTTTCAGCACAAAACGCACCCCGAGTTCACAAAGCTGAGCAGACAGGCTCAGGCAAGCTCTGTGTGTGCCCAGAGCTCATAATAAGGAGACAAACCTTCCCTCTAGTGGCTGTATGGCACACGATTCCCCCAGTTACCTTCTCTCTCCATGCCAGATCGTTATTTTTCACGAGCCCTTAGGCTCAACATAAATCTTAAGTGCGTGAAATCTTACAAATTCTGTGAGTTTTTAGTGGCTTAAATCTGGAGCAGCAGCCTATTTACACAACGCCACAGACAGCCCTGGAGGTCCGTGTCCACGCTGCAGCTCGTAGGTGCCCATCCACCCCCACGGCCCCAGGCTGTGCAGTTCTGCCACAAGTGCATCCCAGGCAGTGGAGAAGCCTCACAGAAATTTCTCAGTGGGATGGAGGATCAGGCCCTGAGTTTCTCTTGGACCTTTTTATTATGGGTCTCCACCCCAGTTTCAGTCTCACCTCTACCACAGCAGCAGTCAGCACAGACCTGAGGGTGCTGTTTACGTTCTAGCTGTAGCACATGCAACATGCATTAGCACATCTATTTTGCAGAAGTACTGTAAGTTTCCACCTTTCTTATTCACATGTGAAACTTGCACCCTACAGCCAGGACAAAGGACATGCAGCAAAGGATGTTGCAGCATCTCAGATTATGGGGCCATCTATTCATACTCTAATGGTACAATTGGTAAGAATTCATATTATAATCTGTATACAAATCATACAGGAATACAGTTGGAAGTTGTACCTGGAAGTAGGAGGTTAGGCTCAGGGGGTGGGGGAAGAAAGGAGATTCACCAAAAATGTAATTAGGGTTAGGGTTAGGCAAAGAAGGGAATGCTTGCCAGCTCCAGCAGCTTGACAGGATGCAATATGGGCGGGATATATTAGATAATTAGTGATAAGGGCTAGTTAGTGCCAGGGGTTTGATGCAGACATGGGAAGTATTTCAGGATTGCCCTTGGGAAGCTCCTAGCTGTCCTTGTGCAGCACTGCCATGCTGGTAACCCACACACAGGCTGCAGTCTGTCCCCGTCCATAAACATGCTGGCTGCCTCTGCTGGGAATGAAAACAACAGAAGCTCAAAGCATTAATGTTTTGGCTTTTTTTTTTCTAAAGGCAGGTTTAAAAACCCAAACCTGCTGCGGTCTGTACAGCCAGGCTCTCACCAACCCTGTTGTGTTAAAGCAGCTCTGCATATTCATACCAACACGTTTTTTTCATGAGTTCTCACTCCGCAATCAAGAAGCTGGTTGGTGGCTCTCTCTGTGTCACGAGATGCCAGTCCATCTTTCTCTTATTACAGATAGTGCCTTTCCTGATGTGGGAACAAGAGTTATTTTCTCTCTCTGCAAATACCATTTGTGGAGGTGGCTGACTAGATGGCAGTCTGAGAAAAGTTAATTCCATAAAATAGGCAATAATTTCTCTACACTATTAAAACTATGCAAAAAATAAACCCATGTTCATAGTATCAAAGTGCTCAAGAATAACATCTCAAAGGCAGCAGCATAGCAACAGGATGCAATTAATACATCAATTAAGAAGCACAAAATTCCCAGAACAAATCTAGTCACTCTGTTTTTTAATCCTGAGAAAACTCAGGCCGCAGTATACATCTGTGTCAGAAACCTCACAAAGAAATAAAGAGGCAACTGTTTCACATCATTGCTCCTATTCTTTCTTCCTGATGGACAAGCCTGTGTAAATTCCACACAGATTAAAAAGCACTGGACCATGCAATTATAATGGTGGTGGGCATTTAAAATTAATTTACTGAGAAGAAACATTGGTTGTCATCTCTTTCCTGATGTCAGTACATAGCTCGTTACATAGTTCCCCTTCTGTCACTTTATTTCAGATTTCAAAAATCCAGCAGGCAACAGGAAGATACAGGACAGGGAAAATGGCTCTTTCTATACAGACGTTCTGGGCCTCATTTCGGCAATTAGTTATTGTCATTCAAATGGCCCAAGTCTTCATCCTGCAGCAGTGCCAGACAGGCTTGAATCTCACATTCCCAGGATATTTCCAGATCCTTTCTGTAGCCAAACCCAACTTGCAGAGCACAAGAGACAGGACCATCCCATCCAGGACCCCCTGCCTGCTGCTGGCTCACTTCACCAGCGGGTCAGGCTCTATGACTTGTCAGAAGCCTGACCAGGCCTCAGTTCTCTTCCAAGTCCACTTTGCTCAAGCTCTGCTATGACTGACATGTATTTAAATTCACCAGATCTGTGGTTGAAGGTCTCCACTAACTCGTAGGTCTCGGAACGATCCGTGGCATAGAAGAGCTGCACCTGGTTTGCCAAGCACTGGGCTTCATGGACCACCTGGGAGGTAAAACAAAGAAACTGTTGGTTGCTGGAAGACACTTTAGTTCAGCAAATCTCTTCGCAAACCACCCCCTTCCTGTTCCTAACCTACTTACATACCTCAGCCCTGTGTGTTTTACCTACTCCCCTACTGTGCATGTTCCCCAGAGGTCAAGTGCATCTTCTGTGATCCATGTCCACTTGCAGGCACTGGAGATGCCACCAAGTCCTCATCATTATCAGTGACTCCTCTCATCATTTCAGACCAGGTGTAAGTAGGTCAGTTAGAGGTGGGATATTTTAGTTATCTGTTCCACCACTAAAATCCCCAGTGCCATCAGTCCTGGCACTGTGCTGGTACAGATGTGCACCCACACAGAGGGTAAGAGCACAGGCACACAGAAACCAAACACACAGCTCTGGACATCTCCTGATTTGACAAATAGTATTAGGCTTCAAAACACTGTTTTAACTTGTTGGCAGGTAAAAAAAACCAGAAGCTTTTTTAACAATAAACTATCATACCCAAATAAAAAAAAAAGGGGGGGAATGCATGAGCTGAAATCACCGAACAAAAACTGCTGATTCCCTTCTAGCTTTTCCTAGTATTAAGTACATTACGCTAAAGAAATACGTAGAGCAAGACCATTCTTTGGCAAAGAGTCTTTCAAAAACTTCGCTATAGTTTGGGTTGAGTTCCAAAGTGTAGGAGGAGGTAGAGCATAAAATGAAGGCAGCCAATGAACAGGCTTCTCTTACCAAGAATTTGGAGTCCATTTCTGCTGTCATTAATACTATCCCTTTTTCCTTCTGCAGCTCGGGATAATGGTACAGGACCAACTGGCTTGGAGCAGTTTCACCTTGGGTCTGAAGGAGAGAAAGAAACCTTTCAGTGACCCATAAAGAACTTCAGCTCTGCTGCAGATCTGGGTGCCTGACTACAGACCTTTGAGCATTAACTGCCACACAGGCAGTTTCTTTTCAGGGCTTAAGGGGCAGTTCTTATTAAAAGTTCATTATTCCCAGTATTTACAGAAAACAAGGGATTTGCAGAGTTAGGCTTTTTTTCTTGACTAAAGACCATTTTGCATTTAAAAGAACCCACAACTTTGAGAAAGGTATTTAATCTTACAGCACCAACTGGTTTTTTAAGTAGCTTGCACGAACAGTTCTAAAAAGTTTGGCTCTTGCTTATGTTTTGATACTAGTGGACTTCTACCTCATTCTCCTTTAGATTAGAGAGACACTTAATACTAATTTACCTGTGATTAATTTACTAATTAACCCATAACTAATGGCAGCTTTTTTCATTATCATTCCTTTAAAGTTAAGCTAGATAACCTGTTGGTTAAACTGTTCAGCAAATATGTACCACATACTGCAATATGCTGATATTGTGTATTGCTGGATCCTAAATCAATTCTGAAGTTTTATTTCAAATACTCACCTGAATGTTTATTAGAGAAGTGAAGTGTAATTCTGTTCCTGACCACTGCCCCACAAAGAACTCATAGCCTTCTTTTCTTGGCAAAGCATAGAGAAACTGCAGAGGAATGATAAAAAAACCCAAATCAATTTTTCTTTTCATAGAACAAAGTGATGTCTGTGTCACACTGACCTCCAGCATTAATGCTTTAGTGAGAGAAACACAACAGAAAAAAAGGATTTCTTTGCCCCACTGGGAGTGACAGGACAGCAAGAATCAGACTTCAAAGCAGACAATAAACTTTATCAGTATTATTTAATTAACAAACATGTTGGCACATATTTTTATCAGTATCAGGAAAGGAAAGGACAGTGGAGAACATTCAGACTCTGACCTTTCTGTTCTTGGCTAAAAAATTAACACCAGAAATAGTCAAACAGAAGGTAAGGAGCATTCAGAGTGTATTTAATCCTGTAATTTCACCAGCTGTTTCAGAACAGGCAGCAAACATCTTCTCTCTGCAGATTTATAGCCTACTCAGCTCCATAGGCTGCAGACCTGCTCACTTTCCCACACCAAGGGAAAGGACAACACGGGAGCAGAAAAACATGCAGGACACCTGACTAAATGCCAGTGCACTGTAGAGAAATGCACTTGAGGCTATAAACAACTTCCCAATCTCCAAGTAACTCAGGAAGCCAGATATATTTGATCTTGCTTTCAGCAAGTGAAACATATAGGACTAATCCATCAACCCAGCAAAGTCTCCGTTCCCTGGAAGATTCTGTGCTCCTGTTTTCTCAACCCTACATCACTTCTATCTAGACCAAGTTGTTTACCACACATGAATGGCCATTGCTTTATCTGAACACTAAAACAAATATGCAAACACCTGAATTTTACAAAGTGGGCTGATACAATAAGTATGAATACAGGAGGGTCAAAAGTTTATGAATTAGGCTTTAGAGAGGAGAAGCATTACAGCTACACAACTACGCACTGCACGTCGCTGCCATACGTACTGATGGACATTTCTGGGCTCTCTTCCACATTAAATCAAACTTCTCTGCCTGTGGGGGAGGAAAAAGAGAAATTCAACTTTCATAAAACAAATGTGGATGCAGAGTTGTTCACAATCACCTCATTAACCTTTACAGGGTACAACTTCCATCTGGAGAAGGTCCCGCTGTGGGAACAACTAACAATGAGTGCATGGAAAACTGTATTTAGTTCTTAGTTAAATGTCAGGATCTCATTTTAACAATGCTGTCTCTAAGATGCAGCATCAAACTCCTTGGATCCAAAGCTTTACTTCCTTTATTCCTTGGAGGTGGGGGCCTCATGCCTCGGGATTACATTACATCCTCTTTCAGTAATTGCTCCACTGCATTACTTAGTGTCAACAGTTCAGCAAGACAACACATCCCAGCATATCCAAGCTGTGGATTGTACACCATAGTCATCTGTTCTTCAGTATAAAAACGCAGCCAAGATATTCACTCAAATAATAGGCATATTTATATTAAAACCACAACCATATTTAGTCAATGCTGATGAAACCTGGCAATCACATTCACACGTGCTTCCCCCAAATCTTTTCCCTCCCAGCACCATATATTAACATCTAGTCTAAGGTGTTCAGGAAAGAAAACATGTGCCATTGATCAACAAGAAACTCATCTGTGTGTGCTTTTGAGCACTGGAGAAATTATGCAACACCTTTCTTCCAGCCAACAAAAAAGCTGCTGGCAAAAATCAAAGGGTTTTTTTTCCCTCCTGATGACACCATAAACTGCTTCCTAATGTGCCTGGCATCTGGTTTGCATTTAATTCTTAGAAAGCTTCCAACACTCCTCTTTAAACAGTGCACCAAAGAACATTGCCAGCCTGACTAATGAAAGACCTACATCATCTGAACTGGAATCCCTGGCTTTGGCCCCCTGCTGCAGTAAATGTGCAAGACAAACTATTTTCACAACATCCACATGCTGGGAAAACCGAAACCTGAAGCTGCTTGACTTCAATTCCCACATTGCCACTTTCTGAGTGTAAAGCACATCAGACATTTCGGATACACTGACTTCACTTGCAGCTCAAAAGGCCAAGGACAATTGCAAATCAGACCCCAGATCTAAATGAGGTTTCAAGAACTCAAGGAACACAAAGTTTGTGCACAGCTGTGAAATGACAGATTCAAGAGATTGCGATCACAGAATTACTCTGAAGTGAAAAATAAAAAGAAATCCCCAAAGTGAAAAAAACCTCCTTCAGCCTAATACAGAACAAGAACAATTAACGTCTGGTAAAGTTATCAGGAAGAAGAAATATGATCTTATCACAGGAAACAGCACGCAATCTCAACGAAGGACAGAGCTGCCAGTAATTGTGAATGTATAAAAGTAAGTCATAAGTGATGGGCCACGTGCAGGTTACCAGCCAAGGGCTCTAGTCCTGCCATATTAACATTGAGTCAGCTGGGGAGAGGGGAAAGGAATGAGCAACTCTGAGAAAAAGCAAGTAATACTAAAAATACAAATGCGATCTTAATAGACACTAGGGCTCTGTGGAGAATATCGAATACTCGTACCAAAATAAGCCTGGAAATTCAAGCCAGTTGTGCAGAAAAAGGGACTTGTTTTACAGACACTCCTCGAAGTGGAAAAAGAAAAAAAAAGGGATACACATTTTTGGAAACAAAAGCCTTTATTTGGGGCAGTAAGATCACTCAACCCAGGAAGTGAGTTTGTTCTTGAAACCTCATTTTCCTTTAATGATTGCTTTGAAGAGCAACAGAATCACATTTGTGAAGAAAAACTTTACATGCTGGGTTTTCATGAGTGTAACTATAAGGGAACTACTTACAGGAATAACAGCATAAACCGTATCTTTTCCAGAATAATACTGATTCCAAATCTGTAGGAAACAAAGAAGATTATATACAGTTAAAATCCAGCACCTAGCAGTAATATTAAATCCTTTAAAATGTCAACTAACCTTTATAAGGCACCCTGAGAAGTCATTTTTCAGTCAAGCCTGACTGACTTTCCTGCTAAGGCAACACACTTCTCCAAAGGTTCCAGGGTACTGGTACCAAATGACAGATTTCAACTGGGTAAGAGAAATCACCAGTGGGCTCAGAGGTGGCTCAAGATGCATTCACCTTCAAAAGTGCTTCTTACATTTTTCCCAACAATCACACTAATATTTCTAGAGGGTTTGGGAGGTGGCTTTTTGTTGGTTTGGGGTTTTAATAAAAACATACAAAACATTTTCAACAGAAGACAAGTCTTTGCATAATGCTCCTCCTTGTTGACAATCTTTTTTCTTCACCACAGCAGGATGGCAACACCTATACAGAAACTCATAGTTCCTAACAAATGGAAAAGCACAGGTAGAAGTCCAGAGTTTGGGACTTTTTCAGTTGCTCTTCTTCCTACATAACTCATGAGAATTGTCAACAAAACATTTAGTCAATGAAACAGAAACACAGGCAAGGAAATAACCAGATCCAACCCAAGCCATATCAGAAATGGGCAACAGATGTGACTTTTAACTAGGGAAAAGGGAATACACTTAGAGGCCAAGCAGGTATGAGGGAGAATAACTTGATTTACACTGTTCTTGAAATAGGCCCAACTCCTCCTCCTCACACTAACCAACTTCAGTAGGAGCACACAGGTTCCTAAGTGACAGACAATGCAAACAAAGGTACAAGGTAGAAAAAGCTTTGGGTTTATTCCTGCAAAACACATGTACAATAATCCACATGAGCTACTAGTAGGATTTCCCTTTACCTGGCTTTAAACCTGACAGAAACTTGCTAATGGCAAGTAGAGAGAGTTCTTGAGTCAAGTCCAGGTGTGTTATTTGTCAAGTACATACATCCTAGGAGGACTTACCTAGGTGGAGAAAACTTCATCTTCTCCTATTGATTTGCATGTGAATATGCTTTTTTGTACATCTACAGCTGTGTTTTATTTTTCAGTCCATGTAAAATTTCCATCCTTACATGTAAATTACTACTAAAAACAGATGTGAAGCAAACATTATTCCATTTCAATCCATTTCAATCCATCACCTGCTTTATCTCCTCCGCTGATTTTTCTTTCACCATCTCAACATTAAGAATTGAATCAAGTGTCTGCAAGAGAAAGCATAAAGAGTTGGGCATGTACACTTCCATGCTGTAAAGGCAGCTCAACCCTTTCCATGTATTGTTCAGAACAGATCCCCCCACTAGCAGGAACTTCCAGGGTGTCACAGAGAAAGGACAGGGTAACAAAAATCCCAAGTGGCAGGAGTTTTGAGATGGTCACAACAGCAAATTAAAATCTCACATGCAAAATCAGCACAAGGAACACCAGGTTTGTGTCTGAAGAGCTGATTGGGGCAATACAAGCTAATCTACATCCTTGATTTGCCTCAGTTAGCCCTCCTAACACTTGGGTTAATTTCCCTTACCTTATCCTTTGTGAATCCTCCCTTTGCTGCCTTTGTGCCCAAGCCTCCTGCCTGCAAGAAAACATTCTTCTTTAGTTTTATAGCTAATACTTTAGCATAATTTATTTGCCTTCCTTGCCATACATAACGTGGCTGCTGACAAAAATCTCCTGAGTGGGAGCTCCTGTTTAAGTGACCGATTAAGTGAAGTAGATAACTTACTGTGAATTATGAATTTCAAGGCCAGAAAGGATTAGTTAAAAGCCAACTATTATGCATTTTTGGATCTGATATTATTGAACACTTTCCTAGCATTCACTAAAAAATGACAAATGCAAGATTGTGTCACTCTTATCTGGTCAGTGTAATCTGGAACTAATTAAACACTTAAACAAGACCTCAAGAGGGAATTTACGGTCTAAAAAATAACAAAATAACACCCTGGAATACAGAACAATACTTCCAGCCATTGGATAGTGAAATTCCAGGGCTCATACGATCAGGGATGCTGCAAATTTGTAGAATCATGCTCATCCCATATAAATAACATTATAGATTTAATGTATGTGATTTACAAAGAAAATTGCCTTGCCTTTTCCTCCATGCATCTGATAAATTCTCCTTGGTTGGAATATCCCACAGGCTGCTTTTTCACTTCACTTCTTTTTTCCATACGGGATTCAAACACATCTGGACTGGATCTGGATTGAAAAAGGGACTATAGTATTAACAATATAACAGCACCATGGACCCATAAGGGTCATCCAAGTCCAACTCCTGCTCCTTACAGGAGTATAACTGGGCACAAATTCATGTAATGAAAAATTCCAGCTTGCTTTTAAATAATACTAAGTTTCCAATCATGAAAATAAATAGGAGAAATTAATACAGTATTAAATGGTGAAAGCTGCTGCACAACATATCAGCTGAATTCCTATGATCAAAGGCTTTGGATTTCAGTTTTTGGCACCGGATTCCAGCAAGGTCAGGCTGGATGGGGCTTTCAGCAATCTGGGAAGGTGTCCTTGCCCATGGCAGGGGGGCTGGATAAAGATGATCTCTAAGGCCCCTTCCTACCCAGACAATTCCAGGGCTCTATGATGGGAGTCCATGAAGTCTTTTGCATCATTCATTTTTGTTGCTAAGGTGACCCACCTTTACCAGCATAATTCAAAACCATGATTCTTGTACGGGCTGCTCCGATTGTGGCCTTTCCAACAGACGGACTCACACCCAAAACAAGACCAGCCTCTATTCATCTTCTGCTCAAATCCTCCTTTACAGAACAGTGAACGACTACAAGCTGGGAACACTCTTTGGACTGCTCCAATGGTTTCCAAAGGTGGAAAGCTGTCCCTATGGCCTTTTAAAATTCTTACTGTGGAACTGACTCATATTTTTAACTTAAAATTTTAATTTCTTAGCAAAACTCTCTCTTACCAAGCTGAGCACGCCGGGACATGAAATTTGCGTGTTGGCACCAAGTCAGTGTCAAGGCAGCAGTAGGCCCAAACTGATCAATTTTCTCGCGAGGGCGCTACTCCCAACTATAATGGGAGTTTAAAAACNCCCCTCACAGCCCGCTCCGCCCCGCCAGGAACCGGCCGGAGCCGCACGCTGCCAATGAGCTTTTTATTGAGATCAGTTGAAGCCCGCGGTGTACACGCGGGCCGCGGCCCCGCACGGGTCGGTAACCGGAGGGGAAGGTGCACAGGGGGTTCCTTACACGGGCTCCACCCAAACCCACAAATACAGCCCGAAGACGAAGGCAGGAGGCGCAGCACAGCAAGTCTGGGCAGCGCAGTGCTCNCATGAAATTTGCGTGTTGGCACCAAGTCAGTGTCAAGGCAGCAGTAGGCCCAAACTGATCAATTTTCTCGCGAGGGCGCTACTCCCAACTATAATGGGAGTTTAAAAACACCAGCTATTTCACCACCCCTTTTTCCCCTAAAGCAGCTCCCCCCGCCACCTTCCCTCCGCCTCCCTTCCTCAGGGCCGCCCGCCCCCCACACACACCCCCCCACCTCCGCAGCTCCTGGATCTTGTGCCGGTACTTCCCGTAGAAGGGGNCCTACGCGGGCTCCACCCAAACCCACAAATACAGCCCGAAGACGAAGGCAGGAGGCGCAGTGCTCTGCTCCCGCTGCAGCTCGTGGTGTTTGTGCTCTCCACCATCTGCAGCGCGAACAAAGGCGGCAGAGCAGCCGGGAAGCGAGCGGGATGGAGAGTGGTGGCGCGGCTGAAACCTCGCAGGGATGGGACCGGTGCTCCAGCCTGCAGCACAGAGAGACCACCCAACTTAGGGGCGATCAGACTTGCTCTCATTGACAGCACGAGTCCATCCCACAGCAGCAGCGACTCCAGCAACCAGCAGTCACTGTGCTCTCGACATGCAAGTTAAGCAGCACTCCCCGACAGCTCGGCTGCCTGGCCAAGGCAGAGCACACAGGCACTGGAACAACACACACTGCGTTAGCTGACACTCTGATTACTGCTGTTGAAGAGCCTTCTACAAATAAAGCAGCCTGCAACAAAACAAAGCACTAACAGAGTCACATGACGATATGGTAATCTCTTACATTGTAAGGTATCTTAGATTTCATACAAATAAACTTCCAAAAATACTTTGCAAACTCTGGCATATGGCTATGATACAGTATGTACAAATAAAATATCAGTGATTACATTTTATTGCTTTTTTTATTTGGTTAAGGAATTATACAGCATTGTATAAAAGGGTGCAGGACATGGCAAGAAGCGTCGGTTTCTTGCCCTCTCCAAAACCAAGGTTGGTTGTTTTTGTTTTTAAATACTGCATTTTCAAATGTCACATCAAAGCATTTTGGTATTGGGTGACATCTGCATTACCCAAGGATAGAAGAACAACTGTGAAAGCATCTTGGGAAATGGGTAACAGAGCTCCATTCCTTTGCTGATTCATACTTCCAGTATACAATTATTGATAAAACATCCACAAAAACTGATGTTTCAGTGATGTGGGCAACTTCAAGTCACTAATCATGCAAAAAACTCTTAACAAGATCAGTGATATTTGTGAGCAAAATCATCCCTGATCTATCCTCCAAGTGAGAATCCCCTCTGCAGAAGTCCTGCGTTCCAGAAGGTAACAAATACACTCTGTGTTTAGATCCACTACAACAAACAGATCTTGAAGTCCCTCTATAGTTGCCTTCTGTTGACAAGAACACAAAAAAATAAAGGTACCAAGAAACGATAATTTATTTCACAACAGTCAGGAATCAGCTCACAAATCTACTCTGGGCTTTGCCACCCGCTCACGCTCCCAGAGTGTATCACCACTGAGGCATAAATTGTTCAGGTGCTACTCAGCAGGCTGCATTGTAGGCTTTTATCTCATAAGCATCTGATAAAGCTATCCAATATGGTCATTAAAAAAAATAAATATACAGTCTCATCTCACAAAATATAATCTGGATGCAACACAGCAAAGCTTGAAGAATGCTGAAGTGAAAACCCAAGCACTTGGCGAGTTAATTGCTCCTGTAGGCTCATGATATAAAAACACCTTAACTTCCCTTTAAAAATACATCCTGCTAGAGATGAGCATGACTTACCCCTCCTGCTTTGCTCTAACTGAAGCCAAAGTCATTCATGGATACACTTAGTCAAAATCAGAAATTTAGCTGAAGCTCTTATCCACCTATTTCAGGCTCAGTCTCTCACTATAAACAAACAGCTTACTACCAACACAGCCCTAGACACAAACTTCCCCTTAAATATGCATAATTTACTCTATCTCAAATATTTACAAGCAGAAGCAGCCTATCTTTACAAGACAGATTTCCTTCTGCTCTACATAAAGTGCAGCTCTCTAATTTAAGGCAAATTTCAGTGAAATATAAAACCATAGTTTTATTTTGGTATGTACACATTTTAAATAAAACCCAAGAACTCTCCTGAAAAACAAAGAATGAGAGGAAAATGTTTCCAAGTTTGGGAATTTTCTGGATTGAACACAGTCCCAATATTACGTCCTATCGACATATAAATTTGTAAATTTCTTTTCAATAAATGCAAATGAGAAGAGGTGGCAATGTGAACAGTAATTTAGCGCCAAAGATCAGCAGAACACTGGGAAAGTGCAGACAGAGTTTTTCATGTCCTGTAGCTTCCTTGGGCTACAGTTACACCCGCCAATATCACATTTCTAAATACTCATCCTATACACCTAACGCTAATCTCAGTTCTTCTAGTGTGTATTTCTCATCGCCATCTGTGTCAAATTTCTTAAAGCTCTGGGGCTCTGGGACTGTGGAGCCAAGCAGCTTTTGAAGATCTTCATATGAGAGTTTTCCATCAGCATCTTCAGGTGCTTTTTCAAACAAATGCTGAAGATCTGCAAAAAGAACAGGGACTGAAAAGGAGCTCCTTCAAGTACACAGGAATATCCTGTAAGCTGCTTTCCCAGTTTTACAGCACTGTCTTACTACCCAGTAATTAAACACAGCATCCCTGAGCATGGGGTTTGCCTCCTGTGTTGTCACAAGCTGTTGGAAACAGTTTAGGAGAAAAAAAGCATGAACATTTCTGGATTAAATGACACAAAATCTGAAAAAAGTAATCCACGTTTCTGGCACTTTACAACCAGTAACTCCATACGGATGCCATTATCCTCCACAAAAGCAAGCCCTGAATGACTGTTGCTATTCCAACAGTACAAATGATATAAAGGGGAAGTGTCTATTCACTTCCTGATGCAAAGAGTTGCCCTTTCAGTAGCTGAAGAGACTGAACAGCAAGATCCAGAAACCACTCATATGACCAGGCAATGTGCTTTTGAAAGTTAAAAAAATAGAGAAAAAAAAAAAAAAGCCCCAGAACATATTTATTTTTCCTTCAGCACATTAATTCGCCCTTGACTTCTCTCTCAGTCTCTGGGGCATTTGATATAACACTTTGGTACTCAATCATAATTAATTTATAATGCACACTCCTGCTTAAATCTCATTTTCTTTTACATGCTATTCTTTCCTTTCAGGTTTTTTTGTTTAATTACTTCTTTTTTTAAGCCCGTATTCCTCGAACTTTTAAAATTGACCTCACTTCTCCCAGAATGTTTGTACTTATGGACTCCTAAACACTTACATGAAATATTCAGAAGAAAAGGTCAGCCTAGGAAGAACATACCTTCAATGCTGGAAATTCCTGGTAAGGACAGATGGCTCAGCTGCCCGTTGCTCCCTGTGTTGTCACCAGCTGACCTCGAAGTCAGCCTCGAAAGGTCTGTGGGCTTTGCTGTAGTACTCGGACTACTTTCAACTGTTACAAAACAACTTCTGTTAGTCTTACTAATTCTGCAGAATTGCAGCTAACAAAACCAAAAATCCAACAAAATTAATTTTTTTTTTTCCATCACAGATGCTGTATAGGAAAAGAATGCTTCAGAATCATTTCAGAATAGAGCAGTGGTTTTCACTTTTACCTGAAAGAACAGGTCTAGGAAAGTTACACAGCTTTAATCTTTTGTTCTGTACTACAAGATGTGTATTTGTAAACTCCCATACAAACAATGACTTGGAAGCATTTTCTGCTTCCTGCTCTGAGGATGCTCAAGAAGCTTGATTAAGGTAATTACATCTGCCCACCTGGGTTGTTTTCACCTTATCAATATTCCCCAACAGCAAGGGCTAAATTTCCAAGCTCTTGCCTGCAATGAACAAGCAGCACAGTTCTATTATAATGAAATATTTAAAATCTGATGTTCAGCACTACTTAAATATATACAGCCAAAGTGCAGAACTGAAGTCGGAGGAGACACAGACCTTTCCTTTATGTAACACTTGTATTTTGAAAAAGCAAACCCAAATGTTGCTGGGTATAAAGTTCTACAGGTACCTGTACGCCTTCAAACATAAGCTGTTTATATGAATCCTGCCATATACATGGAAAAAAACACCTTCAAACTTCCAGAGTCATACATATACAGTTCTCATCAGTTTCCTACCACTTCAGGTAAAGCTTTTAATGAAGGTTATTTAAGGAACAGTCTAAATTATCCATCTTCACTAGCTATCCCTTGAGTTACACAGGAAACCTTCAAGTTTCTGGATTCCATTCTTACCATTCTTTGTTGTCTCAATGGGTCTCTCATTTTCTGTCTTGCCAGTGAGAGCATTGATCAGCTGCAGCTTCTCTCTTAGTTTTGATACCTGAGAATCTCTAGTTCCTGTTTCCTGCATGTGTAGAGGGGGGGAAAATATTAAAAAAATACTCCTTCAGTAGGAGAAGATGATTAGGAAAACTAGTAATTTAAAATATGTAAGCACTTTTGAATGTTTTTGAATATTTTATTTCTGTATTTCCTATAGAAAAGAGCAAGACACTAAAAACTAATATAGAACAGTCAAATACACTTGGAGCAAACATTTATACATTAATTGATGTGCTTAATTTGTCTGCAGTACTGAGTAGCCTCATGAAGGAGTTGTTATACCTCAGTTAAAGCAAAAGCTGCACAATTTTTGATCTGCAGCTCCTTTGCTCTTTTTATGAGCCGTTTCCAGATGACAGGTTGAGTTCATCAATACAAGCCTGGAACTGACAGTGTAGCCTGTTCACTCCCCCACCATTTTTACAGCAGATGGAAACTAAATTCAGCAGCATCATGCCCTATCCCTTCTTTACCTTCAGTTCTTTATTCGACTGAATTTCACCATCTAGTTGATCATTTTCCATGTTTACAGAGGTAGTTGCATCATTCCCCTGCAGAAAAAAGAACAGAACAGCATGTATTCCTGTGGTTTTTATTTTCTTAAACAGAGTTACTTTCCTTTAAATTTGGCAGGCGTGAAGCAGGAAAAAACCAGGGCAGACACCTGCTAGAATAAACATGAAGTAATAAAAATATAATTTACCACAGCAATGTCAGCATGTTCCTTTATTGCTAAACAGACAGAACATGTTCTCACAGACTGCTCCCAGTATGGCATACAGAAACCACCAGAAGAATTTATGAACATATTTAGGCCTTTTTTTATTGCGTTTTTTGTTTTAGAATTTAAGCGCTGTTGAAGAATGCAGAGTCCCACCTATCTCCTCTGTGTCTTAACAGACTTATGATTCCTAAAACATAGTTCAGTTTGTTAATTCTGTCCCATTAAACAATGGCATTAAACAAATCTTAAATGTCACAGAGTTTTGGACACTCTTCTGTAGATTCTGCAGAGAAGCAGTAACTGCTTCACAGATACTCTTAATGTTGGTTATCTGTTCAGAAACACAGAACAAGTTCTCGCCTTTTGTAATGAAATCCTAAGTGTGTCAAGTCTCATTCTGCCGTTTTCCTTGGTTAGGTGTGAAAAGCTGTATCTGTGGTGAAAGGAAAGTATGGAAACAACCAACATGAGTACACACCCTTAAACCATGAAATACTTACCACACTGACAGACGAGTTCTCTCTTTTGTCCAGATTATTTACAACAAGGGGAGAGTTTTCTAACAGTGTAACCTTCCAGCTGAGGTTGCCAATGGCTGAATCCACATTTAGAAGCCTGATGTCATTCAACTTTCGGTACGCCACTAGGGAATTATTCAGCTCTTCCAAAGCTGCATGCAGTGCCTGGCTTTCCTGAAATATGAACAGAGCACGTGTCAATTTACTCCACCTCTGCAGCAGCCTTGCTATTAACAACACAGCAACTGACCCAGTTTAACTGGGTGGACTTCAGACTGGCTCTCCACCGACACCGCTGAAAACATCCAACTGGAAGTTTCCAGAAAGTTATTCCACCTTTCAAAGTTTGAAACAGAGATTCTTCCTCAGGGCTGACCTCTTTGTTGCTAATGTAATCACTTCAGCTGTGCCAGTGAACACAGAAAGCCTATTCATCTAATGTTCCAGGTCAAGCTTTGTAAGCACACCAACTATCTTCCCAAGAATGAATGTACTGGGCACATTTACACACAAGATTCATTTCTGAAGAAGATATTGACTGAATTAAATGTAAAGTGCAGTTGCTCCGTTCCAACCCGTTCAGCTAAACACCCACACATTAAACCTTGGGGTTTTTTTGCTGTCTACACCTCATTACATTGAGAGTGACTCAATACATGCCACTCCCAAATTTGCTCAGATAGGCAAGTACCTGCCATAAAATCCAGCCCATTAAACCCCTTTAACTCATTTCTACTTACACTAGCAAAGCACACCTATAATTTGTCAGATATCACTGTCAGTCTCTTTATCTCTCACCCTGTCAGAACACACAAAAAATACTCTCAAACTCTCACGTTTGCACATACACAGGAACAAATTACAGCAAATTCATCTTATAGTTTGTTTTTAAGAATGTCATCTGTATTGCCTTGATAAAAAACGCATCTTTTTGCACATCACACAGAAGTAAATTACATATCCATGATACTTGTACCAAAATTCCTTATGCAAGGGAGAACAATACCTTTTTGCAATTTTCTGTCTGATTTCCCTCAGTCCTTGGCACAACAGTGGAGGGAAGTGAAGGCATCTGTTTTAATTCCTTCTAAGGAAAGAAATATAAAATTATGTTAACAAATGCCTGTAAATAAGCTTTTCATAACTGGCAGACTGTAGCTAAGCATGTTTTGGTACAATTGTAGTCACTTGTGCATGCAGTATTTTAACTTGGTTAATAGAGTTTTCTCTTTGAAACACATAAGGTCCAAATTTATTTTTATTAAGCCCTCTTAATTAGCTCTTCTCCATTTAATGAAGTGTATTATGATACACATTTCACTGCTGCTATACACACTGCCATATCTGCAATGTTTTCATAGCACCCACTGACTGAACCAAGCTTTATTATGTTTCTAAATTAGGTTTTATCTACAATAATTCTTACTAAGTAAGGCTGTATTGCAGTTTAGCTGAAAAACTGTAATTATTGGCTCAGTTTGCCAACCCCAACTGAGAGGTCACTATAAATACAGTGAATAGTTTCTGGCAAAGACAGTCTGGATTTTCACCCTTATAGGCATCCTTAATTCAACCAATAAACATGTCAATTTTCTGACCCTTCCCAAACCTAAACAAGTGCAGACAGTTGTCATAAGCAATACCGTGTATCACGCAGGAGCACTGTTTCCCAAGGCTCCCCAGCTGTGGGGTAGGAAGGAAATATATCCAGGATATGGTGACTCCAGAGAAGTAACATCCTTGGTACCATACAACAGATGTCACATAGAGATGAGATTATTAACTAATTAACGTATCAACCTCCTGGAACCTCAAAAATATTTTGAGGGCAGAATACAGAACTCCACAAATTTCTTCAACTTGCTTCATATTGGGCAGGTAACACAGTTTAAATCAGTCCATTTTCTTACCACGTCATTCTGGAGTGTTTCTATGGATTTCTTGTATTCTTCAATAGCTGTCTGTATGTTTTCAACATCATGAGCCACACTGGTAAGGGTGCTACCTATGTTTGCTACAGTCTGCAATAGAGAAGATGACAGAAATCTCAGCCTTCCCCAAACTGCACTGCCCCAAAGTTCCAACCTGCTACACGCAATGTTTCATTAGTGAAGCTGCAAGCAGAGTTTCAAGAATTTGGAACTTTCCAAAATTATGGGCTTCTTACACTCACTCCCACCACTAAACCATGTTTCCAAATTCCTACCCATGTCCTTTAAATACCTCCAGGGATAGCGACTCCACCACCTCCCTGTGCAGCCTGTTCCAGTGTTCAATAATACTTTAAGATATTTTTCCCATTATTCAATCTAAATCTCCCCTGGCACAGCTTGAGGCCATTTCCTCTTGTCCTATCACTTGCTACTTGGGAGAAGAGACTCGCCCAACTTTGCCACAACCTCCTTTCAAGTAATTGTAGAGAGCAGTAAAGTCCCCCGGAGACTCCTTTTCTCCAGGTGAAACACCCCCAGCTCCCTCAGATGCACTTCAGACTTGTGCTCCAGACCCTTCACCAGCTCCATTGCTCTTCTCTGGACACACTGCAGCACCTCAAAGTGTTTCTTGTAGTGAGCGGCCCAGAACTGGACACAGGACTCAAGGTGTGGCCTCCCCAGTGCCCGTTACAGGGGGACAATCACTGCCCTGGCCACCCTAGTGCTGGTACAACACACCCTAAGGCTTATTTCTGACAGGACACAGTGAAAATCCAGAACGCTTATAGCTGCAAATAAGAAGCTTAGGAAATAGCTTTGTACTCCTCCCTGAAGAAGCAATCTTGGCAGCCCCATCAGCCAAACCACACTTAATTGCTTTGCATGTCACTAGCTAGTTGATTATATATTAATTTTGAAAGGATAGGAAACGAGACATGGAAACCCATAATTCCACAAAGGCTGGATTCACATTAGGCCTTAGCCCAATATAAATGTTTATTGCTAAATAAACAGAACTGCCACAGAAGAGCTGGGCAAGTTTCAACAAGCCATTCTCTTTACCAAAATAAACAGGACAGTCCTTTGCTAACGAAAGCTCAGCTATGGCAAATGGGAAGACTGTATTAACAGAAAGCAATGCATTTTCTTTTCCAATTAAAAAAGCTCAACAAAATAGCTATCTGCAAACAGATTTATAAAACTGCAGATTGACTTTTTCCAAGTGTCTTAAATGAGATTAACAACTTGATGCAAAGTAATCAGAAAAATCAGCTTCAAGGTAAAGATGTGACAACATAAATAAGCAAATGCATCTCCAAAAAGGATAAATAAGGCTTTCAATTTTTTTACCTGCCATACATTATCATAGGACGATACAATATCAAGTATATGAAGTTAAATTTTCAAGATGAGGGAAGCAGATATTCCCTGCATGCCATTCAGGTAGCTCCTGGTGTCACTGCTGTCCCCAAGAGCGCAGCTGCAGCTCAGCAGTACTGAACACATTTAGTCAGACACATCTACAGAGCTTACCTTCTGAAGCTTCTCTACTGTGAGAGGAAGAGAAATCAGATCAGCAGCAGACTTTATGTTGTTTTTGAGATGATTTACTGTTATGGTCATTTGTGATATCTGAAACCCAAAAGGAATACTCAGAATTAGGCAACATAATCCTGATTCTGACCTTACCCAATACTAAAGACCTCATGTGTAACATTAAAACATAAGGTGATACAGAATTGTATACACACATATACCAAATACACCACTCTCTAGGTTAGAAGTCCTGCCTAGACTACATTAAAAATATTCTGCCTCTTGCAAAAGAGCAAGTTTCTATTTTTTTTTAATTGAATGAAACCCATAGAAGCCTTTTCTTTTCAATAAGGTATCCTCTGCCGATTTTATATTCATCCATTTAGAGAGAAGCTGTTGCCCAAGAAAGACTTAAAAATTGTGCAGTAAGTTCTCATGGGAAGGAAACAGCCAGCCACTTTGGTATTTTGCAATCAAACCTGCCTGGCAAAACCCAGGGAAGCCATGCAACTTCTCTCGTTGAGTGATGGGCAGAGAAGTTGCACGTATCACCCAAACCTTCTGCTGCAGGAGTGGAACAGTGACAACCAATGTACAGCAGGTTAGTTCAATTTCTGTCACCTGACTCATCCTGAGAGCAACTTACTCAAAGCACCTTCATGATGACTTATTCATTCCAAACTAGAGGTTGTCAAATAAATTAAAAACTACATGCTAGTCATTCGTTGCAAATTGTGTCACTCAAAGATCAATTTGTAGAAATCAGTAGTCAGAATGAAGAAAAATAATTCCTTCCCATATTTGACAATACAAAAGTGGAGTGGAAAAAATCCACTTTCTTTTAGTCAAGAAACAAAATGTTGTTTTGCAAGCTGAGGAAATGGGAAAGACCTTAATTTTACATTAGCTCAATGTTGTTCAGCTGGCATACAGACTCTAGTTCCACAGCTGTAAATATTGGCTGAGATTATTCCCAGCAGTACTTCCTAATAACTCATGGAAAAAAACTCAGAAACTAAATTTTGATTCCCCAGAAGATCTGGCTGAGACTGTAACTAGACCCTGAAGTAACCCGATGTCCTGCAAGAACCATGTGCAAGCATCCTTACAATCCAGGTGCAGATAAGAACATTTTAAAAGTCCCATGAAGCACCTGGATAACTGTGGCTAACACAGACAGTCAGATGGCAAAGAAAGCAAATAAAATTTTCAGTTATACTTATGTACCACAGGAAACACTGAACTACCACCTGGGACTGAAGAAAAACAAACCTGAGCAGGCACCTCAGTATCCTCAAAAATAAAACCCAAAGTATGTGTGTCAAGATTTTTGACATCATTCACTTTGAGCAGCTCCAAACTTTTACCTTCTAGGGCAAACATTTCAGTGAGAGCCTTGCTGGATGCTTCATTTGAAGGCGACTTAACAGAGCAGTCAAGGAAATTGCTCTGTGATAAGTGGCTTAGTTCTTGCCCCATAAACAGTGCCAAGATTTACAAGGGCTCAGAGTCCCAGTGTGTGTGTTAGTAGATTTTATATTCACCAGTCCTTCGTTTGTAGCAACAGGAGCTTGCACTGAGTGAGGTCTTACAAAATGCTCTCAGAAATTTGAAACGTCAAATCTCTCGTCACAAACATCACAACTATTTGGCAGGAAAATTAAGAACTGCACAGTTCTCAGGTTCTTTTAAATTCTGCCTTAAGTCCTTGTACCAGTTGTGTAATTGCTTCTCTTTGTGATCAGTCTCCAGCCCAGCTGGACACTCTGGCTGTTTTTAGCTTGTCTAATAGTGAGGTTTATATCCTACTTTAAATTTTAAAATTCAAGTTAAGTACATGGTCACAGAAGTCCTCAGACTCAACACTGCGATTGAAATGAATTTTTGTAAAAAAAAAATTATAATTGAATATTTTATTACTTTACGAAACCAAGCACTGATCCCTCTCACCTGTTTATTGATCTCTGTGATATTGATCCAAATTTTACTTAGCCCCAGTTCTCCAGTCTCAATTTGTTCTAGCTGCTTTTGGTTCTGCACCAAATCTTCATTCAGTTTAGGAATTTCTTGGAATGATGTCTTTTGATTAGATTCCACTAAAAGAACGAAAAGATAATTAAATACGTTTAAAAAACCAAAACATCTGGGTAAGAAATGTAGAAAGGCAGAAAACAAATTACAAACAGCAACACCTACAGCAGTGAAAGAAGGTAATGACAATGTCTGCATATGGGTTTACTGCCATTTCAGGATTCAGTGTTCCTTCAGAATGACAGCTCTGTTTTGTTTTAGGAGTACCAATATCTGCAGAGAGAACCCAGAGAGACTGTACTAAATTTAACACTTTTCACAGCACTGTCATTCTGGCAGGCCTCAGCAGGTCTTTATTTAGTGCAGTTATTTTGCATTACCTTCACAAGGGAACATGAAATAGTAATGGGCCTGTGAATAAGAACTGCCAACAGTCTCAAGGCAAAGGAAGGGGTGAAATGAACCTCAGTGCCCTCTTCAATCCTGCAAAGGGGCTGCTGAGGATGAAGTAAATTCCAAAGAGATTAATGTGATTACAGTTGCTCTGACAGAATGACAACTGAAAAATAATGTATAATATTACACACTGATGCCTGTTGGTAAACAAATCAGTAAACAAAGGTCCTTGGAAATGAAGTCTGTTATTAGTGCAATTAATAATACAGGAAGGGGGAAACGTGATTCAAGTGAGCTTCAGAAATGCAGCTCTTCCAGATCTGCAGTGACTAAGCTGTTTAGCTGTAAGAGCTGTTAGGCAATGCCCAGGTCTGAGAAACAAGCAAGCAAAAGTTCTGAGATGGATATGACAGAGTTCTCCAGAATCTGCACCTTCACCCTGTAAGGCAGCACTGAAATGTTCCACCACATACTGCCATCGTTCAGAGCAGCCTGCCAAGAGCAGTGGGACCTGTGTGACCTGTGGCTGGCAGCTCCCAGAACAAATTTCCATGGGTGACACATCCAGTCAAAAGGGGAAGCCTGTGCAGTAGATGCCCAAACACAAACAGCATTAAAGCTGTGCATCTTCAAAAACCCACTTCACTCCTCTAGAATCATGTTCTGGAAGTAATTTCTAGGTACAGAATAATCTGCACTGATCACCCAAAATCCAAAAAACACTTTTGGTTAAGACCTCAAAAGGTGTATTTCAGCCAAACCAAACTGAGAGCTAACTGTGCCCTTGACACAAGGAGTTCCCACTGAATCTGATGTTTCAGAGGTTCTTATACACAAATTATTTTCAATTCTGCCAGTCTCATTGTGTACAGTGAGACTCCACCTGCAAGGTTTTTGCACTGCCAGGAAGGTTAAGCAACGCGTGTGTTCTTAGCATCATTACTAACAACTGAAGAGACACACCACAACTTCCTCCTGTTCCAAACATACTAGATACAAGGATGTCTTGTTTTTCAGAAGCACTCATATCATACTTAGTTTATGCAAAGGATAGTAGAATCTAACAAATATCACCACAGGAATCTGCTCTTATGGGGGAAAAAAAACACCTGGATGAAGATTCAGAGGAGGAAGGATCCTTTTCCAAGCTTGCTGTAGGGCAGATGGATCACATGCCTTTTTTCTCCGTTCACCCACACATCTCACCAAGGCACAGTGATGCCTTTTGGAAGCAGGTTGTTTTCGCTGTCTGCTTTTCTGTTGTTTTTAAATGCTTTGCCTCATTCTGAGGCTCCCATACAACTTCTAGGTATGCTGTTACAGTGGCAAGGAAATCCGACACATTTATCACCAGACCTAGTTTTAAATGCACAGCTTTTCTATCAGACCCATTAGGAAGAAAACAAGCCCATCTGTAATTGCCAAACAATCTCATGGGAGAGAACAGCTGCTTTAACAAAGAGGTCTGTGTACAACAGGAATGATGAAACTCAGCTACACCAAAGCCAACAAATGTTGTCCTCCTGCAAAACTTTTACCACCAGAACACTCAGAAGCAGAGCAGACCACCAAGAGCAGCACTCAGCAGACACTGCAGATAACCTTCAGAGTTCAGTATCAGTTAATATAAAAGCACATCTTTCATCAATTCTTTCTCTCACACCCAGCCAGCCTGTTCCACCTTGGCAGACAACTCCCCACCTCGCAGCAGTACAGGAAGACATAAACACCACCAACAAAGAATTTCTAACATATTTCCTCAATACCTCTTTTACCACAAGCAAAACAAGCCCTTTGCTTACCCCCAGTCCAAGCAGCCTCCTAATTTTTAACTGATTTCACTTTTAAGGTCATCTTCATGTCCTGAGCAGTAAAACTCTAAGATGAAGACCAAAGCCATAGAACAAAACTCAAAGGAACATTGGTGCTCCTCAGGTAAAATGCAGCTATCCAGCTCTCCTGAGAGTAGCCAGAGAGTAACCCAGGACCGCCCACTTCACTCAGCTCCTTAGCTTATCCTTGCCTTTGTCAATACACATATTGGTTGGATGAAGTTCTTGGTGACATGACCTAGATATTAGGGTAGGATGATGTGTTGGTAGTAGGATGGCAACAGGTCAGGTTAGGTAACAGGTTTGACTAGATTAGATTAGGTAACGGGTGACAGGTTGGACTTGATGATCTCTATGGTCTTTTCCAACCTTACTGATTCTGTGATTCTGTGATAGCATTTTAAACCCTACTAAAGTAAGGCACCAAAACATACCTTGTGCCCAGAGGTGAAGTAGAGAGAACCAAGAGCAGACCTTACATGCAAATCTCACCAATAGTTACACCTCAGCACTAGAGAAGTTATTATATTGAATTCTTACATGGGCACAGAAAACCTGAGACCCAAAAGCAAAGCACTTCACATTAGCTCCACACATCCAAGTATTAAACATGATGTAACTCCACACCATATGCAACCTGACACAAAACTTGAACAAGAACAGGTCAATGCAAGCAGGATAAACATTCAGGGGATACAGAAAGAAAACACAGTACTTAAGCAATATTCAAATTGCGGTGACACCACAGCAAGCATCAAAGGTTTTAAAAAGAGTTCAAGATACAGAATCCCCTAGACTGCTTTGACAGGGCTGCTCAGAACTTTGTAAATAGGGCCCTTCTTTGGAAGGGAGCACTTCCAAGACC
>WEKX01003740.1:602071-659318 GCA_013390025.1 Pitta sordida | reverse complement strand
ACCGCCCCGCTCGGGGACGCGGGTTCGAGTCCCGCCCCCTCCGGCTGCGATGGGCTGGTGCCGCCCCCCGGGGTTGGGCTCCGCTCCGTCCCCTCGCCCTCCCCAGGCTCGGCGGGGGCCATTGCTACTGGAGATAACGGTGGCAGGGAAGCGGTGTTCCCGGCAACAGCTGCCTGCCCTGTACCTGCCACAAAGTCGTGCCACAAGCTGCCACATTGCCCATCGCCAGACCGGCCCCGTGCGGGATTCACCGCGCTCATTGCGGGAAAGATGCTTTCCCGGTCGGCGTTGGGATGCGGCTCCACAGTGCCGGCAGCGNGGAACATTGGTGCTCCTCAGGTAAAATGCAGCTATCCAGCTCTCCTGAGAGTAGCCAGAGAGTAACCCAGGACCGCCCACTTCACTCAGCTCCTTAGCTTATCCTTGCCTTTGTCAATACACATATTGGTTGGATGAAGTTCTTGGTGACATGACCTAGATATTAGGGTAGGATGATGTGTTGGTAGTAGGATGGCAACAGGTCAGGTTAGGTAACAGGTTTGACTAGATTAGATTAGGTAACGGGTGACAGGTTGGACTTGATGATCTCTATGGTCTTTTCCAACCTTACTGATTCTGTGATTCTGTGATAGCATTTTAAACCCTACTAAAGTAAGGCACCAAAACATACCTTGTGCCCAGAGGTGAAGTAGAGAGAACCAAGAGCAGACCTTACATGCAAATCTCACCAATAGTTACACCTCAGCACTAGAGAAGTTATTATATTGAATTCTTACACGGGCACAGAAAACCTGAGACCCAAAAGCAAAGCACTTCACATTAGCTCCACACATCCAAGTATTAAACATGATGTAACTCCACACCATATGCAACCTGACACAAAACTTGAACAAGAACAGGTCAATGCAAGCAGGATAAACATTCAGGGGATACAGAAAGAAAATGCAGTACTTAAGCAATATTCAAATTGCAGTGACACCACAGCAAGCATCAAAGGTTTTAAAAAGAGTTCAAGATACAGAATCCCCTAGACTGCTTTGACAGGGCTGCTCAGAACTTTGTAAATAGGGCCCTTCTTTGGAAGGGAGCACTTCCAAGACCGAAGCCAGGAACTTTAGAAATGCATGTACAAGAAACTACAGGCCCACCTAGTCCAGCATCCCTGCTTCTTAGAAGATATTCAGCAGGCAAGAATATGTAACATTCACTTCAGATTCACCAAGCCTCCACGCATTCTTGGCTCAGAGAACGCCTCAATTCAGAGGCA
Organism: Pitta sordida; assembly: GCA_013390025.1. NCBI lineage: Eukaryota > Metazoa > Chordata > Aves > Passeriformes > Pittidae > Pitta > Pitta sordida. The sequence goes on along the minus strand of WEKX01003740.1, from coordinate 658,051 downwards.
CTTTGTCTACTCAGTACTTTCAGGCTTTGAGAGGGTAAGCAACAAAAGCTCTTCATATTGCCCAAAGAAAATGTGAAATAGTGGTTACATTTATACTTACTAGTTCGAAACTTCTCCTTGATTGCATCCAGATCCTCCTTGAGAGCCACCTGCATCCAGACTAAGCCAACACACGCCACCACACAAGCGGCAAGAATAACAAACGCACATAATGGGTAACAGAACTTGCAGCATCGCAGATAATCTCCCCTGCATGTAAGAAAATAACGGACCGTGAATGTACAACAGCACCCAGAAAAGTTCTATTTTAAATTCAGTTCAATCCAAGTAAGGAACAGCATTGTAACAGCTAATAAAGAGCACTTCCAGGAATCAATAAGGCTATAGAGTGAGGTCAGGGCTGTTACTCTCCATCTGGTTTATCCTCAAGAGGCACATGTAGAATATTTAAAAGCAGCTGTCAGGTTTTCCTTACTAAAGTCTCCTGCTCTGCTCACCTAAACTTATGCTCGGCACATCTGCTCGACAGCTTGGAAAACAGGGTATCACCATGTTACGACAAGTACTTCTAGAGCGTTCTGAACTGTGAAAGCCCAACTTTCTGTGTGACATGCCTACTTTCAGGTATTCTTAGGGGCTCCTTATTAATGCTGCTGCTTAACTGAAAAGTTTATTTACTGGCGAAAGCACATCAGGTCCGTGATAAAACCAGCCCTGCACCATCTCGCAGAAACAGGACTGTGCCACATGTGCTGAACTGTGCTCAACACCGACACCTGCCCCGGAGCTGCGGTGAGCACAAAACAGAAAAACCAAGAAGAAAAAAGCCAGAGGACTGTCTAGCGGGAGGCTCCCTTGCCATGGCAGGGTTCGGAACCGGACGATCCTTAAGGTCCCTTACAACCCAAGCCATCCTGTGAGCCGCAGATACAGGGGACCCGTCGGGTGGGCCACGCTCAGTGCAACTCCTGTTTTTTTCCTGGCTGTCCCCAAGCACACACCCCCCACCCCGGGGCCCCCGAGCTGCGAACCTGCCCCGCTGAAGGCAACGCGTTCGCCTCCAGCTCCGCCCCGGAGCCCCCCGGACTCACTTTCCGCAGCGGCCCCGCGCCCCCGCGAACTCGTCCTCCTCGGAGCTGGACTCGGAGTCGGACGCGGGCGGCTCGGTGCGCAGCAGCCGGTGTCCCGAGCCTTTCTTGGTGGGCTTCTTCCTGCGGCCGTCCGCGGCCAGGCCGATGAGGGCGTTCAGCTCCTTCCGCTTCTTCATCCTCTTGTGGGGCGGCGGCGCGGCCGGCGGCTNCTCCACAGTGCCGGCAGCGGGGAGGGAGGGAGCGAGGGAGGGAAGGAGGGCGGGAGCTGTCAGCCGGGATGCGGGATGGGAATGGATGGAGGTAAGGGTGAAACCTTGTGAGGCAGGAATGCGTGATGAGGCCTCGCGGGGAGGACTCCCAGGGTATGGTCTTTTCCTCTCTCCTCATCCTGCGGTCCCGCTGCCGGCGGCGGGGAATCAGGGCGGCCAGCGGCTCCCAGCCGGTGCGGAGGCGAGCGGAGCGTTCCCGCTGGATACTCCTTTTCCCTTCCCTCCCAACAAGCGCTGCCGTGATTTGGCAGCCGCTCGGACTCTGGACCTGCCCCTCCGCCCCGCATTGGCCGCAACGACCGGCGCCACCGGGGCCGCGGAGCGCACGGGAGGCAGCGGACGGCGGCTCTCGCTGCAGCGATGAAGCTCCTGTGGCTGGGCGTGGATGTGTCCAGGGTGCTGCACCTGGCCGCCGTGTTCTGCCTGACCTGCGTGCTGCTGAAAGCCATCCAGCTGTACCACCGGCGGCGGGAGCTGCGCCGGGCTCTGGCCGCCTTCCCCGGGCACCCGACCCACTGGCTCTTCGGCCACGTCCATGAGGTGGGGGAGAGCCGGGTCTGCGCTGCCGGGGGGAAGGAGGAGTGGGGAGCTTCCCCGAGGGGCGGGTGGGGGTGGTGCTGGTGGGACTTGACCCATAGGTCCGGGAGAATTGCTTCTCCGAGTTCGCGGATAAGGGAGAGATACGATGGGCACGCCTTTTATCAGCCATTCAAGCTGCTTTCTCTGCCTGCGACGCTTAGAGAGCGTGACTCACCCGTACCTCACACAGGCACGGTGGAATGGGATGGTGGCTGGCTCGCGGGTAGAGAAAGCGGTAATACGAACAAGTATATATTGTCCAATGGTCAAGGTCATCCCGGGGAATGACCCGGCATTGGTGCTGGAGGCGGCAGAACTGCGCTGCCCTTACTGGGGCAAACTCCACTAGGACGGCTCTGCTCCTCTGAAAGGCAGGGCAGGGCCGCTGCAGCTGCCTGCGGTGCTGGGCTGAGGCGATGCTGAGCAGACGCACGCTGCTCACTGCATCCGGAGCAACCTTCCCTCTCTTGCCGGCTTGCATTGGCCTCACGGCCAGGTGAGCCAGACAGGGCATTGACCACTGTGAGTGACATTTAAGCCACAAAACACATCCCAGGTGTTGCATCCAACAGAGGGGGCGTAGATCCTTTTACGACTGTGTTAAAGTCATGAGTAACTAAAGCTGCAACCCTAGTTCTGGAAACTGGTGGCATGGATGACTGTTCTCCAAGGTATGCTCTTTCCCACGCAGGTCAGTGTGTCTGCCTTGGCAAACAGATATCCACAACTCATTGGCAGCTTCATGAGGAGTAACTTGAGTTTGCCTGATGCAAAGTTTTTCCGTACCTGCTAAAGGCTGCTTAAAATCACCCTGACCTCTGCTGGGCTCTGCTGATGTCCTGCCCTGGCCAAATTTGTGGCACGTTAAATAAATGGCACCCTGGAAAGTACTGGGAAATCAGGAGGGGACTTTGTAAGGCTTGTCTCTGTGCCGTGGCAGCCCCAGTTTTGCTGTGCTGGATGGTACAGGCAGTCTTTTGGCAATGTGAGCCTGAAGATGGGCCAGTTCAGGGCTTTGTTACACTGCCAGTTAGACTTTAAAGCTGCCATTAAATGAAGTACGTTCTCCTGTTTGTTAGTTGTGACTACCTATCCTGGAAGGGAATTTAACCATTTGTGCCAGTCGCTTTTTCCTATCATGCCCAGGTTGTTCACAGCTGGACCTTTATCTCAGTACTGTTTGAAGAATTCCTCTTCTGTGAATTTGGTCATTTGCTGATTAAGTGCTGCTGAAATCCTCAGAGCCCAACAGTTCATTGAGCCAGCAAGGAAGCTGGCAGCATTCTGGGTACAGGCTGAATAGCAAGTTTGCATGCACCTCTGAGGAGGACCCGGGTGCTGTATCCAGGCAGAGCACTGGTATTTCCTGTTCTGTTGATTTAAGGGATTATTTGCCAGTTTCGAGTCAGGTCAGTTTAGAATCTCGAATATATTTGTCATGCTTTGGGTGGATCTCCTGGGAATACATCACTTTGTTTTAAAGCATTCTCTGGGTATTAGTCTCTAGATACACCAATCCCTAAGTAGAAATGACATTAAAGTATCAGGAGAGGTTATGTGGAGATGTTCAGTCTCACTGCAGCAGCACAACTTAGTTAAAACCCAGAGTACCAGCACTGAGCTGACCAAACTGACTTCCCATGGCCAGAGTTGGTGGGAAAGAGAGGAGAGCAGGGTCACTGCCCCACTGGCATGGGGGTTGTGAGTCCCTTGGCAGCCCTTTGCCCACACCTGCCCTGTGAAGGGATGCCAACTTGATCTGGCTGTGCCTGGCTCAGCTTCATGCTCAGATTTCAGTCATGTGTTTTCTATTTTGCGTAGTCATTAGAAGTGCTTTTAAGTCTCTTCCCAGATGCTTTTAGTGTTGGATCCATTTCAAAATTTGCATTTCAGCATGAGATAAGGCAATTTCCTATCTTCCTTAGACATAAGTGGGGTTTGTACTTTTCTTTTCTAGGCAACAAGGGAGGACGAAGTAGAAGTGATGGTCTTTCATGCACAGCCTGATATCTGGAGCCCTAGTAAAGGAGCAGGAGCTTTCCATTCCTGTTGCTCTGCAGCTTTGCAGAGGACTTTGCACCCTCTGCTTCAGGAGTGTTTGGTGCAACAGGTTACTTACCTTGGAGGTAACCTCCCCTCTCAAATAAACCCACCCTCTGCCAGTGCAGGGATGGTTCTTTATAGCACCTTCTAAGGCCACTGCTCCAAAACGAAGGTTGGATGCAAAGGCTTCTAGCATTAAGCCAGTGACACTTGCTCAGCATCTCCCAGTTACTTCCATGTATGCTTTCTGTGATTCATGATGGGAGGAAGCACAAGCAGCTGTGTCAAAGGGACTTTTACATGTTCAAGTATCACTTGGCTCATTGCTCAGCCATGTGCAAGTGGGAATATGTTTGCACACCACAAAATGCAAATGCTGGCTAGGGCAAATCTGAGTCTTCTTTGGGATGGCCATGGAAAAAGAGCAGATAGTACATATATGTGGACTGATAGGCACCACCACTGTGCCTAAGGATGTTCTCAATGTTAAGGTCAAGTGATAAGGAAGAATTATTTTATATGAGCTTTAGAAGTATGTAACACTCATCTCTATTTCTCATGCTTCAAACCCAGGAGAACGCCTTGTTTGTCCTTATCGGGTTTTGTGATCAGAAAGACCTTGATCTTTTAAGACAGCGTATTGGGAGGTTATTTTTTTCTCCATATCTATGTATTCTTTCTCTTTTTACTTCTCCACAATTAGTTTCTCAAGGAGGAAGAAGTGCTGGACAAGGTGGAGATTTGGGCACAGAAGTACCTGCATGCTCACCCTATGTGGTTTGGGAGTTTCTCAGCATTCCTGGTTATCTCCGATCCTGACTATGCCAAGGTTCTGTTGGCCAGAGGAGGTGAGAGATGATGGTTTCAGCAACCACAGCCTGCAGATTTCCCATGCCAGCCCCAAAATTCACAGCACGGCAGGATTTTACAGAGAGGTTTTCTTGCAGAAACCATGAAAAGGCATGGCGAGGTACCCCTCCTTCATGCTGTGTCCCAGGTGCTTCAGGCACAGGGCTGCAAGGCTGACCATAGGCTCCAAATCCATTGCTGGAAAATCACACTTCCTCAAGTGCTTCTTGTAAAGGTATCTACTCAGTGCCTGACCCCAGAAAGGAGAAGACACCTGGGGACTTTTTGTAGCAGCTCAGAGTCCTGGTTCCTACTGCAGAGAAGTATCCTTAGTGAATCAAGAAGAAAGGGCGTTGAACAGTGCTGTCTGGGAGAGTTAATAATTTATCAGACCGCACAAACTTTGGACTACCAATATTCCTGATTTTTCCAATGTGTGCATCCACTTTTATATGTGCTTATTGCAGCTGGCATAGACGGAGTTGTTTTGTTGTGAAATACCGATGAGTTCTTCAGGGGTGCCATCACCCAACCTAAAGTGAGAGCCCAGAGGGAGCTCTCAGGTGCAAACCATGGGTTGATGCTACTAAAACATTTACCATTTTATTTTCTCTTTATGTTTTTTGTTTGTTTTTTCTTTTTTACAGATCCCAAGGATAACATTAGCTATAAACACCTTGTCCCATGGATTGGTATGTATTCTCAGGACTTTGCCTACTAGGAATGACGTTAGTCAAAACATGCTGTAAATGAACAGCACTGTACTTGTTCCTTGATGTTTTAGTTATAGCTAAAACCTTCCTGTAATTACATATTACATTTATTGAAAAAGTGCTAAATAGTGCTATTTTTTTATTTTGGGTGAAGAAAAGGTCAGACATAACCATTGTACAAATAAGAACCACTTACATGTCCATAGATAGCAAAGGGTGGTGGTGGGAGAAGCTGATTCAGTGGAAGACTGGTCAAAAATACAGCTGGTGTTCTGAACTTCACTGCTCCACAGTATTGGTGTTTCTTTTCAGAGGCAGCATTGTGTCATTTCAGTGAGCAGGGCTTTGTGTTTCCCCAGGGAACGGGTTGCTGATCCTACATGGGCCAAAATGGCACCAACATCGAAAACTGCTGACTCCAGGGTTTCATTACGATGTCTTGAAACCATACGTGGCCCTGATGGCAGAGTCTACTAACGTGATGCTGGTAGGACTTACAGCTGATGTTTCTCTCTCTGCCCTGTTTTCTTTTCCCCCAGCCTGACTGGTTCGCAGTAACTGCTGGAGCGGGGTTTTCTTTACCTGTGTCCTGATGGTCAGTCTTTCTGAGTCACCACAGATCCCTGCTCACGAGTTGGAAGGAATGAGCAGGTTGAGCCTCCCTGCACTGGCGATGTCTCTGGTACTGCCTTGGGGTCTGTGGCTGAGATCTGAGGATTATTGTTGCTGCGATCCTCAAACTGTGCATGGTCTCAGTCCCAACTGCAACTTCTTTGAGGTGTTCTTATAAATGAGGAATTGAGTACATAAAGGTTCATAATAAAACACGAAAATATAAAAGTTGGAGCAGAGCTGTGCTGAGACCAAGATTTAAGGGTATCGTTTGTTGTAAACATACCCATGACTGGTTTGCAATCCCTGCCATGCCTCAGAAATACTTCACTGTTCTTCCATCCACTGGTGCTGGACATGATGGACAACAGTGTGATCCCACAGGGGTCAGTGTTGGGCCCAGTGCTGTTCAACATCTTTATCGATGACATGGACGAGGGAATTGAATCCATCATCAGCAAGTTTGCAGATGATACTAAGCTGGGGGCAAATGTTGAACAGCCGGAGGGTAGGAAGGCCCTCCAGAGGGACCTTGACAGGCTGGAGAGATGGGCAGGCTCCAACAGTATGAGGTTTAACAAGACTAAGTGCCGGGTTCTTCACTTTGGCCATAACAACCCCATGCACCGCTATCGGCTGGGGGAGGAGTGGCTCGAGACTAGTGAAGTGGAGAGAGACTTAGGTGTACTGATTGACAGGAAACTCAATATGAGCCAGCAGTGTGCCCAGGTGGGTAAGAAGGCCAATGGCATCCTGGCCTGCATCAGGAACAGTGTGGTCAGTCGGGACGGGGAGGTTGTCCTTCCCCTGTACACAGCGCTGGTCAGACCTCATCTTGAGTACTGTGTGCAGTTCTGGGCTCCCCAGTTTAAGAGGGATGTTGAGCTGCTTGAGAGGGTCCAGAGAAGGGCAACGAGGATGGTGAAGGGACTGGAGGGCAGGCCCTATGAGGAGCGACTACAGGAACTGGGACTGTTCAGTCTGGAGAAGAGGAGGCTCAGAGGGGACCTCATTGCTGTTTACAACTACCTGCGGGGAGGTTGCAGCCAGATGGGTGTAGACCTCTTCTTCCAGGCTGACGACACCAGAACGAGAGGGCACGGCCTCAAGCTGCGCCAGGGGAGGTTCAATCTTAACGTTAGGAAGCGGTTCTTCACAGAGAGAGTAATTGCATATTGGAATGGGCTGCCCAGGGAGGTGGTGGAGTCACCATCCCTGGAGGTGTTTAAGAGAAGACTGGACGAGGAGCTTAGTGACATGGTCTAGCTGGGGGGTGTAGGGCTGGATGACCCTGGGCCCCTTCCGGCTCGGAGTGGCCTGCTAGACTGTGAGGGATCTAGGTTGGTGTTACGCTCTGCGATGTGCTCTCGGTCTCTGTACGGGTGTTAGATGGTGAGTTGGACTAGATGATCCTATGGGTCCCTTCCAACTCATGGTATTCTGTGATTCTGTGATTCTGTGATCTACAGGCGCCAGGCTTTGTGCATATGAACTGTCAGGAGTCTGGGTGCTGGATTTATTCTTTCTCCTTTGCCTGCCTCGCTCCAGCCTCTCCAGCAGCTTCAAGTGGATTCTGGCTGGATCCCTTCTATTGGCCCAGGGAACAACCAGGAGCCAGGGGCTGGAGAGCCAGGAGAGCTTTAGCAATGTACACAAGTGCTGGGGAGTTTAGGATTCCTTGCAGACAATGCAAAGTGCCTACTGTGGGAGCCCATGCCACCAGGTGGCAATCATTGTATGTGCTATGGACCTGCATCTGCCCGTATAAACCTGATTTCATGATGTGGGAGATCAGATGTGACTCTGCTCTTCCCTCTCCTCCTTTTCTCAGCTTTTGAGTCCACTGGTGCCTTACAGCCACAAAGGAACATCATGTCTGCGAGACACTATTTATAGTTTCTTTAGGGATCCCCTATGGCAAGAGTCAAGTCAGAGCTTCCATATTATACTCTGGTAAAATAGTGGCAGAGAAAAAACCTTGGTTCAAAGTTTGCATCTTGGGCACCAAACTCATATGTGCTTGAGAGCAGACCCAGTGAAGCCCAGTTCCAACTCTTGTGCAGAGAACACAGTGCATCCTAAGAAAAACTTTGGAAGCATGCCCCATCACTCAGCAATTCACCTGTCCTGGGCCTCTCCAGGGTGCCCTTGCCTCAGGGTAGGGTATACCTAGGCTCATCACTACCAGGATCCAAGAATAGCAACTGCCTGAGGTACACCTTGCATTAGCCATCCCAGTCTTGGCTTCTCTTTTCCTGGACTTTGATGGTAACTAAGAGATCCTATTCTTTTTTTTTTCCATTTCTCTGGGATGTATCCCTATTTGAGCACTCATTTAACCAGTGGGTGACTGCAGATCGTGCAACTCACCCTTGTCTTCTCATTTCTGTCTCCTTTGTGCCTAGGATAAATGGGAAAAGCTCATCCCAGATGGGAAACCAGTGGAGCTTTTTGAGCACATCAGCTTGATGACTCTAGATAGCATCATGAAATGTGCCTTCAGTTGTCACAGCAACTGCCAGACCGACAGGTCAGTGCTGGCTGCCCCAAACCTTGGCAGAAAGTTTGCACCTCAGAAGGGAAATGGCCAAATTGCTTGTCACGGTGCTCCCAGATTTACAGGCTTCTACTTTTCCTCTGTCCCCAGGAAAAACACCTACATCCAGGCTGTCTATGACCTCTGCTACATGGTGGAGCAGCGCCTCCTCATCTTCCCCTACCACAATGACTTCCTTTACTGGCTCAGCCCCCATGGATTTCGGTTCAGGAAGACCTGCCGGCTCGCTCATGACCACACAGGTATTCCCTGCCTTCATCCTCTCCCAAAGCATTAGAACAGGGTGAGTGATTGCTGACTAGAGGGATTTCAGTTACCTCCTTGCCTGTGCAGTGATCTTGCCTGGAGGTTCAGAGCTAGGATGCATCAGCTTGGAGCAGTGGTCTGATCTAGACATGAAGCAAGGGGATCTCACAGCTCCTGGGTTATCAAACTGGACTAACAAAGGAATTCCCCTCTGGGAACACTCCTGCTGAATGACCAGAGACTGGTGAGATGAGGGATAGACCCTTCAGGCTGCACCAATGCAAGGAATGATTCTCCTTTCCAAGCCAGGTGTGATTTTAATGCATGAGGGGTGTGTAAAATAGACTGAGAAACTTGTGGCAGACAAAGAAGTTTGCAGAAGAGGATGGCCACGTGCATGGCATTTGTTGCTGTGCTGCTGAAAATGCTAAACTCTCTGGGATGCAGAAGCACATGTCTGAGCAGTGGTCAGCCCCTTGGATGAGCTTTGGATTTGGAGGATGATTTTGCAGCTTGGCATCTCCTGTCCCTGCTGAATCTTGAACTCTTTCTCTCCTAGACAAAGTGATCCGTGAGAGAAAAGAATCCCTAAAAGATGAACGGGAATTTGAAAATATCCGGAAGAAGAGACATTTGGACTTCTTGGACATTCTGCTGTGTGCCAAAGTGAGTGCTGAGGAGTGGGTGTACACTAGAGATGCTCAGGACTGCATTAAAAGTCATTAAAAGCCATTAAAAAAATTAGCCCAGTTCTGCCCATTGAGGAGAGGCCAAGGTGATCAAATTCTCTATCATTGAAATGTTGGTAGTGTGCTTTTGAGAATACAACATGCAGAGTGATTTCATAGTCCTGGTGGTTTAATATGAGAGGATAAAGAGTTTTATAAGTGAAGGGAAAGGGGCACTAAATTCAGTGTAAACAGGCATTGGTTTCATTTATATGTATCCCATGGGCATCATCACACCCCTCTGCAATAGCTGAAAGAATTTAATGGTCCCTCCTGGGATTTTCTTATATATATATATATATATGTACGTATGTATATATTTACATATTTTCAGATATTCATGTATTACATATAAATATATTTATATATATATATGTCACTATAATACATGTACATGTTATATATATGAGATATATATGGATTTTATGTATATGGGCCACTGAGAGTGTCTCTGGACTGTTAGGATGAGAATGGAGCTGCATTGTCTGATGAGGACCTGCGTGCTGAGGTGGACACATTCATGTTTGAGGGCCACGATACGACAGCCAGTGGGATCTCCTGGCTTTTCTACTGCCTGGCATTACACCCTGAGCACCAAGCACGGTGCCGGGAGGAGATCCAGGGGATCCTGGGGGACCGTGAGACAATTCAGTGGTAAGGCTGCACATTTCCTCGGCTATTTTTGCCTGTCGCTGCCATTTCTATGTGAGTAATGTCTCCAAGGCTCAAAAGCTGAGGTGCTAAAGGTTGTCCCATGCACAGAGAGTTCATAGGAGAGAGGAGGTATTGCATCCGTCAGTTAAATCTGCCACACTGCAAGGGACATTCTGAATGCCATACCAAGTCCAGCATTGTACTTTGTTCTCTCCTGATTCCTCTCCACAGGACATCATAGTCATGGCTTTTCACCTTACTTTTCACTGTCACTTTGCACTTGAGCTTGTTCAGAGGTTGTTAAGGTTGTTCAGAGGTGTTCTGGCATCCCCAGCTTGCAGCAGCCTTTGGTTGGACATCCTGGGTCCCTCTGTACACCCTGTCTGCTGTCAGGGGATCTGCCCAGCGGGTTGATAGCTGTGGGGCTAGGGGCCTCCAAGTGCAGGGCAGCAGGGGGGAATGTGGGGCTCAGCCTGGCTCTATCCCAACAGGGACGACCTGGGCAAGATGACTTACAGCACCATGTGCATCAAGGAGAGCCTTCGCCTTTACCCACCAGTGCCTGGTGTGTCCCGGCAGCTCAGCAAACCCGTCACCTTCCCTGATGGACGCACCTTGCCAGAAGGTCTGTAAATCCTATTCTCACTTCACAAAATTGTGCTCTCAGATATCACCTGCATCCTCACTACCTGTGACAGAGCAAAGGCAACAACCCTGCCTCTGTGACTTGCTCCTCACTGGCACTGATGTTCGGATAGGGCTGTGCAGATGTTGGCATCCTGTTGATGGAGTGAGATCTGGGCTGTACAGCTGGATCCCCCTGATGTCCTTCCTGCCACCATTGCTGTAGGGCAGCTGTGCCTGTGCCAAGTTCCTTCTCTTCCTGGCCAAGCACAAGCTCAAGGCTTACCCATTTTAGCAAATGGCACAGGGGGACAGGAACTGATCCCATCCCAGCTTGCACGTGGGATGTCCTGTGCTGCTGCTTTCCTTCTCTGATTTGGCTCACAACTGGGCAGTGTTGGCAGGGGAATGATGTGCCTATGCTTCTGGTGCCTTCTTCATTTCCACTATTTGGCTGTTTACAACTAAATAAATGGAAAATATTTAATTTTCTCTGAAGCCAATGACAAAACCTTCATAGGTTTCCAGTCGACAGATAAGACCGTGATGGTTTTGACAGACCTTTGGGCAAGCATGCTGCAACCTTCCCTTTAGTTTCTTTGTCAGTGAGCCCTTTTCTCAATTGCTTTACAGGCAGTGTCGTTGCAATAAGCATTTACCTCATTCACAGAAACCCTGCAATATGGAAAGATCCTTTGGTGAGTTTTCTTTTGCCCTTCTAATAATTTTTTTCCTTTATGCTGTCCCTCTTGCCATGTCCCCTTCACCTGTTAGCAGTAGAGCAGAGTGCTCTTTTCAATGGGGTTCTTCAGAAATTAGGTGGTATCACGTTTCTGAAGATACTCGTCAGTCCTGTGTTCCTTAAATGTTCTTAATTTCCAGGTGTTTGACCCTTTGAGATTTTCCCCGGAGAACGTCTCTGGCAGGCACTCTCATGCCTTTCTGCCTTTTTCTGCTGGAACAAGGTAAAGTGAATTGAACACTCAAGGAGGAGTGGGCAGAGACCACCACCTGAAGTCCTGGCCCTCCAGTGTTATAAACAGTTCATGAGCAAATAACAAGTGTTTTTGCTGCAGAGGGGTTCTGTTATCTGCAGCCAAAATGGGAAGGCAACACTGCCATGGCCCTTCTGGGGACAGGGAACTGGGTCTCAAAGCTGTGGAGCATCCTGGTGGTATCGTGGCGGGGGGGTTCAGCATTCTGAGCTCATCCACTCTCCTCTCCTTGATGCAGAGACCACATCCCACCCTTCTGCCCTTTGATTCTCCCTTCTCCCCATCTCCCAATCCTTCCCTTTACCCTGTGCTCACCCTGCCGAAACAAACACACTGCAGACCCTTTCATCTCTGCTGGCCTCTTTGTTGGCTTCCCCATCTCCCTCCTTCTCCATGCTCATCGAACACATACGCATGAGCTCCCAGTGCACCCCTGGATTCCTCCTGCTCAGCCCATGCCCCTGCCTTCACTACCTAAAACACTGCCAGGATCCCACCAAGCTGCAGAGGGGAAGGTTGGGTGAGAANACCTCTATGGTCTTTTCCAACCTTACTGATTCTGTGATTCTGTGATTCTGAGAGGTCTGGGGTTGGCCCCAGGGGTTTGCTGTGCCCAGCACTGGGATGGGTTGGCTGAGCTGCTGTTTTACCACAGGAACTGCATTGGGCAGCAGTTTGCCATGAATGAGATGAAGGTGGCACTGGCTCTGACTCTGCTCCGCTTCGAGCTCTTGCCTGACCCTGCCCAACCTCCCCTCAAAATAACTCGGATCGTCCTTCGCTCCAAGAATGGGATCCACCTGTATCTAAAGAAAATCCGCTAATGCTGGAAAACATTCTGCCTTCACCAGAGGGAGGGACCAAGCAGATGACGGGACAATGTGTCTCTGGAGCAAAAGTGCAGGGCAGGATTTGTGGATGGGAATTCCCAGTTTCAGTGCTTCTTCCACCAGCTGAAAGCCCTTTCTAGGCTAGGCTAAGGTGGCTGGGATGACATTGCACAGACCTATTGTCATCTACTCCAGAGCACCGATCTCGGAACTAGTGGGCATGACCATGCTGTCTGTCCTCTGCCCATGTATAACAGCTGGCCTGGCCTGGGAACATCTGCAGGTCCCACCAGCTTCCTTCTTAACAAATCCTGCCTTCCCACTCATGTCCGTGACCGTTTCCAGCTCTGTTCCGTCATCAGCACCTTCCTCAGTGCCTGGAGGTCAGCCCTCCTCTCCTGCAGCAGGGACAACCGATGGCAGACCTCTGTCTCACTTCTCACACTCAGTATGTGTGTCTGTTCTGTTGAAAACACTAATTCTGGTTTGGGGTCTGAAATTCTGCCCAGGCTGCAAAAGATTCTGTAATTTTTGTCTTAATAAACCAGTAATTTTTCCTGCAATAGCAGCTGTGTTGTTTATACTGCTGGTGCTTGCCCACCTCGTCGCAAAATTCCTTTAGAAATGGGAGATGGGGAGGAAGCCCATGCACATCAAGAGATCACCCTGGAGGTGTGTGGCCAGGCAAGGCAACTGCCTGTAGGTCCCCAGCCACAGCCAACACGGCATCTCCTGCCATGGACAACTCCTTGACAAGGGTCCAACATGCAATCTTCAATTAAAGTTTGGATAGTTAGAAAGGACTTTTTCCATCTCTCTTTTCTTTGTATTACATATATTTTATTTTCCTAAGCTGATAAATTTATGAAAGTTGTATGCTTGAGGTACACTGGAGAACACTAGTGAGCTGTCCTCTGCGTCTGCAGTAATCATTTTTGGGGTCAAATATCACACATCTAACTGAGAAATACACTGAATGCTGCTGTTGCAATTATCATTACAGTGATGTTAACTGTGGTTCCAATACTGGAACTGCTGTGCAGGAAGACAGCAGCTGACTTCATGCAGCTCTCATCTCCAGAGGCCAACTCCAGCTGCCTGTTCCCTCTTCAGACACGAGGTGCAGCTCTTGAGTTGAGATCAGAATTATCCTTGCAATGGAAAGAGAGTGTGCTTATCAAAATGTGAAATGTTATAAAACTATGAGGCAGCACAAGCTCTTTGGAGGGCCATATCAGGATACAGAATTATCTTGATAAATTGAAAAACTGCTGCAGTGAATGGGATGCAGGTCCTTAAGTACAAGAGCAGGCACAGGCATTGCACAAAACCAAGAGAGGAAATGACTGTTAGGCAGCAATCTCTCAAAAGGATATTCTATAGATATAGAGACTGAAAAGATAATATGAATCAATAACATTCTGCTGTTGCAATCAAAGGGAGCATAGTACTTGGATACGTAAACACAAATATGTCTCAAAAAATTTTCACTTGCATCTCTTTCACTGGATGAAATGACACAGTGTCCTTCAACCCTGTGTGGAGGTTTAAGCATAAAGGCAAGTGCATTTACTCCAAGCTTACATAATCCAAAGTGCAAAATGAGAGAATTTTTAATCAAAATAACTGAAGTCACTTGAAGCAAATTACATAAATCTCTGTACTGGATGCAATTTTCTTCTAAAGATAGGATCAGAAAAAAACCAACCTTGTTAGTTCTGTGATTCTGTGATTTGGGGCACAAAAGAAGCTGCTGCTTTCCCAGCTAGGTAGTCCAAAACATTAATGTTCCAGACCCTGGGATGTAAAAGCCTGACTGCTGCTGTCTTCACCCTCTTCAGCCATTGTCACCCTCGTGACTTTTAGGATTAACTAAAAATGCTCTGCAGCATTCTCATCATCCAGTGTTGTGCTTGTGGCTTCTTCACATGAGAAGGGAGCAGAGCCTCATTCCCCCTGCAGCCATGTACCCAAACAGAACATAAGATCTGCTCACAAAGCTTTCCTTGGTGCTAACAGCCACCAAGTCCATGACCTAGAGGAACACTCTTCTAAATACCATCACACATGACAGCCCAGCTCCCAGTTTTCCCAAGCCAGATGGGTCAGCACTGCATACTTGGCCAACTCTCCATGGCAGACCAGCAAGCCTACATCCCACATCCTGCATCCTGCATCCCATATCCTGCATCATGTTGCATCCCACTTCCCATATCTCACATCCTGCAGCCTGCTTTCCACATCTCAAGTCATCTCAAGTCTTGCATCACAAATCTTTCATGGCTGCTCTGCTTCTGAATTGAGAGATGAGCTGAGGTTGCAACAGGGCTTCTGGAGTTCCTCTGTCCCAGTGCCAGAGTGATCCAGATATTTTTTAATCATTCCCTGCTTTCTGCAGAAATGGTACTTGAAAATATAATGACTGACCTTGGACTGCACAGTTCAGACCTGAAGATGACTAATTGAACACGAACTCATGAGAAAGGCTATGTGGAGTGCAACAGTCTTTGTTTCAGTGAAAAACATCTTGGATTTTTCCCATTGCTGCAGCTTGGTCTTTCAACAGAGTCACAGCAAATATGTCACCTGCTCCCACGGTTTTCCCTTTCCCCACAGAGTCTGTCATCATTGCTGTGCAGCCACATCCCCGTCCCAGGAAGGATTCCTGTCCATCACAGTCTGCTGGTGGCACTTTCTCTAATGCTGCGAGGCATGATGGAAGCAGCAAAACTAGCAGGGAGAGAAGTTTGATCACACCACCAGGAATGCAGTCCCTGCGCGGGACCCATGCCACTCTCCAGGCAAATTCATTATCCAGTGGTACCAGCAATTTCTGTCTAAACCCCTCTGGGATTTTACACTGGAAGCAGCCTGTAAATTAAATAAGTATTGCAACGTATTTGTAAGACAGCTGTATTAAATGCTTCCAGATATACATTCATCCTCGAGACATGTGCGGTCAGATGGGATCCAGGCAGCTTGCATTACTCTGCAACACATGCAGGGCTCTTGCCATGATTTTCTCATCTATCATGTGTTTGGAAGCTTGAAGTGCTATTATTTTTTTTTTTGGCATTACAGCTCCATTTCATCTGTCAGCATTAAGTGCTGCAGGAACACACAGGGACAGATGGATCAGGACTCTTCTTCCTATCTGAACAAACACAGGCACAACCAGGGAAAGCAGCTGCTGCAGGGTCATGCTTTGGGGCACAGTACCCCATTTGCCACCTAAATTTTACCTGCTCAATAAACCAGTTCTTCTGCAGTGAATGCCAACAGTACAAGTTTAATCAGTGAGGAAGATCCTCACCTTCTTCTGTTCAGGTGTCTAAAGTAAGTGGAGAAATTCCCAAGACTCAGAAAGCAACTTCTGCAGCCTGATGTGCCCCTGGTTGTGGCAATTCTTCAGTGTAATGGGGGGTTCTTTTATGTTGGTGGCCTGACCTGTCATGGCCCCACTGCCATCACATCAACATCCACAGCATCAAGCCAGCACTCCAGAGGCTCTCTGCAAATGTTTGACAACCTTCCAAGTGTCCTTTAACACTCAGCTGCAGTTTCATGAGCCTCAGCTATGCAGAAGGCCAAGTCACGGCTCTGTTCACTCTGCCAGCTTCCCCAGACTCCTTTGGCTACCACAAGACTCATGTACTTGCTTTCTCATGTTGAAATTTTCTTTTTGAGTTCTACATTTTCAGGACTCCAGAAAGCAACAGGGATATAGATTCTCCTTGTGCTAACAGATTGTTTCAGCCTCGTCCCAAGCCCTTACCAAACCAGTGCTGTCCCCTGTCACTTTTCTCCACTTGCAGCTCTGTGGCCATTTCCCTTTCCCTTTTGAACTTCCATGTTTTCTTCCTCTTCAAAAAACCCTGAGTTATCTTCCCCAGGCTGTGGTACAGAGAGATGAAGAGTGTTCATGGTCTCTCTTGCCATAAAACCTCTGAAATATCTGCTTGAGAAAAGCTTTTCTCTTCCTTCCAACAGTGAAACAGAATGCAGAGGCGGGGGCTGGATTCAGCACCCAGTTTTGCTATCATCTAAGTTCAGATTCTTGCTCCAAACCCCCATAAATGTGGGTTTAGCTGCTCTGTCTCCTATGTTCCCTCTGTATCAGCTCAGCGCTTTACTTCTCACTTGACCTTCAAGACAAACCATATCCCTTGAATCCTTGCTCAACAGCTGTTACTGGCTATTTTATAACTAAAAGGCAACCATGTTCATATCAAGGTGTCCAAGGACTTTGTCACCACTGAGAATTCCTCGCCAAGTGTGTGAAAAACTAACACTGCTCAGTATAATGCCTGCTGGGGATGTTGTGCAAGGCAACAAAAGGAGTGTGTCTCATGGAGAGAAAGTGGGATGACTAATGCCAGACAGAGTATAGATCCCCTTCTGGCTTTTTCCAAGTCTGAAGAACCAGGGACACCATCTTAATGTATGTTACAGGAGTCCAGTTCAGGGAACAATCACATTGTAGAGCTGAAGAACAATGTTAGGACAGGGCTCAAGCAACCAAAGCACCCAAGTCTGAGGAGATAAAAGAGATTTTCAGCTGTTGTCATAGTTTCTTTTCAATGCACATTCCTGCCATATTAGCAAAAGCTCCATGCCATGTGGACAGCTGTATTGTTGACTGGTCTCTCTTATCCCAGCTAAGGAACTTACACAACTACTATTTCTAGGGAAGTGTCAAAGAAACTTACTGTACAGATAACATTAGTAGACTAATAAAAGGTTATTTGCAGCCCAAGGACAGACTGAGAGTAGATCCTAGAACTGATATCTTTCAAGAGTAAAGTGTGTTTCTAGAGCAATCTTCTATTATCAGTATGCAGGAACTATGGACAGCAGTCCCTCACATGAGTTTATGTCAGCCAAACACTTTAAATCTCCCTGAGACTGAATATGAATGGTATCGCCTATACACACAGCTTCATCTTTGTAATCATTAATGAACAGGACACGAGCCAGCTGAGGGAAAAGTCACTCCACTCACTCTCACTCATTTTTGTGGAGTCAAGCAATTCTCAGACAGGGGTTCTTGCAACATTTGTTCGAATATTCTTCTTCTGTCTAAAAAGTGTAAGTGTTTTCATTGGGGCTGCGCATGTTCCCTTCAGTCAACAGTCTCCATGTCTATGCTGCTATAAAACTTACATATCTGAAAAATAAATTTCAGATAAACAGTATTTTTTCAATAAAATAGAATAATTCTTCAATCAAAAAACATGGGTTTCAATTGGACATGGCATATTTTAGACTAAAAACTAAAGGAAAGTGCCCAAATATCAGAAGTCCTTTGTCTGAGAGGTGTTTTACACTGGAGAGAACCACCCACAAATTGAGCAACCTTTGATCAGCCTATCAAACTACCAGTTCCAGCAGCTGATAACCCATTCAATCCTCATAATATCCCAACATGCAAATGGGAAGTTATTTCAACCCATCTGCAGATCCTCCTCTTTGCAAATGTCTGAAGTGAACCACACACAGCAGACTTCCAGCCCAAGTCTTCCACCAGCTCCACATTGCCCATTCCAGGCTTCTACATTTCTGGGATGTGAGCCCATGTAACCAACAGGATCTGCTCAGGGATTGCTAGAAGGGTCCTGTGTGGGGCCCAACCAAGCACTGCATTAGAGAGGTAAATGCGGTGATGTGGAAACTTTTTTCGAGGATGATGAGATGCCATGTGGACAGGGGAAGGAGGCATCACCAGGACTGTAGAGGGAACGTCACCCTATCCCTACACTTCCCCATTAGAAGTGACTTCAGCTTTTTTTTTACTCATGTTGCTGCCCTGCAGCTCTTCTTTTCCTTATCTCTTCTGCTGACCAGGGTAATCCTTCTGGACAGCAGTTTTGTGTCCTGGCCTGTCTGTGGCAGGAGTTCTTAAGGAACAGGTCCATGTCTCTTTTGTGCTTTTGAGGTTATGTCCATTCTCTCGATTATAACCTGGTAGAGCTGGGTGATGCTGCAGTCACTCAGCACTGCTTTTCCAGATGAAGGTGGCCGAATCCATCCAGCCCACTCATTGGGAAGAGGTGGCCTGTGTGTTCCTCACTTCACATTGGCAGACAAACTGTTTCCATACCCGAACTGTCTGAGGATAACGCAGAGGTCAGATAGAATTCCAGCCTGGCTACCTCTCACCTCTACCCTGCTCTGGCTTCAGCTACCTGGGCATGGAGGACTGTGAGTGTGTGTGACAGTGCTGCGGGGGTTTAGGGGACTTCAAAGAAAGCAGGGAATATGCACAGGTTGTTTGTTATGCAAGCTGCAGTGACGGGTTAAAGGGTGAGTGGGAGCAGCATGTGATTGGGCTGCTGGTCGAGGTGACGCATTGTTTACTGTGATGTTTCTGCTGCTATAAATTGCCGTCAGCTCCACTTCACCAGGCTCAGCTCCAGCTGAGGAACTCCCCTTCAGGCGTAGGCGTGAGAGAAGCAGAAGAGAAAGAGGCAGGAGAAAGCCGAGTCAGGCAGCACAGACCAGCATGGCATCTCTGCTGGAAAACGTAGCCAAACCTTCCACTGTCATCCTGCAGCTGTCCGTGGTGCTTGGTGTAATCTTCGTGCTGCTGAAGGCAGTCCAGTTCTACCAGGAGAGGAAGAAACTCGTCAAAGCTCTGGAGGCATTTCCTGGCCCCCCAAAACACTGGCTCCATGGCCACAATCACCTGGTAAGGAGTAAGCTGGGCTCAACCAGGGTGGGTTTGTCCTGATGACTGTGCAAGCGATCAGTCAGGATGAGAAACTCTGGATTTGTGTGTTCCCTGCTCCTGTCTCTTCCTACAGTCCCTTTGCAATACCTTTCCTTTCCTCTACCGGCAGCATAAAAACCCGTGTGGCAAGTCTGCCCACTCTTGCTTTATTTCCGAAGAGGGGATGTCCTGCATGTTTTCCACGAGAGGGCAAATATAACCTCTGCTCTCCCTGGTATGTCCCTCTTTTTACACCCTTCTTCAGTCCCTGCTTAATTCTCATTGCAGATATGTTCTGAAACTATATTACATCAAATTGTGACCTGGGGAGAAGAATACCCCTATGCCTTTCCAAGATGGTTTGGACCAGTCTTTCCTTCTGTAATAGTCCACCATCCTGAATATGCCAAAAGCATACTTGGCCGAACGGGTAAGTCTCTGCACTCAACTTTTTTTTCTTTCCAAATAAATCATAGGAAACCTGCCTAGAGTCATCCAGTCTGTCAGCTTCCTTCACACCTATTGCAATTGCTCTTTTTTGCTCCTCTTCACAAACTCCCAGCTTGCCCCAGGTTTCATGGAGCAGTGTGTATTCTTGTGCAGAACAGTGACCAGGTGCCTGTTTCTTCCAGTTCTCTGTCTCCATTGTCACTGGTCTTACTGCCTTCCCTTTGAATCTACCACCATAGTATTTGTGCTTCCCAGTAAACTCAGCAATATGGGTGAGCGGGCACAGCAATGGCTCTCAGAAGAGGTCTTAAGCCTTCTCATCTGCTCCATTTTGTGAGGCATGATGCCTGTAAGTGGTACACACATGGAAATATCCAGTAACTCCCATCCATTGTTTTCAAATTTGGGATTTGCCATGGCCATTTCTTTTCCACACACATTTTTTGTTCTACATTTCTCTGTTTTTTCAAGTCCACTGAGGTCATAATTGTAGATGACCACTTTTAAACTCTAGTAGCGGAGAATTTTACATATTGAAATTAGATTAATTCTATCTTGCGATTTAGAGGACCAATCCAATGACAATTTATCCTAACTTTTCTTTTTTGCTGTGTTGAAGTCATTAGTCATTCATACATTTCTGATATCTGTTTTGTTTTACAGACCCCAAGTCCAGTATACCCTACAAATTCCTAATTCCCTGGATTGGTAAGTCAAAAGCAGTAGTAAGGCTGTCAGAGCTGTGATTGGAGCCTGGAGGAGCTGACTGCACCTCTGCTGTTTGTGCCTTCAGGGAAGGGGCTGTTGATCCTGGAAGGAGCCAAATGGTTTCAGCATCGGAAGATGCTCACCCCAGCCTTTCATTATGATGTGCTGAAATCTTACGTGACCCTGATGTCAGACTCAGTCAAGGTGATGCTGGTAAGAATTCCTACTGCTTCTACTTTCGCCTTTCAGCTGTGCCATTGTGAAAATAAGCAGATGTGGGAATCAGTGAGGGGAAGAGATTGCATTTAGTTTCTAGAATTTCACTGAACTTCTGGAGTAGTTTTGAAGTTCTGAAATTTCTCCCCTCACCCTCCTTTGGACATTCCACTTATTCTTTCTTTTTCTTTCCTCCCCCTGCCCCCAGTAAAATCAACCACTGCTGGAGTATTCTTTCCTAGCCCAGTAACGATAAACCTGGAAAAAGTAATGCAGAAGAGTTTTATTAGATTTACAGACTATATTGTAAACTAGGGCTGCTTGCAGAAAATAAAATAAATAGCAGTGTGGATCTGGGAAGAGGCACAGGAAAATATGACCTGATCATAGATGGTAGCCTTTCCCTCTTTACCTCTGTGTCCACCTCTAGGATAAATGGGACAAGAAGAGCACAGAGAGGAAACCAGTGGAGCTCTTTCAAGACGTCAGCTTGATGACACTAGACAGCATCATGAAATGTGCCTTCAGTTTTAATTCCAACTGTCAGACTCAGGGGTCAGTGCCTGAACTTTTAAATCCTGGGAAGGCTTGTGGTCCTGTTTCCCCACTCACATTGCCAACACCACTTTAACCTTGGCCTCCTTACAGCAACTCACACTATTACATTAGAGCTGTTTATGACCTAAGCTACCTCCTGAGCAAAAGACTCCAGAAATTTTCTTTCAATGATGTCTTCTACAACTTGACTCGCAAAAGCCGTGAGTTTCAGGATGCCTGCAGGCGGACCCACACCCACACAGGTATTGCTCCCCCTTTCTCCCCAGTCCTGTCTCCCAGCTGAACCTCTCCCCCACTTGCACCTGCAGTGGCTTAGAGGGGAGTTGCAGCAGGCACTGGCCAGAGGGTTATACATTAAACAGAGCCCAAGCTGCTGACCAAGCGGTCAAGTAAACGAGGCCTGTGGAGGGGCGAATAACTGATCACTCTTTTGTTCAGATGAGGTAATAAAAGAAAGAAAGATGTTGCTGTCCAATGAGAAGGAACTTGACAAGATACAAAAGAAGAAGCACCTGGATTTTCTGGACATTCTTCTTTGTAGCAAGGTAAATGCTCAAAATGGTCATATTAAATGTTAAAGAACAAACCTGCCCAGCACTGAGGATGCATCAGCAGGGATCCATCCAGCCCCTGGCTGAAATTGCTGGCAACAGCTTTCCCTTTGCAGCTTTCCTAGCTCAGGGAAAGGTCAGTGGAAAAGGAAGGAAATACAAATGTGTAAGATACAGTGACTGAACATAAATACCCTGAGCAGACTTTCATCTTTCTTGATAATTTCAGGTGAGCGCACTAATAGTGTAAAAGAGGTTAGCTGCCAGAAACCAGAGAAGAATGAGGTCTTTGGAAAGGTTACAAAGGAGGGCATCTTGTCTGTAGTTCTCTCAAGAGACTTTTTTTTCCCTTACCTTTAGTAGTTTTGCCTTCACAGACATCTTCAGATACTCTGGAAAGAAGCTGCCATTTGTTTTTCTAGAAGAAGATACATTCTGCGCTCACTCTGCCTTTCTGGAGCTGCCACTTTCTGTTGCGTTCCAGTTTGAAAGAAAAGTTCTCCAAACCAAACTACTGAAAAATGTAATGGGGAATGTTGATAGCGAATTGAACAGAGTGTCCTTCTTATGGGCTGGGAACTTGTTTCCCACCAAAGCCCAACTCGGTCGCTCTGTTGACTACAGAGTTGGCAATAGCAGGTCTTGACTGTTCCCACATATATTGGATATATATTCTGCTGACTTCCTGATGTACAGGAAAACACAATCATGCAAGTGATTCTAATCATACAAGTTCTTTGGGTATAAAAATAAAAGACTTGTGTGCTTAAGGATGATATGCTATCCTCTTTATTAGGATGCAAATGGAGTTGGACTGTCAGATGAGGACCTGCGTGCCGAGGTGGACACGTTCATGTTTGAGGGCCATGATACCACAGCCAGTGGGATCTCCTGGCTCTTCTACTGCATGTCATTACATCCAGAGTACCAGCAACGCTGCAGGGAGGAGATCCAGGGGATCTTGGGAGACCGAGATACCATTGAATGGTGAGCTAGGACTTCTTATTCCTTTACCATGAACTCTTTTAATTTACCCTTTAAGCCTTTGACATGGTCCCCTGCATTCACCCGCCACACCCCACAACATCCTTCTCTCTAAATGGGAGAGGTATGGATTTGATGGGTGGACTGGTGACTGGTTGAGGAATTGGTTGGAAGTTGGCATCCAGAGGGTACTGATCAATGGCTCAACGTCCACATATAGGTCAGTGACAAGTAGTGTCCCCCAGGAATCCATACTGAGACCACTACTCTTTAATATCTTCATCAATGGCATAGACAAAGGGATCTCCAGTGCACCCTCAGCAGCTTTGCTTTCAGGGAGGACCTTGTGAAGATGACCTACACCACGATGTGCATCAAAGAGAGCTTGCGCCTGTTCCCACCAGTTCCTTCCGTGTCCCGGCAGCTCTCTAAACCTGTCACATTTCCGGATGGACGCAGCTTGCCAGCAGGTCTGTTGAGTTTGTTCATCCTTCATGCTCCTGTCCATGAGAAGTGGGGCATTTTCACTAGCACTGCTGTATGAAGGGGGATGGTGGGTCGTCCAGTCTCTCTTCTCTCTCTGAAGAGATGTATGGGGCTGCCACAGCTTGCCACCACAGTGAGCCTGGAAAGAACGGCCAGAGCGAGTCCAAGGACATGCTCCAGGGAACCAGGGTGTTTAACGGAGCTCCTAGGGGACATGTACAATGTTTTTTCTGGTCAGGTAAAAGTGATACACTGATGCAAAAAATGGGGCTCAACTCTGAGGTCATTGTCTTGTTCATGTGAGAATTTCTGGAGGTGACCTGCCGGGACACAAGAATGAGAGAACATGGCCTTAAGCTACGCCAGGGGAGGTTTAGACTGAATGTTAGGAAGAGGTTTTTCACAGAGAGAGTGATCGCTCATTGGAATGGTCTGCCCAGGGATGTGGTGGAGTCGTCATCCCTGGAGGTGTTTAAGAGAAGACTTGATGAGGAGCTCAGTGACATGGTCTAGTTGGTGAGGAGTTGGACTAGATGATCTTGTGGGTCCCTTCCAACTCGGAATAGCCTGTGAGCCTGTGACAGGCTGGGCATCACCTGTCAGATCTCCTACAAAAGCCCCTGCAGTGCCTAGGGAGGGAGTTCATCCCAAAACCAACTCTCCTACTTCCTCACTCTGAGATGTTATGCACTTTTTCTCATGCTTTGTTTACAGGCTGCGTGATTGGACTGAGTATATTTGGTATTCACAGAAACCGGGATGTCTGGGAAAACCCTGAGGTATTTCACCTTTGTAACAAGAAAGAGAACATAATCTCCAAGGCCAGAAGTCCATTCTCCTTGAACAAAGCAGCCTGTGCCTCCCTGCTATGTTGGTTTTTTTCTCATTCCAAGAGTCCATATCCAAATGCAAAGTTCAATTGAGTTACCAAACAATCCAAAGGTTATGAATGTGACAAAGTGCTGCGAAAGGGTGTTGAATAGTCTCTCTTCATGCATGGTGACACATAGATACTCAAACTGCTTTCAGCTACCATGGACAGACTTAGATCTCAGAGTGGTATGAGAGGTCCCAACTCCCCAAGGCAGTATGTGATTTGAAGCCAATATTTTTGATGCTTCAAGAAATAGCTGGAAAACTTGAAGGAGAGTGCACAGCTGCCTCTCTCCAGTGGCTGTCTGAAGGGCAAGGATCAGGCATCTTTGGAATGAAGGCAATATGACTTAATAATTGCTGCCATGAATGGGAAAACACCTGCAGGCATCTTGGGTGATCATTTTAGTGGGTTATCTGAATATCTCCAAGGGGAAGGTCCACTCAGTGGCCTTGTAGAGGGATGTCTGTCTTGTGCAGCTTCCCCAGGAAGAGCAGAGGCCATGTCCTTGGGGACCAGGAAGAACCTATCATTGCTAATATCAGACCAAACATTGACCAAATGATCTTTGTTGCTCCCACAGGTTTATGATCCCCTGAGGTTTTCTCCAGAGAACTCAGCACAGAGACACTCCCATGCTTTCCTGCCTTTCTCTGCTGGACCCAGGTGGGACATCCTCCAACCTCTCTCCTTCCTATTAGGCTGTCTTTCATGGGAGGCCTAGGTTAGACCCAAGACACTGAAGCTAATCCTCCCTCAGTCTCCATGAGCCAAGTTGGCGTGGTGAACTCAGGCAGGCTTTCCATAACAGGATCTTCTATTACAGAATCTCCTGTAACAGGATTTCCATACTCCATCTGATCCAGAGCATTTCCCACACCCTAAGCTCTGTGGTCACTGTAGGCACAATTTTCTTGTGGCTTTGTGGATTTATTTACATTTTCTCTTGCCTTCATTTGGAACACATGCTCCCTTGTTTAGGAGTGAAATCCAGTGCACCTCAAAGCCAAGCAAGGACAAAGTAATTCCCAAGCTGTATCACTAGACAGATGTAGGATACTGAGTTCTCAGTAACTTGCAAGAAGATCACCACACAGAGCCAGAAAACCTCTCTGAGGTGGCTGTATTTTAAGCTGGATCCAGGTTGCACTCTCTAGTGAAGTAAGCTGCCGTTCTCTCAATCTCATATCTTTTTTCCAATGCTCATTCATAAAAAATAGGAATATCCCACTACAGAGCTGGGTACATTTTGGTGTGGCATCAGTGGATTCCTAGATAAGCTGTAGTGTTATCCTGGCAAGAGCTGGAGGTCCCCCAGCTCACATATGGGCTAAGGCTAGTTTGGGGGCAGTCAGGGACAAAGGCAGCAATCAGAGCATTTGTCATCCTCTTCCCCAGGAACTGCATCGGGCAGCAGTTTGCCATGAACGAGATGAAGGTGGCCCTGGCCTTGACCCTGCTCCGCTATGAGCTCCGCCCAGACCCATCCAAGCTTCCCATAATGATACCACAGCTCATCCTCAGGTCCAGCAATGGGATACATGTGCATTTGAAGAAGATTCACTGATCCCATGGGGTACCATGGCAGGTGGGCAAGAGCTCTCA
Organism: Pitta sordida; assembly: GCA_013390025.1. Classification (NCBI taxonomy): domain Eukaryota; kingdom Metazoa; phylum Chordata; class Aves; order Passeriformes; family Pittidae; genus Pitta; species Pitta sordida. The sequence continues at coordinate 632,120 of WEKX01003740.1, read as the reverse complement.
CAAGTGTCACCCTCCACCCAGAGGCTTAAGAGAGGAACAAGATCCGCACTGGCTACATTAGACCTCTCCAGCATTACCCCCCCACACCCCTACCACTGCTGTCTAGGAGGGCGCACTGAGTCTCCTTGAGCAAACACTGATCCCAGAATGTCCCGGTCCCCTTCTTGCATGGGAAAAAGCACTGCTAAGGGGGTTCCATAGCATGGCTGTAGCTCAGGCTTCACTTCCATGGGTGTCCTCCATGTCCTGATCAGATGATCAGGACACTCCCAACCAGCCCTCACATGCTGCCTCGTGGGACTTGCGTCACCCATCTGTAGATTTGTCCCACCACTTAGGCTTGGCAGTGAACAACGCCTGCATGATTTGCATGGATGTCTAAAGCCTGGGCACTGCCCCAGTACAGAATCCTTCCCCTGCCTCCAGCCTGGGTGTGCCAAGGCAAGAGGGCTCCTCCTGGCAATCTCATTGCATCCCCACGCACCACCCTCCGAATGATTCCTGTTCTGGAGCTGGCACTGTGCCCACCATTATAGAAATGAAGGCCTGTGGTTTTCTCCTGTCCCGGCACTGAACTTCCTTGAGCTGAGGAGGGTCAGGAGCACTCACCTCGCTGAAAACAACGTGTGATTGGTCTTGTTCTCCTCTCTGAAATGAGAGTAAAGCCTTATGAAGATGCTCTCCAAGCATGGCTTTGGCTTCTGTTGCATTTGAGGGTCAAGGGGGGTACAGGAGGAGCCCCAGCAGGCTGGAAGCAAGGCTGTGCCCAAAGGTGCAGCCCTGTGAGTGTCTCCTCAACCCACAAGCACTGTTTGCTTGGTTGGGTTTGCCCCCGTTGAGCCTGAGGAGCCTGTTTCCACGCCTCCCACACCATGGGCTCACCAAGCTCTCACCTCTGACCCCAGGAGTTTCCATGGTAAGGAAACAGCTGAAATTATCTGTGATTGATGAAAGAAAAACATAAATTCACACCACACCCCCCTCAGTGGTGTAAGAGGTGTAAGTGGTAAAGCTGGTGGCAAGAACAAAATCAGCTTGTAAAATAAAACAAGTCCCAAGAAGAAGCCTGGGTCTGTCTCAAACCCTTTTCTGAAGAGGCTGAGAACTGGCTGCTAAGTACATGAGTGACCTTACCAAGGGGTATGGGTGAGCGCTGGCCCTGAGATCGGCTTGTTTTGGGGGTACAGTGAGCCCTTCCCCAACACCAGCAAAGTGGACCATGTGGATGAGCTGCAGGCCCAGGGTATGAAACGGGTCACTAGGTGGCAGTGGGAGATCCGGAAAAAGTCCTCCCCGATCCCTGGTAAAACCCTCTGGGCTTTGCAGGGAGCATGCCCAGGACCAGCCAGGCAGCTGGTGTACCCTGTCCCTGGGAACAGCCCCATTGCCATCCCCAGCCTCAGCAGGGCAGCGGAGCAGGCACTGCTCTGCCGCAGTCCCGGCGTGATGCTGGTATAACCCACAGTCCAGGGAAAGTTTGTCACTGCAAGTGCCCAGGCACTCAGCGGGCATCAGGGGAAACTGAGGCACAAAGGGCTGTCCTCATGTTGTGCCATGGTGCCAGACAAGGTTGTTCATCTTTCATCCACAGAAAGGGCATCGTAAGAATCACTGCAGGCACTAACATGTCCAAAGTGCGTCTGTCCATCTGTCCGTCTCTCCGGGCAGCTCACCTCTGCTGATGGCCACATCAGGACGGCCAAATGGGGGCTTCCCCCCATCTAACTAAACCCCTGCATCCCCCCTGCAAGCCACCAAGCCACTTCATACCTCTGTTTATCTACTCTGCAGCTTGTGGTCCAAGAAAGGAGCTTCTGGAGCACTTGGCCACAAAGACCCATCCCAGTCTCCTTGGTGATGGGTTGCAAAAGAAATTATGTGGGACTTGAAGGTGTCACTACATCATCTTCTAGTTTGGGCATGGGGGGATAAGGCCAGAAGAGGACAAGTTATATCTGAGGAGGGCATGCAGCTGCTGCACACCTCTGGGCCAATAAAATGCCCTGTGTTTTGAGGCCATCACCCTATTCACTACCATGATCAAGACTGCTCATTTGATTTCCAAGAATCCTCCTGATTGTTACAAATGGCCAAACCCCAACTGCTTCCAGTGGAGACCTTGTCCAGGGAAACTGCTCTTGGAAATCTGTTTGTGAAAGAGAGGAGAAACTACTGCCATTTTGAATGCAAAAAATGGCCCATTAGTCTGGGCAGTTATGACAATACTTGAGATAACCTGAGCCAAACATTTCAAAATCCCTTACCATTAAGAATCATGCATAACCCGGGTTTGCAGTTTGGAGGACCAAAGCTTTTGGGTGAATGTCTTACAGCACTGATGCATCATGGAACCCTAATGCAGCAGCAACCAGGAGAAAATTCTTCCACTTTTCAGCTTAGCCAGGTCAAACTGAGACATCCAAACATCCCCCCCGTGTTTAAATGCTGGCAGTTTCTGGACAGCAGCGTGTACAAGATAACCTCCTCTGCCAAGCCACTCCAAACGGTTTTGAGAGCTGCAAAGGAGCTGTGCAAGGAGCCGGGCAGCATCCAGTGACACAGATCTAATCACCCACACATTTGCCCCAAATGTCTCCCTGCCTGGCAGTGACATTTCTCCGCTGTCTCAGCTCTCTCCTCCATCACCATGGCTACAGCAGCTGCCAATCCACGGGCGAGTCCTTCCAGGGTACCAACAAACCCTCTGAGGGATGATATGAGAGCCGGCCCCCTTTGGCAGGGAGACGCTTCGGGGACCCCGGGCCAGCCCATAGCACAAATTCCCCCATTTTTTCTTTCCCTTCTCCTTTTTATTTTCTCTTTTTTTCTTCTCTTTCTTTTTTTTTTTTTTTTTTTGAAACACAAACAATGGAGCTAAAAGGTTGGGTATCAGGCCGATAATCATGAATGACGTGTTATTATTACACACCACACATTCATTATCTCCCACTCCAGCCATGTCACAGGCGGCTGGAGGAGGGCAGATAACGGGGTGCCTTCATGCAGATGGCTTATTATCAGGATGTTCCAGGAGGGGCTTTAAGACAGTTAGTGATGCTGTTTGCCAGTTAAAGATTAGAGACCCCAGAGAATAATTAACAATCCCAAACCCCAGTTTTTCTCCTGGATTCTTCAGCTTTCTGCCCCCTCCCCCATCCTCTTTAATCTATTCACTCTAGCAGGTGTAATAAAGTGATAAGGAGAGGCTCCGGGGATGTTTGTTTGGCTACTATGGGTGTATAAACCAACAATGGATAGTATTCTGCTTTTGGCTTTCAGTGGCTTGAATCGAGACCAAAAACTTTGCAGCCCCCTCGCCCACACACAGCCACCCCTGCATGCTGTGCTCCCGGCTCCCACCTGGGTGGCTGGGCTTCTTCCCCACCTGAAGGACTGCAATGGTAGGACACACTCCCCTTTTGCTTCCAAAGGTTCAAATCACATCTCTTGGGTGTCAAAGTTCCCAATGCCAGGACACAACCCCAGGCTACAATGTTTGGGTCCAGGGCTGGAGCTTGTGGTGCTTCCAGCAGCCGTTTATCTAAATATGGCAAGTATTTCTTTAATTAAACTACCTTACAATAATTTATATGGCAGTTGTCCACCTGCCCAAACTGTTCCAGAGTTGTAGTTATAGCTGGAACAGAAACACCTTAAACCTTCACAGCTAAAGAGCCTCAGGAGAGATCAGAGAAGCATCAGAGTAAAGGTGGCTTTCAACAGGATGCCCCATTATCTAGGGGTCCACGAGGTGAGTTGCACCCTCCCAGGTGACAAAGAAAAGCTGTGATACATCTTGTAACAAGGTGGTAATGCAAAGAAGAAGCACCCTGAATCTTCTACCCAAAAGGAGACTATCCTGCCCTCAGCAGAACCCCACTCTGGATGTCTTCCTGAAGGCCAAGCTTCAGAGATAAAGGTATTACGGAGTGAGGGGTAGGATGGAGGATCCATGGCATCCTTCCCCTTCAAAGTTGGCCATAGGGTGGCCTGTGAAGGACATAGTTATTCCCTCATGATGGGTAGAGAGAGGTGCTGTGGAGAATTTGGCCTCCAGCAAGTTGTCTCAAGCCCCTTCAGAGAGGTCATGGAGGGTGTGGGAGGTGCCCATGACCTGGGGGCTATGAGATACATTCCCAACTCTGGAGGACATTCCCCAGCTCACAGGGTTGGTGTGGAAGGCACAAGCACTGGCATGACAGAAGTTGTTATCCCAATCACGCTCGTCCTAACAGGGAGGGATGAGACAGCATTGTGCTTTAAAGAGCATCCCGACCCTATCAGCAAGAGATGAGATATCCTAATTATGGCAGTACAGGCGAGGATCCAGGCCGTATCAGCCAGTACAGAAAGGTAAACAAGAAATATAACAATGGACCCTTAACACTCATTAGCTGTGTCAGATAATACCTCACTTTTCTCCCTTTGGGGCTTAAAATCTAATTAAGATTTTCTAACAATAAATTTCATTTATGCTCGCTCCCTTTTGTTCTTTTTAGGATCACACTGAGAAGTGTCTGCGAGGCGGCTGCACAGCTCAAGGGAAGACAGCTTCACACAGCCAACCTCAACTTGTGCTTCACAGACAAGGGAAACTGAGGTAGGATGGTACCATGGACAGTGCAGAGGAGAGATCCCACTGAGAAGGTAGCCCTGGCTCTTGAACGAGATGTTTTCCCCCAGGAAGTGAACTCTGACAGGACACTGGCTATGCTAAGACCAAGCATTGAGGCTCCTGTGCCAGCCCAAAACATAAGTAAAGCAGCAAAGCCCCATCCTTCTCCTTGCTTGGACCTACAGCCATGGCAGGGATCCATGGGGAAAGGGATGCTGAGACCCACTGAGTCCCCACACACTTCCACTCTAAACCCTCATCCAGGCCCCGCTGGGTGAACATCTCGGTATTCCATGACATATTCAGAGTGTGCACAGGGCATGGATAAACTCCTGCTGTTACTCATTATAAGGATGTCATTGCTAACTCCTTTTGCAACTGAGAGGTAAAAAATTAATGGGTTCCCTTCCTCTCACCACACCCCCAGCCTGAGTGCTGACACCACAGGAACATGCAATGACTAATCCTTAAACCCTGCTGAGCGCAGCAGTACCACTGAACCCTGGGAAGCTTGGTTTTTTCCAAACCCATGTGACAATTGGCATCCGTGAGAGAAAAGTCAGGGGAACAGCATCCATCAGGAGCATGAGTGAGGAGCTCCAGGACTCAGCCACCAGCTCCCCAAGGGAATATGGTAGAAGGGAACAGTTCTGATGTGATCCTGGGGATGCAGCCATCATGCCTCCACATGTGAGGGCTTGACCTCTCTAACCCTTCTGCCTGTTTTCTTCTACTCCCATGCAGTTTCTCAACTGGAGTTGTGATTTCTCAACACCAAGTCTTTGAAGGCATTTTCGAAACACTCAAATACCTGAGACTCTAGGGAAAATGCCTTTCAAGGTGGATCTGTTATGGGAAGGCTCCTGCCTGAATTTTTGCATCACCACCTGCTCAGGACATCAACCTGCAGAAAGTGCACAGCAGAGTCCTAAAACCACCCTGCTGTCCTCAAAACCAGAGACTGGCAAAAAAACCCCTCTTATAAATCTCATCCTTTCCAGTCCTGCTCCAGCTGGGCTGCCTTTGGTTGCAGAGTCCCTTAATCCTTTCCTCATTTCTCAGGAAGAGGACCCTGCAAGCCACTTGAGAAACTCATGTTCCTGGGATGGCCAAGGCATTAGAGGTCTCTTATTTCAATTTACAAATGCCACAGCTTAGAAGGGTTAATTGCTAGACCATGGTGGCCCTGGCACTGTCCCCACCACAGCAAAAGATGTACCCTGGTTAATGAACAGCCTGGCAAGAGCAGGAACTATGGTCAGCTGCCCTGGGATGTTCTGCATTGCTCAGAGCACCCCCTGGACACTTTCTGGCAGCAATGACAAGTGATTGACATTCCAAGCCTCCAGGTCTGGGAAAGGCCCCAGTTGACCATATGTCTGCCCATTGTGGTCAATGGGATTCAAGGAATGCTGCCTTTTCACCCATTCAAGCAGCACCACTGAGAAATGCTGGATTAGTGGTGTACCTCAGTTTCCCCACCTGACAAATTGAGGAGAATGATGCTCAGCCACCCTTTGCAGGTCCAAATGATGAGCATTCCCTGATGTCCTTCATTTGTCCAACTGCCTGAAGGCTGGGAGAGCTGTGAGATGCCAGAAAGTCCTTTGGCTGATTAGCAAAACGACTCTCTTTGCTGTCATAGGGACAACGATTCTCTTTATTGCTCACAGGGAAGATATGTACAGGGGAGAAGGTTTGTTCTGACATTAAAATGCATAGTGTAGGCCATAAAAAGGGGGGTGAACTGGGGAGGAAGGAGAGATTTTCCATCAGGAACTCCCTGGAGGGCATCTGGGGCTGTAGGAAAATCCCAGATACCCAGAGGGAATCCCTCTGTGTCTTGTGTGGATCAACAACCTCCTGAGACTTGGGACATCAACCTCGCCAACCAGGTGGGGTGACCACCAGGCAGGAGAGGGGCCACCTCCAGACCTCTCCTGGGGACCGATGCCCATGTGGACACCAGCCCCCGAAGCAGAAGAGCATGTCCCACAGATGGGAAGACAAAAGATCAGGAGATGGTAGTGCCATGGAATGGTCAGGGACCCATCACACACAGGGGGTGCCAGTGCAGAGGGTCTCTGTGAAAATGCCCATCGCAATACCAGGAAGCAGACTGGGAGGCAAAGGAGGGTGGCTGGCAGGGTGCCTGCTACATAGCAGTGGTGATCACCTTCTCCTCAGGCTCTACGGTGTTCTCGTAGGCATGCTGGTTCTCTTTGGACCTGCATCAGGAGGGAGAAATACAATGATGAGTTCACTCCCAGCAAGACCAGCCTCCCCAGAGTCATCTCTGGAGTCCTGACCTTGCTGGTGCCAGCTGTGCCGTGAGTGAGGGGTGAGGTAGGGAGGAATGGAGGTGTTGCCCTGCCAGGAAGGAAGCCAAGTGCAGGGTGGGAATTGATTCAATTTTTAGCAAGGGCTGTTTCAACTGTCAAGGTCTAAATGGTGACCTGTGGCCACTTTTGGTGGTTTCTTCTGTTGGAAAGGTGTGATGTAACGTAAGAAAAATGTAGTGTAGCAGGTTGCAAGGTGATGGATGGATCATGGGGCTCAACTGCAGAGACAGGGAGAGACAAGGGAGGAGGGGATACTGGGCTACTCCCTTTCCCTGCCTTCTGCTTAACCCCTGGAGGATAAAAGTCCCCAAAACCACGTGCATGGGACATGTAAGACCCTGAGTGGGAGAGACCATGGCTCTGCACATCTGAGCTGTCCTCAGGGGGGCAGAACATACCCTGGGAGCCGTGGGGAGGAGGTCTGAGGAAGTTCTTTACCTGAAGTCAGCTGCGGCAGATATATATCTCCCTTCATGGCCATTGGACATGACAGCATCCGGCTTGTCCTCTACACTCACCACTGTCTCGACATTTTCTCTGGAGGGAGAGAAGAGAGGAGATGAGACAGAGCAGTGAAGGAGCAAAAGCTGGGGAGAAGCTTCTCAATGCTGATGACAGAGAGGAAGACACTGATCTGACACTACAGAAACAATAAGGGCCCTCGATATGATCCTACCCTCAGACACCCAGCTCAGCCCCTTCCCAGCAGGACAATGGCAACGAGAAACGCCCTCACTGCAGGTTGCAGGAGCTGTGCCCAGACAACAAGTGCCAACCCCGGTATCTTGTGTTGGGACTCCCAGCACCAGGCTCGCAGTCAACAAGGTTCATTGTCAATATGTGGAATTGTTTTCTCCTGCTAACTGGTTTTTCCAGTCTAGTTCTATGTAATCTGTTGCAAAACAGTCCCCTATGGGTCCTGACTGACACAGAGAGAGCAGTCAAGGCTCTGCCGGTGCTGCAGCCCTGGCTCAGGAAGGCTGTACGTGTGCATACCCATGTGAGCAAAGCAGGGCTGCTTTCTCTCAGATGCAAGTCTAGACTGCTTGCAGAAGGAACCATGGGGCAGGGATGGGATGTTTAACCTCAACCAGGGTCTAAAAGCTCAGCTCAGGAGTAAGTCTGTAGCCCAAATGATGCCAGGAGGGTTTAGCTGCAGAGGGTGGGTGCAGGTCCACCCTGTGTGCACACCCCTGCCTCCTCCACCACTCGCCCAAGGGCAATTTCAGAGGCTTCTCCAAGGAACAGACTGGCATAAACAGGCAGCAGATAGCTGCTGTCACAGTGACAGCGCAGAGCTGGCAGAGTGCCAGGCTTCTGAGCCTTGCTGCCCGCTCTTCTGAAGACAGGCCAGATTAATTAAAACAAGGCGCCATCCTCCCTCAAGCCCTCAGGGCTGGGAAGAGGCAGCCAGGCACGGGTAGCAGTGGGAAACACCATCCCTGCCTCCCACTCCATGTGCTCAGGGTTCCTTCAGTTTGAGGACAAAGGTCCCTCTTTGGGAAACAAAGACTACGGCAGCAAATCAGACCATATAAATGTATGCATACACACATCGCATTATGCATTGGCGCTGAATGCATCCCAGAAGGACCCTCTTTAAGTACATCTGGGGCTGAAGCCAACCTGCTGAGCATCAGGGTACACCCCAACTCTCCACCTCCTCTGCCTGGAGAAGCTGCAGGAATGCACAAGTACATTTGCTCCAGCGCATTTGGGTGCAAAACCCAAAGCAACTATGCCACTGCAGAGGAACCAGGAAAGAGGCTAGAAGGTTCCTTCAGGTTCATCCCTTGTTGGCTCTGTGCTCAGATTCAAGATCAGCAGCTTAGCCAGTTGGCCTTGCTTGGCTGAGCAGGAGCAGCAGCTTGTGGCTTTGCTTGGACACCGGTGGACAAGGGGTAACCCATCCCACAGAGCATTTTGCTGAGGAATAAGGCCACATCATTTGCCTGTGCTATGGGCTCCAGGTGGAGAGTACTGCCATGGTTTGGCTACCTCCATCTTCTCCCAGCTCCTCTCAGTGCATTCTGACAACTTGGCTCTGGCTGCTTTGCAAACAAAGCTGGTTTGGGCTATAGGATATAAGGATATAAGGCACATGGGCACTGCACCTCCAAAACTGGAGAGAATCAGGCTCAGGCCAGCCCTCTGAACATATGCCCATGTAAACCAGCCACGATGTGTGGCTCTCCCATTCACAGAACAGCACTTTGTCATGGTAGCATTTGTGTGGTGCAAGCTACACCTGACAATAAATAACAGGGAGCAGAGACCAGGGCAGGGAGAAGAGGTCAGGAATATGAAGACAGGGAGTCTTTGCTCTCCCCATGCAGCTCCCAGCAAAGCGATCACAGTGTTCTCAGTCCTGGCACGAGGATGGAGGCTGCTGGAAATGACACGTGCCAAGGCAGCTAAGCCTAACCCAGAGCAACCTCCCACACTTACACTTTCTTCTTACACCAGAACCTGTTGACCACGAAAGCGATGGCCACCAGGACTAGAAATACAACCACTGCGATGACACCCTGTGACCATGGCTGGAGGCTGCCCCGGGCTGCAGGAAAAGAAAAAGATGTGTTAGAAATTCATCCTCAGGGTTTATCTACTGAGCTTCTACCATCCAGCTTCAGCAATGCCCAGCCAAGAGATTGGTCCCTTGCAGGGGACCATTTTCCCATATATACATACATGTACATATGCCATGGGGCACTGATGAGTCTGTGATGACAGAAAGAAGGACTGGGGTACATGGAGGAAGAGAGGGAAGGACAATGTTTGCCAAGGGGAAGTAGGCAGAGGGGTTTCAGCAAACTCCAGATGCCACAGCCATCATTCCTGGGATATTTTTCAAATACTGACTGGTAAAATAAGAACTCCATAATAGGGACAGTGTAAAATTTTGTTGTCCCTCTTACAGCAAACCGTTGTGGATTTTAGTAAAATGTACTATTCAGAAGTTTCCAGAGCAGCAAATTGATTTATGACAGGAAATTGAAGGCTGATGCATTCAGAGCAACAACCTCAGCAGAGAGGCCGGGCAGGGCTTGGCAGGTGGTGAAGCCGCTCTGGGGTGGCGGTGAGGGGCTGGGAGCTGGCGCGGATATCCCCACTTACCCCAGGGGTGGGAAGAACTCAAAGTTTCATTTTTCTCTATTCTAACCTAAGCAGGGATCAAGCCATGGGTGAGAAGGCTGTGAGACACATTCATGGATGTGGGAAGAATGTAAGGGCAGGATGATGAGAAGAGGAAACCTCTTCCCAGACCTTGCTGGGATGGCTGCTCCTTGCCTCTCACTGGCTTTCGGACAAAAAATGTAGTCAAACCTATCCTTTAGTCAAACCTATCCTTAAGTGCTATTGTGTCAGCACCAAAAGACACCTTGTTCATGCAGCCACATCCCTTTGGGATTTAATTACTATTTATTCAGACATGGCTTTTTCTCATCTGCTGATCAAAACGCCAACCCTTGCACACAAGGTCCCTCTGCCCAGGCAGATGGGGCAGGTAGAGGATGCTACCTGCCAGCCCCAGCATCAGCCTCAGAACACTCAGACCCACAACCTGGCCACTGACACATGCAAGGCTGAGTTGACCTAGGATGAGCAAATAGTACTTCAGTCGTCTCACTCAAGAATTTTGGAGTAGCTGAACACTTCATCTGTTTCACAGGAAACAAATCTCTGCTATAAACAGAAAATAATCTTTACTAGCAGCAATAAAAGTTGGCTGTGAGCTCCACCCGTGCAAACTCCTCCATCTATAGCCAGCTTCACACTGGCTCTGCTGCTGACAGCTCTCCTTGCTTTCCTCTGGTTTTGGGGAACGGGGCTGTCCTTTGGTAAGACCTCCAGCTCCTTGAGTCTTTACTACAAGAGACTTTCATTTAAAACAAAAACAACAAACAAACAAACCCACCAAAAATACACCACAAAACTATGCTTTTCTTTTCTCTTGAAAGTGAAAACAGCCTGGCCAGCCTACTCACAAGTAGTGCCAGTCTGGAACACAGTGGCACTCCTGGGCAAGGGGCTGTGACAGCAGTCCCCAACATCATTTCTCATCCCCCCTCTCCCTGCAGGGGCATTTGCTGTGTTTACTGCAAGGTCCCGGAGCCAAAACTCAAGAAGGAGGAACTCAAACGGAAATTCCCTCTTGTATGACTGTGTTTCAACTGAAACACCATTGTGTCAGCAGGCTGCTGATGGTGGTAACAAGGGGTGGTGGCACCAGCGGATGCTGGCAGAGGGGAAGAGCAGGATTTGGTCTCCTCCTGCCCTACCTGGTGGGCAAGGATGCTCCTGCCCCTGCTGCCCACCACCCCCAAGAGTGCAGCCCTGAACACACCTATTGCTTCCTGGCTGAACTTTGGCTCACTTTGCATCCTCCCTCACTCTGCCCTTGGCTGTTGGCCACATTTATTTATTAATCATAGTTTATTTTTCCTGTCAAAGCCAGGGTTTCCAGCCTAAGCCTAGGAGGGGGTGGTCACAGCCAGCCTTCCATGAGGTTTCAGCTGGGATGAAGGGAGTTCAAGGTCAACCGGGGAATGAAGTCAGTGATGACTGAAGTTGCCAAATTTGGATTTCACGATCTTCCAGCAAAGGAGGGAAGAAGATAATTAGTAGGAAGCCTCTGTGGAGCAACCATGCTCAGGAGGTACTGGATGTTTTTGCAAACGAAACTCACTCAGACGTTTGCTTCCACCAGATTTCTGAGCATCCAAAGTCAAAAGGTGATACATTAAACAAAAACTAAAGGTTTCTGGCTTTGAGAGACTGTGTAGGGCCTGGCTGCAAGGGGAGATGATAGTGGTAGGGGGATTTCAAATGCCTCCACATCAGAACTTGCATGGGCATAAGAAAGGAGAAATGGGAACAAGGCAGAGGCAAGAGCTTGGTAGGATCTACTCCAGGTGTGGCTGTGAAGTCTGTCCAGCCCTGCAGAGCACTGTCTGGCTGGAACCCCACCAAACACACCTAGCTGCTCTTCCAGCAGGAGTGGCTGAGAGGATAAGTCCTGTGGAAACAGGACTGTGTTCCTGGAAAAATGCTTTACTGGGGATGCCTCTCCTGGGACAGCCTGTTCCTCAGGCTCTGCCACCTCCTCTCTGTTTCACCCCATGTCAGTGATGGGGTTTTCCCTCATGAGCAAGATCTTCAAAGCCAAACTAAGCAACGTGGAGTCTGCAGTCCTGACAGAAGTGTGTCCATGCATTTGCAGCTACAAACCAGACCAAGGGAAGTGCCAATGCCAAAATAAGCCCATACACTTGTAACTGCCTTTCCATACTCAACAGCTAACTTGAAGTCAGAGATCTGCTTTTTGATTCATCTTCCCTGAGTGCTTGGAAAGCATCAACCGGCCTCTGTCTACCTCTCTGAGGAAGCTGTGCCAGGCTCTGAATCCCCATTAAAGGGTTTCTTTTTTTCCCCACTCTTTCCAAGTAACTGCAAAACTTTCAATCCTGCTGATAGTGGAGACCCCAGACTGTTAAATCCTCAGCTAGTCAGTAAACAAACACAGGAAGAGTGGTCAGGGCTGAGGTTTCAACAGGAGAAAGGGGGAGGGAATTTTCCAGGACTTTGGCAGCACCAGATGAGTTTTAATTACTCCTCATTATTTCTAGCATTAGACAAACTCTTCAACAAATTTCCTAAAAATAATGCCCTAGCTATATTAAGTTTCTAAGGGAAGGTAACAGGAGGGCAATTTGCAGAGGAAAATATTTGCTCTCTATCCTCAGCAATGATCAAAATTACAGATTAACAGGAGAATCTGCGGGCTCAGGGAGCAACCCAGCACAACACTTGCCCAAGGACAGCAGTGAGAAAAAGGAAAGACAAAAACCAAAGCCTTAAGAAAACAGATTACTCATCTCAGTGCACAGTCCTGCCACAGGTAAATCAGAGCTGCTTTATCTCTGTGTATAAACAAGCAAAATAAACCTCAGGTGGCAGTTTCAGTCTTCAGCAAAACAGGTAGAAAGTCTCTATGCTCCGGCTCCTGCAAGACCTCCCAACCCACCGTCAGCCACACATTCTCATGTGAAGCCGGAGCTAAAGCTTAGGCAGGACCTGGGATGTATTTTCTCTTCCCAGGGGGCTCTTTCATAGTTCTCCCTTGACCCTCACCTGCCTGAGGCTTAGTACACCTTCCTGCCTTCCCCTGCCCCAGTTTCCCCGCGATATCAGGCAGCTGCCTGCACTTACCCTCTTGGCAAAAGGCAGGCTCCAGCTCCAGGAGCAGCCCCAGGAGCAGGAGGAGGAGGCAGCGGGCAGGCATGGTGGCAGGCAGGGCTGGGGGCTCCTGGGGCGCAGAGGAGCAGCCGGTCGCTGCACTTGGGCACTCCACCCTCCCACAGGAATGAGCTCTTGGTCAATTATCAAACGTATTAACGAGAGAGGCCGAAGCTCTCACCTGGTTATTCAAATCCTGCTCCGGGAAGGGGCGGAAGGAGGTGCCTCTTGCTTTCTCCCGCGGAAGCTGGCGGGGAATTTGGGGCACGGTGACTTGAACCTGACAGTCCCTTTGGCAGGGCGTGGAAGGGAACTCAGGCACAAAATATTTGCCTTGGCCCAGAAGGAAAAAACGACAACCAGATGGGTAAAATTCTACACCAGTTAAGTTGCGGTGTTTGGGGAACGTGGTGTCCCCCAGGTCCCCCTCCCCACAGGAGCAGTGCAGCAGTGCCCCAGCTCTGACATCCCTTCCCACCCTGTGGGATTCCCACTCATTTCCTGGCTCTTTTCTTGTCAACAAGTGTCACTAACAACACAGTAAAACACATTTGTGACTCGAAAACATCTGTTTAATAAATCAGACTATGCCAGCTACTGCCTCCTACCTCCCATGCCTTGTTTAATAGGGAGACTATTAAACAAAGCAAACACAGCATACATTTTATTGAGTCTTTAGGACTGTCTTCAAAACTTCTTCAGTACCAGAAGAAACAGAAACACAAGACCTGCAGCAGGCAGCAAAGCTCCCCCTTCACATCAGCTCTGCAGGTGCTGCAAGATGGGGAAGGTTGCAGGTCCCAATTTAAGCAGTTTCCCAGCTCATGATTGGTTTGGATGGCTGGCAAACCCACCCCACAGGAAAAAATAAAAGCTATTTGACTTCACAGCTGGGGAACTTCAGTTACTTCTGAAGGAAATTATAAAATTGTGAGCCAGGGGTTTCATCGTTGCTCTTCTTGTGGTGTGTCAGACCATTTCTGTAGGCCCAGCTGCTGAGCATCCCCCTAGGCAGCACCTGAGCTCCCAGCTTCTGGAGAGCAGGAGACTTTATCAGCAGATCAGAAGTCCTAGAGAAGCCAGTCCTGCTGCTGCCTCTGGGAAATTCAAGGTCTGAGACATTCTTATTGCTACCCACCCCATCAGTCACGCCCGGGGCTGCAGCAGGTGGCTCATGAGGTTCCTTCTCCTCCAGGTTGTCTCTTCACACCAGGGCTCTACCCAGTCTAATTCCAGGGGCTCTGAGCTGATTTTCCAAAGGCAGGGGTGTCTCAAGGATGAACTCATATGCTATGGTGTGTTGGGCTGACAGGATGAGACAGACCAGACCCTGAGATGAAGGAAGGGCTACTCTGCCTTCCCAACAAGGGTCTTGGTGTTGGCTCTGTCCTGAGGAGAAAATAACACCCTACCAATTGCACATTCCTGCATTTACACGAAATTTAAGAAAATTCAGTTATTTAATCGTTCTGGGCTTGCTGATGAGGCTGGGGAATCACTCCTGTGCTTATCTCGAAGCTCCTCTGTGCCCCAGGGCAGCTTTTAGGAAGGTATGTGCCTTTGTGGGGAAGCTCCCATGGCACCTGCCTGGTTGCATATCCCTGGGTCTGGGCCGGGGGAAAGAGAAGTAGAAAATGTCTGTAATGTCAGCAGCCTTGTTGCAGGGGCAAAGTCTGAAATGTTGACAAATAATTTGCCAGTTGGGTTCTCCTTTTATCACTGGCCCTGGCTTGGGATCTGAAGTGACAAGTAGCTGTGTGTTTCTGGTGTAGCATGCTAGAAATCTTGCTCTCATTTAAGCCTCCAGCATCACCCAACCATGGTGAGTCAAAGCCCCACAGGTCCATTTTTACTGGTGAGGGAAACTGAGGCACAAAGAGCCAAATCACCTTGGCAGGATTTCATAAAATCCAAGTGATGCCAGACCCAGAGCCACATCAGTTCTCTCTCAGGTACCCCTATGAGCAGCTGCCTGTACAACAGATCTTACACGAAGCAGAAATTTGAATTTCAGGATTTACACTGATCTTTTCTAAAAATTGGTGATTATTTCCTGAAAAGATATGTAATTTTTTTGAAAAAATTAACATTTTCTCAAAGCAATATTCCTGAGTGATAGGTCTCAAAGCACAGATGCTGTTTCCTCTTTGAAAAAATGCTGTGGAACTCTGTGTTGTAATGGAAGTTGTTTATCTTTCTCCTTCACTTCCTTCCTCCCTCCCTCCTTCCTTCCCTCTTTCATCCTCTCCATTTCCTCCCCCTCAGACAGAGCCATAAAAATATTTAAAAAAAATATGTAAGAGCAACCCTGAGCATTCCCTAAAGATGAGATTGTATTTTTTCTGGGAGTGGGGAACTAATTATAAATTTGTTATATTTCAATAGCTGCTACAAAGCATAAAAACAAACAAACAAAAAATCACGAACAAATAAAAAGCCACCCCCTCAATTTTTAATTGTTTGTTTCTTTTGACATTTGCCATCAAAACCAAATATTCCTTGCTTGTGCCAGAATTCTCTCATTTCCCACTGACACTGGTCTTTCAAATCCAGCCTAGTATGGATGCTGCCAGGAGAGAAGTAGGAGCTACAACTACTATGAAAAGGGCATTTTCTTGGCCTGTTGTGCCAGTGTGGATAAAAGGCAGCAGAAAAAGGCTGCTCTGACTCGGGCTTTTCATCCATCACAGCTCTGTATCCCACTTCTCTATAAAAATGCCTTGAAGCTGCAGGACTGTATTTTGTTATTTATCTGCTGTTGAAAACCCCAGTGTCAATGGTGTGGCAAAAGGGCACAGCCCCACACTGGCCTCATCCTTCCCACATTGCCTGGGTTTCAACTGGGTCATATGCTCCCCATCTGAACACACACACAAGGTCAAGAAAAAAACACCTCTTGGCATTTTATTTTGTTAGTGGATTCGTGCCTCCCCTGGGGCTGACAGCAATTGCAAGCCTTTAAGCTGCAGGAAGAAGGGGGTGACATGGCGGTGGTCATGATCCCACTTGGTCTCTCGTTTGAGGAGAATGTGGATTTTCCCTTCTCCTCCCAGGCAGCCTGGATGCTTCACACCAGCCAGGGGATTTGCTTGGAGATGGGGCACACACACAGCACCAACACTGGACACCAGGCGTGCCCTTTGGTTCCTTCGCAATATGGNACCAGCCAGGGGATTTGCTTGGAGATGGTACCCAGGAGCTGTGTGTGATGGGGCACACACACAGCACCAGCACTGGGCACCAGGTGTGCCCTTTGGTTCCTTCGCAATATGCTCAGTGGCATCATTGTGGCTCTTGAGTATTTCATGGGACCCTTTGGATGATATTTTTTACATCAACTGATTTTGGCATGGATCTCGGGGCCGCAGTTGCCCTCCATTGTCTGTACCGGGGCCTGATGCTGCTGCTCTGTACATCTAAGGGCAGCAATGGCCTCCCTCCTCTGTCCCTTGTCCTCTCTGAGCTCCCTACTCCTCTGCCCCTAACATCAATAGCTGCCAGGGCTCTGACAGCACATTAACACCAGCCTCAGGGTGTGTAGCCTTGGAAAATTAGGCTGAGAAAACACCTACTTGATCTGTCCTACCTTGCCCTGGGCTGGGAGGAATCAAACAAAAAATCTCTGAAATAAGAAGAAAATCCACCTGGCTCTGTCGTGCCTTATTGTTGCAGGATGAGCCTGCATCCGTGATTCCCCCTCGGCTTTCCCATCTGTCCAGAGGGCATATTGCACCCCTAATCATCTCTGAGTGTGGGGGAAAGCGCTGCTGCATTGCAGGAGTGGCAGATAGGCAAGATCCCCATGTGTGATGCTCAGAAAGGGAAAAAGGAGCTGACTTCACTCTGAATATTCCCTCCTGCCCAGAGATATCGAATGGAATGAATAATTTGCTATCCGATCATCTCTAATCTTCATCCCATAAAATCAGCAGCAAGCTGGGAGGGTTTTTGAAGCCTCCAGCTGCAATTGCTGATAAGACATGAAGCAGGAAAGATTGGAAGCCCATAAAAATTATAATCTCAGGCTTCAGTGTAACTTGGTGGAAGGGTTTTCTCCTGTCCTTTCATTAAGGATGGATTTCATGATCTTCCTTAAATAACAACAAGCCTTCTCACAAGGAATCTCCCACCCAAAAACTGATTGCATCGTCATTAGAAAATAGGAGGCCAAGAAGCCAGAAAAAATAGATAGAGCATAGCTTAGTGCATGGGCAAGGCCAAAGGGTGGGAGGAAAACAGGGAATTGGAAGTAATTTCTGAACACAGAGAGAATCTTTAGGCATCAGGGCTTGCCTGGGACAGTCAGGCACCAGCACCATGTCAAGCCACTGGCCATGAGCCTGGCTCTGAAGGAAAGCCTCATCCTCCTCATCTTTCACTTCCCTGGTGTGAAGAGAAATATCATATCCCATTTCAGTGGGGTTTGAAAGAGCATCCTCTTTACCAGCCCCAAATTCAGTGAATCTGTACAGAAGGGCAAGGAAAAAATCCAACTCATCAACCATTTCCATGTGAATCTCAACCCAGATGGCCAAAAAGAGGAGAAGAAAAAGGTGGCTGGCTTGGTGGGGGTAGATAGTTTCAGGGAACAATTACCTCAGATACCAGAATAGGAGAAAATTTAAAGTGTAAACTATAATCAGATGTTGAGTTGCTTTTCTTCTGCTAATTGAAATAATGTTTTCTCTGCTACCCACCACTCTACCCCTTTCAGATGCTAATCCATATCAAACATGGACTTACAATTACAAATTCATAGGCATTTTTCCCAGGAGCAGAAATTGTTTTGCCCTGTAACCTCTAAGATGAGGTCTTAATAGGAATTCACGAGCAGTCACTGGTAAAGCTTCATTAGCTGGAGAGAATAGACAAGGGCAAGTTGCAGTGCTCCCTAACTCCTCTAGGGAAAAATTAATTTAAATTACTTTGTAAAGTAACAAGTCCAGATAATGTGTTTCCTTCTTGGATTATTGTTTTCCAACACCCTAATGTGCTGCCAGATTAGGTTACTTTGCCAGTCTTGATGGTGGTCCATGCTAAATTGTGATTTACAGAGTGCAGAAACCTTTGGAAAAAGGAACATTGACCCTTTGGGCCAGAGATGGGCTGAGGACCTGGCCGGATCTCACCAGGATGGGTTGCTCAGGGGTTGCTGGAGAGACAGGTGACAGACACCTCCAGCACTACTTCAACACAGCCTAGAAGAGAATCGTGGTTATTGAAGGTGACACTTCAGCATTACCGTGGTTGGAAACTCATCCAAGAGTCTTGCTGCTTTAGAGAAGGTCTAAATTTGTTTCCCAGAGGACGGATCCTGAGTGATATTGACTCCTCTGTTCCCAAGGGCTGGACCAATGTCAAAAACATCTTCCAGATGTCCCTCAGCAGAGATGCTGTGTGGGGCTAATTCCCAACCAGCTAAAATTTAAAATACTCTAAAATATGCTGAAAACCAAGCCTGGAGTCCCAAAATGTGTCTGTGGGGGCGGGGCGGCTGTGATTTGACATACCACCTCCAGCTCCTGCCAGGCCTCCCCAAGGGGAGCTATAATTCTCTTCCCCTGGCACAAACCTGGATGCTTTTCATGGTGATGTGAGTTTATGGAGCTTTTCAGGGAGCCAGGCGAGGGGCCACGGGAAGATGTGGTGATAAGGTCTTGGCAGAGGGGCCGTGACTCTTCCCAGCACCCTGGACTCAAAGCCGGACTTCAGTGGGCACTGCCAGTGCCTGCCATTATTAACCTGAGACTTGTCACACAGAAAGGGACAGCCTGGCTAAACCCTCAGGGGATTCGAGCATCATTCAATGAGGAGACAAAGAGTTCAAAGGACCCTTCGGCAACAAACAGCTCTGATCATCTCTGCTGATTAAATAGGTTCCCAGCTGATCTGGTAGTCCTAGGAGACCAATCCGAAGCTGGGAAGATTTATGGACAGATACCTGAATTGGAGAGGGAATTTATTGATTTTATTCCTGGCTTCTGAAGGGGTTTGCTGTTGTTTTTTAGAGCAAAGATAGGGCTGGTAAGAGGTGCATTGAGGGGGGCAAATAGGTAGGTTGAGGGATGCACAGACAGAATCCCAACCCATCTAATAATTTTCTTGTCCTCACTTACCTGGAGGAAGATAAAAACCCCATGGAACACATACACCTACATTCTGCCATTCTCCCATGCAAAACTGCAGCATTTCAAAATAGGATTATGTATAACTCCCAAGGATGAGGTTTTGTGGCACTCCAGCTTCTGCAGTCACTTGAATTTCTTCCATCCCAATCAGCAACCCATTGCTGTCCAGACTTGATAAATTCTGGACCACCTTTGCTGGTAACAAGCCCTGTATTTTTGTAGCTCCAAGCACAATTAAGTATGCCCTTGAGTACATTAACTTTTCTATCTTACATCAGGCAGGACCCAGCATCCTGGAAGGCAGAGGAGCATCAGGAAATACCATGTTCCATGAGGAGAATACCCTTGCCTGACCATCTAGGTCCCCAGTGTGTAACAAGCCTGATTTCAGTAGGGCACCCCTGCTCAGCATCATCTGAGGAATGTGGTTTCCTTCCTCCAGCCTCACAGCCTTATTGGGGCAAAGGAAGGGCCCTGGCAGAGTCAGGAGCATCCTCAATACAGGAGATCAGTCTAGTCATCACACAGAATCACAGAATATTCTGAGTTGGAAGGGACCCACAAGGGTCATCGAGTCCAATTCTTAAATGGCACCACTGCCTCCCCGCTGGGAATCAAACCCCCAGTCTCCCACATGAGAACGCTCACAACTGTACTAAAATGGATTTTTATCCTTGAACCCTGGGGGGGTTCCATCCGCCAGAGCCCTGCCAACAGTCACCAGCCATATCTATTTCTATGCTCATCAGCAAGGACAGTACATTTTCATGTGGCATCTCTCTCCTCTTCCTTCTCAGCAGCAGAGTTTTTGCCTGGAATATGAAGGGGAAAAAATAACAGGTCTATCGGCAGCAAGTGAAATGAATCTAATAACCTCCACTTCTTTTCAACGAGCTCCAGTTGTTGCTTTACAAGTGTACTCCAGCCCCGGCAAGTGCCAAACAAAAGCTCCCCTCTCCTTCTCCCGAGCCTGTTAAATAGCCTTATTATTTCAGCGAACTGCATCTGCTGGGTGACAGCCGCGATTACCATAACACAGGGGCAGGATTTGGCCTGGATGCTTCCCCCTCGACTCTGCAAAAGGCAAGAGCTTTGGGCTGGTAGAAAAATAAAATGAAAAATAAAGGGTGGGGGGGAAAAAGATTAAATGCATGAAGTCACTTTTCTGGCTGTCACCCAAGCAAACAGATGCAGGTAACTGAAGAGATGGGGAAAATCACATTGTCATCTCTGAGCAGTGGCTCCTGTTGCTGGGGAAGGGAGTGGGACGGACATGGAAAGGGATCTCATGTGAGTCCAAGGGCTGAAAGAGGCATTTCTAGGATGATGCTGAAGTTAGGGAAGCTTTTTGGGAACCTTAACCCATTCCTGAAAACTTGAAGTCTGGCAGACAGACCGGCATGCTACTGCAGCCAAGATGAGGACTGTGAGATGGGGACAGGGACACAGGGCTCCTTCAGGTAGGACGGGATTGACAGGAAATAGCTGAGCCGTGCCAAACTGAGCCACTGTGCTGCAACAGCTGAGAACAGGCTGCACTTGGATCCAGCCCTGAACACGTTTTTGAGGACAAAAGGTGAAACCCCGTGAGAGATGCTTTTGCCTGGGACTCAGGAGGAGGGGCTGTTTCCAGGACTGGGCAGGACATTAATTAGAACTCAAATATCAGGGCACTGGCACAGCCACCGGCAGCCCCACTGGGAAGTGTGAGAATTTGCAGGCTCACCTCACCTCTGCTGAAATCCCAAGAGCCTCAGCAGCCTGCGCTCTGCTGGCAGAGCCAACCGGGAGCTGGTGATCACAGAATCCACAGAACAGTGACGACAAAATCCATTCCCCCTGCCTCCCAGGGAGTGAGGACCATCTGACAGCGATGAGACCTTTAGAGCCCGGCTGAGCTGGAGGGAACAGCAGCTGTCCCAAACTTTCTACCTTTCTACTCTGAAATACAAAATTCTGTAGGAAAATAGCAAATGTCTTCAAACAGAGAGGCGAGGCAAGGCGAGGCGAGGTGAGGAGAGGAAAAAGGAAAAAGGAAAAAGGAGAAAGGAAAAAGAAAGGAAAAAGGGAAAAGGGGGAGGGGAATGGACGGCCTCTAACATACTTTATTTGAAAAACACTTAAGAAAACATTAAATCCGCTCGGGGCGGGGGGGCAGCGCCTTCTGGCGGCCGCGGGCGATGCTGCGGGACGGGGGCGGATCCGCTCCGGCTCCGGCTCCGGCTCCGCTCCGGTTCCACCTCCGGCTCCAGTTCCAGCTCTGGCTCCAGCTCCGCTCCGACTCCACATCGGCTCCGCTCCGGCTCCGTCTTCGCTGCAGCTCGGCCCCGCCGCACGGGCGGGAAGCGCTGGCGCTGCGGTCGGATTGATGTGCTGTTTATCTGCGAGCGGGGGTTCCCCCAGACCTGTTCAAAGGAAGCGCCCGCCCGGAGGCGGCGGCCCGGGGAGCGCAGCGGCCGCTGGGACTCGGCGAGGGGCTCGGGTGGGACCCGGCGTGGGACAACCCCGCTGGGACCCCGCAGGGCCGCGACGCTGCGAAGGCGTCGAGTGCGAGCTCCTGTGGCAGAAAGGACCGGCGGGCAGGGCGGTGGCCGTGGCATTGTCCGCGCTGGAGGGGACAGCGCTCCCACTCACAGCACCCTGCTGCCTGTCCCGTTGGGGGTGTGGGTGTAGGACCTTATCCCCAGCCCCTGGCACCTGCACGCAGAGATAGAGGGAGCAGCTCGGGGCAGGACGGAGCCAGATGGAGGGTGGCCCCAGGGACAAGCAGGCAGCCGAGATAGGAGCAACGGCTGCCACTGGTGGCACGCTGGGCCATCTCAGCCTTCTTGCCACCCTGGAAACATCCCGGGAAAGCCATAGCGGTTTGGTGCCACCTGACCCAGAAGAAGGGGAAAAGCAGTTTAGGGATTGCTAGGATGAGGCAAGAGAGCAGCTTGGGAGTGGTTTCTTCTGGTGCAGCCAAAGGCAAATCTATGCTGGTGTTTGGTGGGGACAGCCAGAAGGGGAGCATGCAAGGGGCAGGGGACATGTGTGTGACCATGTCATGGGCTTGGATGGCTTGAAGGCATATGCAGGATTGCATGACCACATCCATCCAAACATGACTCGTGCATCCATGGGCATGCCCACAGGCGTAGGACCTGCAAAAATGTGTGCATTAATGAGTGTGTTTGTGCACCATCACACATGAAATAGGACATAGGGCATGCATTTGTGAGCAAGTCAGTGTGCACACTTTCCTGTCATGTGTATGGGCAGGTATTTGTGGGGTGTATTTCTGTGACTCTTTGTCACATGAGTGCTGATGCATCCCTGCTAACACACCCCAGTGATATCCCACACTGGAGCCTTGTCTAGGCTTGTTCCTTGCCTGGTCCTTGGCTCAAGATCCACCACAGGGCATCAGTTCACCAACTGCATTCCCAGAAAACACAGAGCCTTTTCCCCCTCAAGCAGCAGCTTCCCACCCACAGCACCCACTGTGGCACACTGCTACCTGCCTCCATCCACCCCCGGGCCACCTCTGCAAGCCTCCAGCTCCCATTTTTATGCCATTCCTGGGGATGGGGCAGACTGGAAGCTCAGAGGAGCGATGCTGCAATACTAGATAGTTGCAAGACATGTGACTAGGAGAGTGTTGATGTTTTTTATTTCAGCTCCAGCAGTGTGTGAAGGGATATATCACAGCAAGCTAAGTGTTCTGGAGATGTGACAGCTGCTGTAATGCATCCCTTTGCTCACATCCCCTCCTAGGCAGCCTTGGATGGGCACCAGCTGAGACCATGGTTGAACCCTTTAGACACGCAGAAGTGTCTGTTTTCTGTGGACTCTGGGCAAGGCCTGGGGCAGCAGGGTGCTATTCCTGCTCCAGAGCCTGTGATGTGGATGGTGATGATCATGGAAGCAGGACAGCTGTGGGACAGGGCTGGCCCCACTCCCTTTCCTTCTCTAGCCTTTGGCCACTTCACCAGATACACCTCTGGCGTTGTTCCCTGCCACAGATGCAGCGTGAACAGGGCATGCAGGCAGCCACGCTCCCCTAGCCACTCTAGGCTGTCATCCTTCGCATTTTTAGAGCCATTCACTCCCGTCTGGATCAGGAAGGACCACAGCTTGATGGCATCTTACACCTGCCACCTCCACCTGCTGCCAGCCAGCTAATTTCATGTGATGCAACCCAGGATGCTCTGCCAAGGCTTTCCCGGACACACTTGGGCAAGTCCTCAAATCTCTCCAGCCCAGTTGGCAAGTCACCTCTCCACTTTGTTTCCAGCATTCCTTAGGCAACAAAGTGCCGGCAGAGAGCTGCCTTTCCTTTTGCACTGTGCATGCACTGAGGAGCACAGCACTGCCGTGGCTTTGCCGACCTCTTTACCGAAAGCCCTTTGCTGCAGGACCCATTCCCACCTTGGCACGTTCAGATTAAGCTGGTGCCATACAGGATTTACCGGAGGGATGGGCAGGGAGCAAAGCCCCCGGCCCAACCACACGCTGCCGGACGGGTTCAGCCCCAGCACATCAAAGTGCCGGGGCACTCTTAGCCGTGATCCAGACGCTCCCTCCCATTTCCTGCTGGATTCCCGTCTCGCTCCCTGTGCCCGCATCAGCAAAACAGAGTGTAAAAATAGAGGCTGGGCTTTACCAAAACACAATAGTAAATTGTTCCCCGGAAAGGTCATTGGGGCGGCTGAGAATAGCTTCAAGATCAGGGGAAAAAGAATGTCTACCAAGGGGGACAAGTTCGAAAGTGCCTGCTGGACCCCCCCCAGGAGGTTTCCTGCATCCCCATCAGCGGTGCAGGTCCCCCCTCCTGAGCCCCCGCAGTCTCAGAGCCCCTTCATCTTCCCCCATCCTTCCCGGATGAACTGTGGGGCTCTGCTGCACCCCAGCATCAATTGGGATGGAAACGGAACAAAAAGTGCAGAGCAAGAAAAAAGGTGAAAGGAGAGGCAGGAGGACCAGAGAGAAAGAACAGGGCTGGGCTGATCGTACTCTCTGCTCATCTCCTTGCTGTGTGTGACAGCGCGGGATCCCCTGGGCACCACTGGGTGGCTGCAGCCTTTGTGCGGCGGTGGGAATGTCAGGGATGAGCCCCGGGATGAGGAGCATATCGAGCAGTCCCAGAGAGCCATAAATTACTCCCTCCTGTTGTCGCTCGCCTGTCAGAGTGATGAAGCAAAGCTTTTTCATCAGCTGCCAGGGTGGGAATGTTTGGGTCCCGTCGTTCCTGTGAGCATATTTAATTCAATTATGTGGGAATGCCCTTAATGAAGCAGGTCCTTGCTCCTGGCTTCAGCGGTGATCCCAGGCAGGGCTGCCAGTGCAGGCTGCTCTCTACGTGGCTTTGCCAGAAAGGCTGTAATTAAAACCAAACAATGAGACTTGAAAATAAAAGATACCCAAATTTTGGTTGGTTATGGGTTTTGTTTGTTCGTTTCTTGAGCATCACTTGCATCTTCTCTTTTTTTTTAAATTTTAATTTCATTCCGAGGTCACTTCCCCTCTGTTCTCACTCCCCACTATAATAATATGGCAAGGGAAATTTTTTTCCTCTGAGAGCAAGAGTATCACCAGGTTCCTGTGACACATTAGTAAGATAGGTGAACAAAAAATATCTTTAAATGCACCTGTTTTAAGTCTGTGAATAAACCACTATTTGCCAAAAAATGTCCTGCACTACAGACCAGAACCCCCATCACCTTGTGGTGCCACTCAAGGGACAGCCAAGAGCAATGCCACCCACAACACCCAGGCTATTGCCCTCCTGCTGCACTGATCCCTTCTGTGCAGTGGAAACCAGGACCCAAATGTGCTTTCCCCAACTTTCTTTTCTGTTTTGCATAAACAGAGAAAAAAAACAGGCTGAGTTGGGGTTTTTTCCCCATATACGTGAATGGACAGAGCAGTACACATCACCATTTGCAACACAAATGTAAAAAGAAATCACCATTTAATGAGAAATGAATTAAATTTTCCATCAGAAGATGAGAATGGGAAGGGCTTTCAAAGATTACTTTTACAATTAAACACAAAGGCAGGTGATGTCTGCTGCCTTCTGTGACATTTACATCTCGATCAGAGAGCAGCAGCAAGGTCCAGACTCTGTGGAGAGTAAGACAGAGGAAG
Source organism: Pitta sordida (assembly GCA_013390025.1). Lineage (NCBI taxonomy): Eukaryota > Metazoa > Chordata > Aves > Passeriformes > Pittidae > Pitta > Pitta sordida. The sequence goes on along the minus strand of WEKX01003740.1, from coordinate 606,666 downwards.
CAGGATGATCTTTCCTGGATGGCCAACAAGAAACCACCAGCCACATACCTGGGGACACAACCCTGTAGCCTGTCCCAGCACAGCAGCACCCAGGGTCACCCTGCCACCAGGGTCAATCAGGAGAGATGCACATTGGCCATTCCACCATGGAGCAGGTGGTACTGGCAACTTCCCAGCCCTTTCCGTAGGTTATAGAACTGATGTATGTGCCTGGAGTGGTTTGAAACCTCACCCTGAGGGTGTTTTTCCTTGTCCTTGTGGCAAAAGCCTGGTGGCCACGAAGGATATTTCAACTGAAGAAAGAAAAAAAGCAGAAGGAGGAGGTGGAAGGAGAATTGTCCTGGCGATGGAAGGAGGGAGGGACAGAGTCAGTAGGTGGGAGGCAGAGATAACTGGTGGGTGAGCTATCAGCTCCTGCTGGGCTGGCAGCAGGATGAGAGACAGGGGTTAAACCAGCTGTGCAGCCATGATCTCCCAACTCCAGATAAACGCCCAGGAGCCACACACTGCCCCACACCCACTCCACACCTTGTCCCCATGCCTGGGATGAAACCAGCCCAGTCCTGGCTGTGAGGGCTTTGCTTGGCCTGGCTCTGGATGGGACCCTGCATGTCCCTAGACTGGGGCTGTGCGTGGACAGGGCTCCCTGCACCTCCCAGGTTGGAGCCTGAGACAGGATCCCCCCTTTCACCAAGGGGGAAATGTCACCCAGAAACCTTAAAAGCAAGCACTGGCTGCCTGTCTGCTGGGGAGGTGGGTTTAGCAGATAAGCTTTTGGGGAGGGATATTTTAAAAAAGCAAGAGACGCTCTAAAAGATTCTGTTTGAAGAGGTAATGACTCTGAAATTCATAGAAATTAAAGACAAGACAATACATACTTGTGTTACCATACCTGTTCATCTGCTCCAGGCTGTCAGTATGGTGTTGACCACCATCAGCAGCATGGTGCTGGAGAGAGAGTTAATATATATATGTTAACACACACATGTACAATGGACCACTTGGCCTGTAAGCACTACCTAAATAATGTTACACTATTTTAAAAAGTATTTGTGCACATTGCTGCAATAACTTTTTTTTCTTTTTAAAGAGGAATTACTGGCATTGCCTATTAAATCATGGCCCAATTGCCAAGGTTGTCAAAGGAAGTGTCATGGCCCCTGGCAGCCCCCTCCTTGCACAGTCCCCCCTCACCAAAGGAAGGGAAAAGGCCACTGGAGCCTTTGGGGGACCTGCCAATATCAGGCTGGGGGTAACGTGGCAGTGGCTGGTAACGCTCGCCTGCGGCGGGGCATTGCTTCATCACCCGCCTTCCTTCCTGCTGGCCCCGTGCTCTTCCTCCCGCAAGCTCACTCTGCAGGAGCCCAGCCCAGGCTGGACGGTGTGAGTCAAGCAAGGGAAAAAAAAAATAGCAGATCCTTTTGCAAGTTTTTTGCTGCCTGTTTATTACTTTTGATGGCTGAGAATGGGCCATCCTGGAGTCTTCACACTGCAATGCTTTGGAATGAAACGCCTAAGTAATGATGGATTCAAGTGGTGAGGTGGGACAGAGGCAGACGGCAAGAGGAGGCTGCTTTGTAAAACTTTATTTAGAAATATTCTTGATATATTCATTATATATATATATTTATATATACACACACATTACAACAAATGTGTTTTCTAAATAGCACATCCACAGTGGGTTGAGACTCAGGGTACCAGGTCTGGTTACTTCATTTCTGCAGAAAAAATGCAGAAATCCAAAGGGAGGGTGGCAGAGAAAGGGATGGGGCTGAAAAAACCCAAAAATTGTAAGGCAGGAATTCACTCACACGGTACAACATTGCCCCAGAGCGCTGTTTCCAACAGAAACACAAGATGATGGTCCACACAGCGAGAGATGAAGGAGAGAGAAGGGGGGGGCAGAGGAAATGTACCATTCAAATCACAATTAAGTACAACTGTACATACCCCAGGAGCTATGGTGTGCTCTGCTAAGGGTTACGAGCAGGCACGTGTGCGTGGGGGCATCTGGGGGTGCTGCCAAGGTTGTACCATTTTCCCAACTGTTCAGCTACCAAAAAGATATAGGCAAAACCCCAATAAATTTATGTGGAATGAGGAATTTCTGAGTGTTGGAGATTTTTTCTTGCAATGGTTTAATTAAAAAGGGTGTAAAGGGTTATTTTTAAAGCAAGAGTGGCTTTACCTGGGTGACAGCAACCCCCTCCCTGACCAGAGGGACCTCCAACAGTCTCTGCTGCGTGGCTCTTCTGCCCTGGCACCAGTACCAGCCCAAACCTCTGCCTCAGTATCACTTCATCACCTGCCAGCACCTCTTCCCTGGTGCAGCCCTGCTGGTAACCCTTTCTAGTAAAAGCCCCCATGCAGGGACAATCTAGACCCAGGAAGGAGTTTTCCTTCTTTCCCCAATTCAAGAAGGGGGAGATGGGCGCCTTCCAAGGATTTGGGGTCTATGCCAGAAATCCTTGCATGAGCCAGGATCCCTTCCCAAGCAAATAATTCCATCTAACTTGCCAAGCCACATGCCAGACTCTTACCTATTAGCATGTATTTACAAAGAGGCACCAAAACCAAGCAGGGATAGAAATGACAGGTCTCTGAATTAAGCCTGGATGGACTTGCAGACACCCACTCAAATTCTCTGTGTTCCCTTGTACCTCAGCATCCTTAGGAAGGAACAGGTATGGTGAAAGTTGTTCTCACACAGAAAGCTTTGTTCGGTTCCAAAGGATGTTTTCGTGGTTTTTTGGTGTTTTTTTTTTTTTTTACTGCAGCATGGTAGAGATTCCTGTGCCTTGACATATTTGCAGAAGGACAGGATGGTCTTGGGGCTATTGCCCCATCAGGCATCAGGTGGTGGGTGGGTGAGAGATGATGGGACTGATGGAGTGGTGATGGCACGGTGTGGTCCTCAGCTCACAACCACCACAGCAGCAGCCTCCTGCTCCCCAGCCCTCCTGCTTCCCAAACACCCTCCTGGAGGGTAGCAAGGATCAGAGGATCAGCTCAGTTGCAGACATCAGTTTTGCAGCAATCCAAGCACCCAAGAATGGAGGCTAATCTCACCACTGGTTTTAGCACTTCTCTCCAAGATTCAGAGAGGCTGTGGATTCCTACCAGCCTTGACAGGCGAGGACTTTCCTAACACTGGAAGAAATCCAGCACTATGGTCCATCCTGTGGGCATTGGCCCAGCTGAGCCACCACCATTTTCACACAATAAAATAAAAAAACTTCAAAGCATACCATTAAAACCCTTTATAACCTTATGTACACGCACACTGCTGACACATTGACTCCTTTTGCCTTTTTGTTGCTTTTTGAATTTAAAAATCCTCCAGTCCAAGGAGAGATTTCACTAGAAAATATTTTTTTTCCTTACCAATTCTGAAATTCATCTTCTTTGAGAGGAGCTCTGACCCTATAGAAACCACTGGGAAAATTGTAGGAGACCACAACACGCTTGGAACTCATCTGTTGAGTGTTTCCAGCAGAAGAATTAGGGACTTGGAGGCTGGCAGAAAACATCTATGTACCTTTTCATTTAGTGGATACTGCATGACAGTGTTTAACAGAAGTAATCCCACATCATAAATACAACAACCCCAAACAATCCAAAGTTAGATAGAAGGGAAAGTAATGAAGGGAGGAAAAAAGAAAAAAAAAAAAAAGAAAAAAAGAAGAGAGAAAGAAACAGTCTTAATCCTTTTAATAGTTCTTTTGCTGAGGGTATTTTTTCATCACTTTAAAAAGATACAGTCAAAAGCTCTCAGACAACAGGAACATGTGGCCCCAGCTCTTGTTCAGACCAGCTGCATGTGCCACAACCTGGAGCAGTGCTGCAGCACGGGCATGATGCAGCAATCTCCAGCACCACATGGAGCTGGGAAGTGTCAGTGGCCTCTGCCAGCAGTGAAAGAGGAATTTCATGTCTCAGCCAGGCAACTATTTAAAAACTAATGGTCATCAAGTCGCCTGGAAACTCTCGAAATGCTGGAGAGGTGCTGGCCGCATCTCCTTCCCCTCCACAGAGTCACATCACGAGCAGTATGTACAATGAAGATGACCTCAATGCTTTTCTTCTTTGTACGGTCACGTACCTAAATACTGAATGTCCATCTGGGTTGATCTTGTTCTCAGCCGGCTGCCCTGTCTGGGCTGGGGAGAACAGGGAGCCCAAGCTCCTAGGGAAAGGCAGAGTCACAAATCCCATGAGCACAAGTTCCAGCATCCTCATACTCAGGTCTTGCGTCTCCCCCTTGGTGCTTCAAGAGCGATGCCAAGGTCATCACCGCTGCGCGTTGCCTTCTACGGGCAGAATGGCGTGGTGCAGGCTCCGCGTGTGCTTCGAGTCTAGTGTTTCGTGCTCTTCTGTGAAGCTGTCCGGGCTCGCTGCTCCGTCTAAAGAACTTCCACAGCTAGAGTTAGGAGACAACATGTCCTGCAGGAGGTCTTCCTGGACTATCCCAGAGTCTTTGTTCACTTTGACTCTTTGGTTTCCTTCTTCCTCCTGGTCATTGAGCAGCTTGGCCAGGAAGTTGATGTATTTCATAGCCAGGCGCAAAATCTCATTCTTGCTCAGTTTTTTGT
>WEKX01003740.1:572942-596257 GCA_013390025.1 Pitta sordida | reverse complement strand
GGCGACACGGGCTCGGCCAGGGCTCGGCCAGGGCTCGGCGCGTCGCCGGGGCTGCGGGTTAAGTTACGCGGCCAAATTACGGAGGAGGCACAGCACGCCTCTCCCCGCTTTTTGAGGAGTATTTCTCCCCATTTCGGGAGGCCCGGAGGTGTTCGCCGCCCTGCAGAGCCAGCCCAGTGGCGGCCAGGCCTGCCGGCAGCAGCCTCAGCCCCAAGGATGGCCCCTTCTCCTCCCATGCTTATTTTTTACTCTTATTTATAAAACCGCGGAATATACCTGAAATCACTTTTTGGGGGAGAGAGGGTTAAACCAGCCCCTGACGGAGTCAATCCCCCCGCGCATTCGCTACCGCAGGAAGGAGGAAGGGGCCCGGCCGCACACAGCATTGTCCCCCTGCTCCCAGAGAACGAACGCTGTCGCTACAGGGCACCTCACGCCGAGGGCAGGCAGCGATATGGCCATTATTACCAGGCGTTTTCTCCCACATATCCCCTCGTTCGTTTACTGCGTTTTTTGGTTGTTTTTTTTCTTTTTTTTTTTTTTTGTGTGTGTTTGGTTGGCAATTTTTCCCCCGTATAAATAAGAAGCTTGACGGAGCACAGAACTGCCACCCATCCTTCTCGCTCCTTTGCCTTGAATAATTTCCCCCCCTTTTTTCTGATGGGCGGAATTGCTACAGAAACTCATTTTTTTGGCCGTATCTCACCATATCTCTGGAAAATAAACCCAGCCACCCAACCTGAAGCAGAAGCTCTCTGCTTTCTTTCCAGCCCCTTCCCCGCCAGCCCTCTAGAAAGAAAAACCTAATTGCTTATTCCGATATTGTATAGGAAGAGATTACTCACATGTGTCATATTTAAGTAGGGACACCGCAAGTCTCTCCTGTTTCAACAAAAGCGCTCTCGCTGTCAGGCTCAATTTACTCCTCCCACCTCAAGGTACTTACGACTTTACAGAGAGGAAGGACACCCGCATCGGGATAAAACTGCTAAATCCTGGGAGGAAGAGAAAGGGGGGCGGGGGTGGGGAGGGGGAGAAAAAGAGGAGAGGGTGGATCTCGTGGGTCCAGAGTGCCAAAGATCGGTAGAGAAAGAAGGGTGCTGAGACGGCACCCGCGGAGGCCCCTGTGACAGGGGACAGCGGCCACCCCCGAGCCCTCCCCGCCGCCGCCGGGAGCCACCGCCTTGCACGGGGGGGTCACAGCAGCCATGGCCTGACGTGGAAAAAAAATTAACGGAGCGGGGGGAGGAAGCGTGGAAAAGAAAAAAAAAGCGCCCTACATTTGGGGCGAATTGGGCCGGTTTTTTTGGCACATTGCAAGCCCGGTCCCTCTGGGAGGAAATCCCAGACGGGCCCGGACACGGAGTTGTTTTTCTCCCTATGGGCTCGCACGAAGCGGCGACAGCGGCGGCGTTTCACCCACGTCCGGCTGGAAAATTTAATTCCTAAAGGGGTAAATGAAATTCCTCAAGGGGCCGGTTAACAGCCGCTCTCCCGGCCGAGGAGCCGCGGCAGCCGGGACCGGGCGAGCGGCGGAGTGAGTCCGCTCCCGCCGCCGAACAACAGGAAGGCGAGGCCGGTTCCCCCCCCGACAATGAAATCACGAAAAATAAGGTTTTGCCCTTCACAAAAAAAAGAAGTAGTCCCGACAGCGTGTCCCCCCGCTTTCGTTAAAAACGAAATGCACAAGACCGCAAAGATACCCGCAGTGTTTTGCCCGAAATTGGGGTGGTTTCGTTTGGAAAAATGGAGGTGGGGGGGGATATAAACTCCCCGCCCGCTCGTTTCTGCTCCATAAAATCCTTTTGTTTTCCACCAGCCGATCGGCCGAAAAATTCCATCTGGAAAGCGCACCTCTCCCGCCGGCCCTTTGTAGGGAAATGGCCCCAAAGCGAAGGGGCCGGAGGGAGCAGGATACGCGGGACCCCCCTCCCGGGAAGAAGCGATCAGGCCCTGCCGCTGTCCCAGTGGTTTTCCCTTGGGAGGGGCTGGGAGCCCCGGGCCCGGTGGGCGCTCCCCCCGAGCTCTGCCGCGGCCTGGGGGTCCCGGGGCGGTGGGGGTCTTGCACCCCACAATTTCAAAGGGAAAACCAAAATCATGTTCTCCTCCTCACCCACCCCGCATCAAAGGAAAAAAAAACAAACAAAGATTAAAACCCAACGGCGGAAAAGATTCTGTGCTTTTTCCCTCCTCGCTGGTCTCTCACATGGGGTAAAAGGTGCCCCTCGCTGCCCTCCGGAGCCCCCCAAAACCCCATCCTGCCGCCCCCACCACCCCCAGCTCGCTGCAGGGCCGATTCCTCTTTACTCACCATTTGCTTTTCATTGGGAAAAGTGAGTGGAGCCATTTTGTGGCCTACGCATCGCGGCTATATTTGTAGTAAGTGTTGGGTGGCTTCAGCTGGGTAGGCTCTAATTCCACATCACGTCCAGTTTCCTATTTAGTATGGAGAGCGGAACACTACTGCAATGTGGCCGAGAGAGATAAAACCCCAGCAGTGGCCCGCCTGCCCTGATAAGCTTCTAAACCCATTATTTATGAAATGATTCATTATTATTTGGCAATTTTATCGAAGGAAAGCGGAAAATTATTGCAGGGATATGCATAGGAATAACTCCGGAATGCATGCCTTCTAGCTTTTTATGTGTGTGTGCTTAGATGCTCTTAAAAAGACACTGCAAAAAAAAAAAAAAAAAAAGAAAGAGTAATAAAAAATTGCACTGTGACTGCCCACATCTGAATAGCGATTCTTTATTCTAGTCTTCTCGAAGGTTATTATGCCTGGGTTTTTTTCTCTGTTTTTTTAAAAAAATATTATTATTATTAAATATGGAACACCTACTCCGTTCTTAATTAAATTTAATGAGCCAAAATAAATTGTTGGAGATACTGAGAGAGGGGGAAGGGATGTGGGCTGCTTTGGGACAAGAGGAGGTAAATAAAACACATCCAGGGGAGATTTTTTGGAGAGAACTGGGCCCATCTCTAGCTTTTCCCCCCTATACTGTAAGTTTTTGCAGAAGGGCTAAATTGCTCCTCGTCTCGTCTCCCGTGCTGGGGTGCAGGGAAGCCGAACATCCCTGCCGGGCTACGGGGTGCTGGGCACTGGGAGCCGAGCAGGCACTGAACGGGGACCCCTCACCCTCGAGAAATCTGGGATGTGAACGGCAGAGCCTGGAGAAGAGGGGCTTGGGGAGGAGGAGACCGGGCCCAGGATCGCCCTGTAGCACTGCGGGGCAGCCAGCGGGGCTCGGGGCCGGGTGCGCGCCCCGTCGGGGCTGGGGCTTGNGTGCGGGGGTCGCTATTGTCTCTCTCCGCCACCTGCACACCCTCCCGCAGGGGGAAATGCCGGAGCTGTTATTCTTCCTTTCACTCCTTCCCCTCAGCCTGCCGCTCTGGACGCGGCCGTGGGAGAGGTTTCCAGAAAGCCCTCGGCGGTGCCCCCGCGGCACGGCCGGCAGGAGCCCGCACGATGCCGGCGGGCCAGGGACGGTCACGACGCGCCCGAGAGCCCGTCGTGCCTCCCGCCAGGAAACACGACCATTTTCAAGCCGGCTCCTCTAACCAACAGGAAGCGTTAAAGATAGAACAGCCGGGGCTGGGCGGGGGAGATTAGGAAGCCGAGCATCTTCTGAGCACCGAGGGCCGCTGCGGGGCCATTCCCAGCCGTGCCTCCCCCGCTGCGGCGGGAGCCGTGGCCGTGCCCAACCCACCTCCAGCCGCACGGCAACCCCACACCGAGCCTAAGGGGGCTCCGGTGTGGCCTGCTGGCCTCGGATGGGCTTCCCGGAGACACCGAGCAGCCCAGGGCTCAGCCCCTCACCCCGCTTTCAGTCGAGACGAGGTAAAAGTCCTGCCAACAGGGTGGGGAGCAAAACGATAGAGAGTAAAGCAGGCACTGATGGTTTTAGGAGGACCAACACCCGTAATCAAGCTCTGTAACACTTTTCCGTAATTATAACAAGATACAATTAGAAACAACAGTAGAAAAAAGGAAAAAAACCCATCAAACCCCTAACCAATAAAGCCTTAAGTGGTGCTGCCCCACCACTCGTGTCAGTGCCTGACGAGGCAGATCTGGAGTTTGGGCCCCAGTGCCTCGTTAAGCCAGACCCGGCTTAGCTTTCCATGTGTTTGTTTGGGTTTTTTTACTTCAAGTTGCAGTAGATGCCTCAGGGAAAAAAAAAAACAAACCACAAACCCAGACATCTTGAAATTACTCAGCACAACACTACGAAAGGAAAATGCTGCTTTAGGGAAGGGTGGTTTTTGTTGCTTTGGTCAATTAATGTCTCGCTCACTCGGAGCTTGCTGTCCAAGATTATATGATTTGTGTAACTTAATATAACACCACACCCTTGTCCTGAGCTATGTGCAAGTAGTTTGGCCTTTGTTTTCAAATTGTTTCTAGCCCTACAGCATTTGAAGAAAGTCTTTAAAATATTAACCAATACAACTGTCATCTTCCTGTGTTTCCAGACATTTTACAATAGGAAACAAAGAACAAAACCCCGCAACAATAGCTCAGAGGTATGAATTGCCTCATTCATCTCACTGGAATGTTCAAAAACATTAACTGTTTTTTGACTGATTCAGCAGAAAATGTACTGGCAGATAATAAGCTTATGCCTGATCCAGGGGAGATTCAGGGACTGAGAAACGTTTTATTTTTCAGCACAGCAAAGTAGCACCTTTCCTGAAAGGAAGCAAATATCCTTGTTGATGGAAGAGGCTGCGTGACAGTTGAAATTCTGACATGGCTTAAAGGGAGCTGCTGCCTTCCTCTTGCTGTACTAGCTTTGGAACAGCACATGGTTTATCTCACCCCAATTCTGTAATAAATTAATTAGCAATTAGTGCCCACTCACACATACCATGAAGTAACAGTGCAGTCCTTAGGATTTGACTGGGAAGGGCCCACGACTTCAGTGGGGGTGCTTTAATCTCTAGTTTAACATCAGAGCAGGAAAGCCAAGGTCAGCACCTCAGGTTGAACTGACGTTGAGACAATGCCATCACTAAAACAAAGTTTGTTCCAACACCTATTAAGAGCACACTGATGTGCTGCAGCCAGTGAGAAAAGCGTCCTCCCATCAGGAACACTGGGAATGGGAATGAATCACCACTTCCAGCACCAGTGTCTCATTCCCAAGACCAAGGTGTCACACAGGGCTGTGTTACACGTTAAACCACATCCTGGCCAAAGGTGGGCAGAGGTGCCACGGCCAGCACTGGGCACCCAGCGGCTCCAGCACCAGCTACACCTCAGAGCCACAAAAAGGCCTATGACACCTAAAACCACAACAAAGTCTTAACAGAAATGGAACTGTTACACAATACGTAACCACGTTATTCAGCTTGTGGAATATTATCCTCACAAGGTTATGGAAAAGAGGCATTTCTTTAACAGGCTGTAGTGCTTGATGACAGAATATTTATGTGTTAATTATGAACAAAATAAATCTATTAGTTTTGCTTATCCCACCACCCAGTATCAGAATTGAGTTCAGTATCAGGTGAAGTCAAAGTTAATCATTCTAATAATGACTGGGAAGTTGCATTAAATAAAGGCATCATTAGACAATCAAAGATTTTGTTTTTTAATAGAACCTTTGACCTTTATGAGAAGTATGTAATTTTAAATAAATAGAAAACACTGTGGGGGGAGAAGAAAAGTCACAAAGAAGTTTTAAAAGTGCTTTTCCCAATTTCCTTCAAAGATTTCATGATACAGAGAGTTGCATGTGCCATTTTAGCTGAATTAAAAATAACTTTATGCAAAGTAAAGCCACAGTTATACTTCCCTTCCCCCCAACACACAACCCACACACAGTAATCCAACCATTTCATCCAAATTCTAGAAATTAGTGCTTTAACTCTGTTATTCTTGGTGGCTCACAGTTGTCACAAAGATGTAAAAACCAGTGTCTTTAAAAAGTCAGCAGAGGGACATTTAAGTAATCACCATTGTTAAAGTCACATTAAGAGTACATCTTGGGCTCAGGCTGATTCACCTTTCATATGCTTTAAAATCAAACCTAACTGTAAACCAAAGTGCACACACATGTCAATGCTGATCAGCACTGCCTCAGCCAGGCATTTAGAGGTGCCTGTCCCCCGCCTGGGCTGAGAACTGGGCTCTGTAAAATTTTACTCTGCTACAACAGAGTGACCTCTTCAAAGACAGCTTCACCCGTGGCTTCCTATCGTCTTTTACAGAGAGGTCCCTCTGATTTGGAACAGTGGTTACCTCAGGGGACATTCAGAACAACTTTGGCAACTGCCTGAGTTGCTTCACATCAAGAATGGTGCCAACAGAATTGATGCTGTTTGACTGGGTTAACATTTCAGAGGTTGGAGTACGTAGATTTCCAGGGAAGACCTGAGTATCAACATCTTTCCTACCAGGTTGTTCAGTGAATTCAACCCTCCCCGGTAACAGTCTGGGTTTTGACTTTAAATCTTTCAAAAACTGAACTGAGTTTTCATCTGCTTGATCTGCTCTGGGAGGAAAAATTTCATTTGCAGTATTTTTTAATATAGGGTTGTTTAATTCTGGTGGAGAAGCATTAGTAGGCAACTCTCTGCCGTGACCTTTTAGGTGAATGGGAAGTCTTCCATCAGTTCTTTTGGATAATTCAGTCCAGTGGCTGAAGCTGTCCAACACAGGGGTACAGTTTTTGGCTGGCATGCTTTCACTTTTGACAGGGCCACAATTGCCATCTTGAACCTGCAGTTCCTCTTCGTCTTCACTGCTGTCACTGCCCTGTATCAGCCCATATCGCTTCATGTACTTCTTGGTTGCAAAAGACATATTATTTGGAGAAATTAAGCTAAGACCCACCATGCTCTTGTCCGTATTTGTATGGAAGATGTCTTGGAAAGACAAATCTGTAGGAGGACTTTGGTCTGAGCGACTGAGAGACAGTCGAGACAACTGGTTTTCGCTGAGATACTTGAGTGCTATAGCGTTGGCTTCCATGCTCAGATCAACATTAGCAGTTAAGCCACACATGCTGACATTGCCAAGTGACATATAATTTAATCCAGGCACCACTGCTTCAGGATTTATGCACGCCAAGATGCTGAAATAAAGCATCAGAAAGTGAGTTCAGCATTACAGGAAAACTATGAAATTCATAATATAATCATTTTGCTCACTGCATTGATTTCTCCTTCCTTTTGAACACCACAGATGCTCAGCACCAACATTCCATGTTCTGCACGCACTGAAAAGCAGCTACTCAACCCCACAGTATCCAAACAGTTTGAGAATGGATGATACTCCCTTCTGATTCAATATAAAGTACCCTCATCTGAAGAACAGCCCACCTCTAGCAGGTTTCAGAACTGGTTTTGGTTTTAAAGCAGGTTTGACCTTTTGGTCTTTTCTCACCAGTGAGTGTGACATTATATGTGTCTGATCCTAAGATTCTTCTACCATCCAAACACAAAATTTGTAACTAGATAGAAGCCCAATGACAGACCAAGAATCTCTCTTCCCAATCAACGGCAATTCCAGGATTTTTACAGAAACTCTGACATAGTCTCTGTTTCCAGAAGCCTGCAAGGTTCTGTTTTTTCAAGGTGTCTTTCAGTAAGGGAATTGCTCGTTCATTCTGCTGCTTGGTACACCAGTTTCTTGTATGTATCAGGTGTTTAAAGACTGAAAGGACAAACTCTGGTACTGATGGTACCAGTAGTGCTCTGGTACCAGTAATGGTTATAAATCACTGTTTAATTCACACATCACATACTAGCTCACAAACCCAGACTCCTCTTGTTGAGAGACTTAAGAGGCTTCCTATTTCACTAAGCACAAATTCTGAAGCTTGCTTTGGGAAAATAAACTTGCTCAGAACAACAACCACTGCTTATGCCATGGAGTTGGACTGTTGTTTCCTTCTCCACTGAGCTGTAGACTATTTCTCAGAATTGTTTATCAGTCATGAGAGTGGCAGAAGGAAGAACTCCACCCCACTCCCCAAGTTTGAAGAAGAACTCCCCAAGAGTTCCAATTTTTGTCCTGTGGATTCACATATTATCACATTACTGACATTAAGAGAACGCCGACGGACTCTCCAGCCAGGAAGGTAGCCCAGAAATGCCTGAAACACACCCAGTAAAATTCAAGTGAAAAGGAGAGAGAAGAGGTTAGATACTGTATGACTGCAAGGAGCTTTTGATATATGACTGAAGAGAAGATTAATTAGGAGGTGGATAGATTTTTGTTTACATGACAGCTACATACTAGGATCAAGGAGACAATAAGGATGAAAGTGAAGCTGCACCAGGCAATCAGCCTATGGCTAAGCAGCTACATAAATAAATTCCTGTGCCTAAACCCCCTTCTTCAGAAGTTACTTCCGTTCCTTCCTCTCTTTCAGTAAGGCTGTTTCTCTGCCCAGACACTGCAGTCTCTCCATTCAAGGCAGAGCACTCACAGTGAGAAACAATTAGGACAGAATCAGGTGTGATAATAATTTCATGTATACTGGTGAAGTGTGCAAAACAAAGGTTAAGAAGCATATCTGTTTAATGTTCAGTCTCCCAAGTCCAGTGTTTCTCTGGAATACTTTGACATAGCCAAAGGATTGAAACTGCTCAGGGAGTCTCATTATTGTAGAGAATTGCAGTCTACTGCATGCACAGTACTTTAACAATCACTGGATGCTCTAACAGCTAGAGCTACTTGTGCTATATTTCAATAATCTGAGTTTTGCTAGCAGAGCTCCTAAACCTGACTGAAATGGCCATAGCATGAGCTGGTGTTTGATCTTTGCAGGAAACACAGATCAAGCTGCAGCCAAATCCCCAGTGGGAATGAACACAGTCTCTTCTCTTTACTCATTGAACCAATCTTACCTTTCAGTTGGATCTACAAATTACTAGTCAAAATCATTAGTATTTTACCTGGCATTCTCCACTTGGTGTGTATTTTTCTTCACATTGCCAGGCGAGTCCACTGTCACTCCAAGACTCTTCAGCTGTTTGAGTGTAGCACTAATGACACTCTCTTTATCCATCACTCCTGTATCAGCCTCTGAAGGTACTTCTGTTCTATCATCAATATCCTGATACTTAGGACCATCAACATTAACAAATCCTGATTTTAAAGGCAAGTGATCTTGCTCTTCTGAGGACTTTAAGAGGTGGTTTACTTGGCCCTACAGAAAAAGGGAGCAGGGAAGAGACCACACGAGAAAGTATGACATGCAGGAATTGTCAAAACCCCAAATCCTGGTTTACTCTTATGCAACATCAAATACCACTTGATGGGTTAATTGCTTATTCTGACAAAGAAGGCAAATTCAGATGCAGTTCAGATGCAATCACTTAAACTCACAGCAGTGTAGTCAAACACTGGAACATCTCACATTTCGAGCTTTCTGTAAGAGTGTTCTGAATTTAAACACATCAATATTCCTCAAGATTAAAGAATCTGCCCTTTAAGTGACTTGAAGGTAAAGTGCTGTGCTATTTTAAAGGCCACTAATTTGAGAAGTTATCAGCTGACATCTTTGAAGTAAAGAATTACTGTAAATTAGATAATAGACAGTACTCTGTGTATGCACAAGAGTGAAGTACAAAATACGTAACCACTTAAACCTTTAAAAAAAAAAAAAAAGAACCACAACTTTCTGTAGATCACAACATGTGAACTTGAAAACCACATGCAGTTTTCATTGATGCCAATACCACATCACAACTTCAGCAGTGTGGTGCTTTCGGTGCAGAACGTAACACATGCATGAATTACCAGCAGGTCCTGGTAAAGCTTCCGATCCTCCGAGGGCCGCCGAGGCAGCAGCGAGGCAGGTAGCTCCGACTTGTGCTCACTTGTTACCGCCACCGGGTTGCTGGCTCCCTCCGATGGTTCTTTCTGTAAAGACACGCTCATACTTTCTTCCAAGGGTGAACTGTGAACAAGTGCTTGGGAAACGTTTCCATTTCTGGAAGAGAACACCAGGATAGTTAGGTCCTTCTTTGAAACAGAAAAAGCTTATTTATCACTACATCTACCTTACCATTTCATTAACAACAGATGAGGAGAAAAACCAAGTACGGAAACAGATCCTTTTGGTGTGTCTATGGCTTGAGGCTCTGCTCTTCTCTGCAGTCAGCTTCTTTCAAAAGGCATTTAAAGACTGAGGAAATACAGTGTGAAACTACAACAGCCCAACTAGTTTTTCAGAAGATGGTTTGGAAGTGGCAATGGATTTTCTGTCAAAGCTCAGTGGTACTATGACTTAACCTTAAAGTAAATGACAGGAAAGTTATTAACAATTTGGAGTTTTTCTTACATTTCAGCATTTTTATGTACCTTAAAAGCCTCGAGGAACAAGTATCTTCCATATGCTCTAAAACATGGCATTCAAAAAGTTGCTTTTACCAAGGTGAGTAACTGATCATGAGAGTCCTGTGGTAGTTACAAGTACACACTGAGTATCATGAACTGGGAACAAACACCTAGTAGAAATATTTCCCAAAATCAGATGTGAAAGAGGAGCCATAAAGGGTAAATACTCTAGAATGAGTTACAATGTGATGGTCTGCATCCTACTCAGCCAGCTGGTGTGTGCATTGCATAAACCCTTTGAGACCAGACACATCACTATTACTATCATCCTGAGGAGATCCTTAAGCAACCTCCTCGCCTTTCCTGTTCCTCCTGAGGAGACAAGTGTAAGATAAGGAATTTCAGAACCCAACTGATCAATTGCCTGTGTTGAAAGTGCTAAGATTTAAACCACATGATATACCAGACAGTCAATGTAGGTTATCAGCTGCTGTTACACTAGCAGTTATTCATCATTCCCAAAAATGTTTCCTTCCTCTTCAGAGAAATCTGGGTGATGCTTTACATTCTTACTATGAGATACTCATACAGTTATTTTTTAGCTTTGTGAATTCAAGTTGAAGAGAACCTTAAGATGGCATCATCCTAAAATACAACGTTCAGAGACTGATTTGAATCCCATAATATTTGCGGTAGCAGTGTATGTTTGCAGATACATAATACTTTAATGAAGGACTATGAATGTTTAAATTATAGTTTAATTACCAGCATCTTTCCTAATATGATTATTTTAGAAACCTAATTTAACTGGAAGGGTATTCCTCCTCCTCCAGCTTTTCGTATTTAGATATTAGATCACTAAAAGTGCTAAACTGTTGAGCTATTCCCTATGTAGAAACAGCATCCACATAGATAATTAAAGATACTTTTAAAATCATTCCCCAAATTAGTCTGAGATTAGTCATTGCACTGTAAAGAATTTGAGCTTAAAAATGATTAACAGCAGTGAAGTTGGTACCTGCATTCACTGCACACAAAGTAACTAGGTACAAAATCTAGAGAAATTCAGAGAGCAGTCACCTAATTATAAACTCCTCATCCCAAGACCCTCCAAACTGGAAGTGTTCTGAATGTTTACAGAGAAAAGCCGCTGTAAGAAAACAACTGACTACAGCAGCATCCCCTTTCCCAGTCAGGATTTAAGGTAAGAAAAGGAATGCTGCCAGCACTGTACATGCTTTTCCCAGTTAAAGGCTTTTGCCATCAGCTGCTGCTGCTAGGTAAGGTGAGCTAAACCTGCATGACTGATAAATGCAGGCTCTAAAGGCAACTGTGTTTTGGTGAGCTGTACAATTCCAAGCAAAATTAAGAAACAAAGAATGGAAAGAACACAACAACTGAAGTTGGGTGACTATTTATAATTCCTGAGGATAAAAATATTATGAAAGTAATGAGATGCAGTTCAGCCTATTATGCAAACACAAGATATTCCTTGTTACTTACTGGGGAATGTTTGGATTAGTTCCTTCTTCCACAAGATGAATACTCTCTACAAAGCTGGGAATGTCAACCACTCTTAAGGAAGAAGCAATACTTGTATTACTCGTATCTTGTTCAGCATTGATTGAAATGCTTATATCTTCCTTAGAAATCTCTCCATCCTCTTTTTTCCCTTGTGGTATGGAGTCATCTTGTTTTTCTGAGGCTGTATTCCAAAACAAACTAGCACCTAGAACAGAATTAGTGGTTTACCCATTTAAGGAAAATAATTACTCTCTTCAGAGACCCTCTGGCTTTGTAAAGGTAGAGGAACAATTTTCTCCCATTCATGGTTTTTAGTCATCATTTTAAAAGGGGTTTAGGGTTTAAATCAGCTGAGAGTTGCCAAAACATCATTCAAGTCCTAGTTTCTTCTAAAGCATACTTCATGAAAAGAAATGATATTAAATAATGGTAATGGATTGACCTTGAGCCTATTTGAAAGTTTCCTCCAGACTAACCACATTTCCATGGATTTAACAGGAACCAATACATTAATATGTAACTTCACAGATACAGCTGCATAACTTGCCTAAATTATAGCAAATACAGTCTTCTCTTCATCCAAGATTTACAAACAACATGAATCATATTTTTATTAGAGACCTCTATGTCATAGAAGCCATCACTTTTCAAAACACTGTATTAATTCAAAAAAGATGTGGAATTTTTCTTTCAAAAAGGCACAATTTTAAATAGAAGACCTTTCTAAAACTACTGGAAAAATAATTCTTTCAGTGATGGCAATTACTGCCGTGGCAGCCCAAAGACAAAATTAACTCCAGTGTAAACTTGGAAGTAACACCTAGAGAACTTAACCGTTGTTTTGATCCAGATGTGTTTCCATTTTTCCAAAACATTCCCTCCACACCCAAAAATCACAGGAACATCCAGAAAAAGTGATGCCAGTCTATTTTAAAGGAATAACGCATTACCTGTGCTCACAGCAACGCTCACACTTTTCCTGGTGTGTGAACGTGGTGAGGTCTGTGTTTCCATAGAAACGAGGTCCCTTTGCTTCCCCTGCTGCAGAGCAGGGCTCGCTGCTGCTGCCGGCTCAGAGGAACAGCCCTGGCCAGCCTGTGCTTCCAACAAGCGCTGGATCTGTAACAGTTACCACAAAGTTAGGATTTGCACAATTAAAGAGAAACTATAATAGGCAAAAGTGAATTGCTAAATTGGGTTCCTCCAAGATCTGGATTCAAATCCAGGCAGCACTGCCACAGATGTCTGATAATCTTCCAGTTCTCAGTAGTGCATGCAGCATAAATCAAAACACCAATTTTCATCTTGGCAGAGCTAGCAAAGAAGAGCTTTAAGCACACTGGCAACTTGAGTAAAGCCTATTTGCACCACACTTTTTGGAAGTATTCCTTGTCCCTTTCGCTCACATACAAAGCCTATTACCAACTTACCAGCCGAGCATTTATATGCCAACTGTCCCTACACCAACTCTGTATTAATTATAAACTAAGCACTTAAATGGTAAAATTAAGTTTGCCCAGGCAACCTTCACCCCAGGATTTGCATCCACCCTGTCCAAGGATTAGTTCGCAGGGAGAAATGTAACAGTAAAGGCTGCATTTCTACAATAATGAGTTTTCTCTCTCTCATGCGCAAATCATGCTTTGAGAGCTTGATTTTACATGGGGGAACTATACCAAAAACATTTTTCAGCTGTAGTTTTCTAGTTTAAGAACTGTGAGCAACTTTCCCATTAGTTTGTATCATTAAAACCAGCAGCAAAATTTAAATTGTGGCTCTTCAGCCCCAAATCACACCCTGCACAATACAGAGAGAGAAATTGAAGGGGCTGGTATTTTGAAGAAACTTCACCTGGTAACAGAACTCAGCAAGATGCCCAAAGGCCACTTTTTTCAGCACAGCCACAAAGACCCGATGAATCCTGTCATTCTGCTGCAGACAACTGAAATTTTCAAAGCAACAGCTCAGGGAGCTGCAGGCTTAAAGATGGACAAAGCAACATACGAGAAGGTTCTGTGCCTCACTGGTGTATTTACAACAATTCCAAAGCCTATAGCCTACACAGTAATTTTTTTCAATGTAAACAAGCATATCTATAGCAAGGCATTTATACAGGTGTATTGGCTTGCATTACAAACCAGTCTGCTAAAGGGAAACCTTCATGCTACGAAAATATGATTAAAATACATGCAAAATGTACTCAAATAATTTTCATTTAAGGGACACCAATTAGCAGAGCTAATCAGGACTCCTCTCCATCTCCAGACTGCAGCTGGTATCTCAGGCTCCCTCGTTCCAACATGGGTAGACAGCAGTTAATTTAATTCCTTTTGCAGGGGAACTATCACAGCATAATCACTAAGAAGGCAGAGGAGAAAGCTGCCATTTCCACAGACCTGAGCTTGGAGTAATTTGAGTTGTCTATCTTGTTCTGTAAGAACCCGGTATGCATCTGGAGATAATCCCATCATTCCATTATCTGATCCTGCTTTAGAGGCAGGCGTGTGCAGGCACGGTGAGTGGGCTGCACACAGCTGCGGACTCGAGGGGCTTGCACTTGACGGCATTCTCATTCCAGGTGATAAGCTATTCTCAAGAGAACAGCTCCCTGTTTTCCCGTGATAGCTGGCACCTATAGGGCTGCTTGTGGCATATCCTGGATAGCAGCAAATATTTGGGCAAATGATATTTTGATGGATCCCTGCACATGACTTCTGTTGAGCCAGCTCTGATTGAATTTCTGCGCCATGTTTGGGATTCACTTTACCAATTGCTTGCCATGAGTTTACAGGATTATAGTGGACAGAAGCAGGACACTGACAGCTGCATCCTGGACAGCGAGGTGGCACTTGAGCTGGCACCTGCAGGTCTGGGGGTTGTTGGCAGCTCTCTGGGGAGAAAGCAGAATTGTAGAGGACTGGCTGTGTAACAGCAGGAAGCTGCTTGGAACTGGATACTGATGATCTCCTAAGCAGAGGCTCTCCCTGTTTTTTGACACTTTCAGGATTCAATACCAGTTTTTCTGATGGCTTCCTGGGGTGGTGCACAGATGCATCTGGGGAAAGCCCACTACAAGGAGTTGAAGGAGAAGATGATCCCGAACTTTTTCTTGATTGAGGGCAAGTGTTTTTACAAGGCATCTGTTGCTGCAGTAGAGCTGGTCTTCCCCTGGAAAGCATTGAAGCTGGAATTTTCTGGTTTATAGGATTTGGTAGTTGCCTCAAAGAGGGATCTCCCATATTAGCAGGAAAGTTCTGCCTGTCCTCAGAGTGCTGGGTGGGGTGATATGTAGGTCTCAAGCAACACTTCATTTTAATAGGCTGATTTGGTACTGAGGGTAGACTTTTAGCATTTGAAGCTCCCATAGGCTTAGACAATTGTCCTGACTCCATGAAACTCCCATCCAAAATAAGTGACAGCTCTGGAACTGAAGGAAAAACCCTGGTAACCTGAAGAGACAAACACACAAATTTAAGACAATATTTTAACATAATCTGCTCTTCATATGCAGAGTTTCCCCAAAGAAAATGTTTTCATTTAAAATCAACATTTGGAAAAAATCACCTCCAAGCCAACTACACATTGAAAACATTCCTAAAAGACTGGAGAATCCAGATACAGAAAAAGCAGCAAGATCTCTAGGGTAATTCTTAAAAGAAAAATTGCTTTCATACAGCGTAACAGCCATGTTTACCAAATGGATGCTCCATGTCATTAGGGAGCACATTTCAGAGTATGGATATTCTCCTTATACAAGGGGACTATATGTGACGCCCAGAATGATTTACCTGTTGACTCACTGGGTGAGGACTTGGAATTGGTCTGGGGGATAAATCCTCATCTTCTACTCCAGAGTCGTGATCGCTTGCTGACAACGTGGTGGGTGAAGAGCCTTGGAGAGAACTAAAACCAAAATAAATCAAAGTCAAAATGTTTGGTTGTCAGATTTGGCAGCAGTAACATGAAAATTCATGTTTTTCATTGTGCCATCTACAGTGCAATATCAGCATCATTTTTCCAAGAAGCAGTTGCTATCCATCTTCTCCCCAGTTAGACAGCAAGTTCACACAGCAAATAGTTTTAAGACCAAACAGTGAAAGTAAAAATGCTAATTTTGAGCAAAGAGACACTAACCCTCCCTCCCCACAGCCTCACACATATACACCTTGGAAGTGGCATTCTAACAGCAAAGCCCTGATTTATACTAAGGATAGGAAGTGCTACAGTAAAGACTGTAACACTGAAGGAAAATAAAGGCCACCTCAGTCACAGATAAAACTTTGATGGATAAGACAGGTTCTTAAAAATTCCTAAGTTTCAACCCATCCAAGTCTTGGAGTTCTGAGAAGTGGGAAGAAAAAAAGGAATTTTTACCCACCTAAGTAGATTTCAATTAGAGATTTGCTTCAAAGGACAGATCTCAAAGCTAAATACAGTGAACTAAGCTTCATCAGTAGAGAAGCCTTTTTTAGAAACATCAACTGCATAAATTACAACCATCAGTACCAAGAGTAGTTTCTCTTGGAATACAGTCAACTTGACCATCTTATTTGAAAAACATTAACTCTGGGAATAAACAAAAGCACATATACAGATTTTAATGCAAGAATATGTATGCACAGCTAAACTGACACATGGCCCAGAAGAGGTCAAAAACCTCATCAAATAAACATTTCATTTTTGTGCATAAATGATACCTGAAAAAGTTACCTTCTGATTGGAAGTTTCTTGCAAACTCTGCTGAAGAACTCAGTCTCTGCACTTTGGTTTTCTGCACTCAACTCAAACTGGATAGGGGTCTTGTCTGAGGGTTCAACATTCTGGAATAGTGTTCCATATTTGTTAAGCATGAAACTTTCAAACTTTTAATCCCAAAGAAACAGTTTTAAGGACTTTCATATGATTATTTTCTGCTTGCCCTCTACTTTCAATTTTTTTCACCACTACAAGGAGGCAACTTCCCTTCCTGTTTAACACTGTTCCCCTGCTACTCTGTGAAGTAGTTGAGCTAATTTTAGCCACGAGCAGATGCTTCCTCAGTGTAACTGCTCAGACACTCCTCCGCAAGTCTTCACCACTGTAGGAAACAACAAACGTTCCTACACTGTTTCACACACCACAGCTAGTCAAGTCCTGGAGACAACACAAATGAACCTCCGTTCAGAGGCTGGTCATCCTCAGAAAACCAAGCTGTACCTTGGCTAAAGGTGGAAGGCAGCCCTGAATAGGGAAATTGAATTGGGAAGAGAACAGAGTAAACACAGCACAGGACTGATGCCCTGCACATTACACCTGCTGCTTCTCTGCCAGAGCAGAGCAGCATTTATCAGGCAGATTAACAATTAATTTCAGGTTCTATACAAGCCTAGGAAAACATGCAAGGAACTTAGATTTCCTAGAATTTCCTCAAACCTTACTAGTTATCTCCCAGGCATCGTATTACCAAATTATTTCAAGAATCTACTTTGCAGAAAGACAAAATTGCTCTTACTTGATTACTCTAAGAACAAGAGACCCGTTGATTAGCAACCACTGAATTCCTTTTTGGCATTTAACTTCAGGCAAAGCCCAGTGCTCAGCTTTGCTCTCCAGAAAGGATCACCCATAGCAGCTGTTAGATGTGACCAGTGCACACACCAGATTAACAAGTCCTATAAGAATTCTGAATCTTTGCTCGTGAAAGCCAAGAGGTCACTAGTAGGAAGGAGCACAATAATACAGCACATTTAAAAGAATATCCTTAATGCTGTTAGAAAAGCGAGCAGTGCTGACTTTGGAAGCCATCTCTCAATTTGAGGGACAAACGGAATTTATGGTAACCCCTGGGAATAGGTATCTTTAGAGAGCTACGTAATTTTCCAACATTGCAGTTCCTTTTGGTGACGTTATAATGACTCCTTTAGGACAATTTTTGAAGCACTACAATGCAGTAGGAAACCAACCCACTTACTTTGAAGAGCTGTACTGTTTCATGGCAAGTTAGGATCTGAAATCCCAGTTCAGTCTGTCCTCTGCACAGAACACACTCATAAAACTCTGCTTCCTTGTGTGTCAATGAATAAAGCACAATAAGAAAACTCCCAGATTCTGAAAAAACCCTAAAATAGAAGGAAAACACATCTTCAAAAAACTTAAACAGGGAAAAGGCCCTTAAATTCTCAATATAGTGAGCAAATTACCATGCAGCTTAGCAAACTGGTGAATCACAGCACTTAAGAGTGGTGCTGAGCTATAGACAGAGCAGATGGATTTATGACTGAAACCACATGCAAGAATCAAAGAAAAGTAGAGAAATTCATCTCCTTTGTAGTTCAAACCTGTATGATGACTTAGTACGTTAAATGAGTTCCTGGAAGACTTCAAGAATAGCACAGAAGAAAACATCTGCAAAAATGATACTGTGTTTTCTTTTTAGAATTCAATTGAAGATGTATTATAGAGACACTTATTGGTTCAGTCATCCCTAAACATTCAGAAAGTTCTCATTAGCAAAGAATTTTTTTAAAGAATTACGTATATTGGTTTTTTCCTACAAGCTCAGAACAGTGGGTAACAAGTCAGCATTTAACACAGAAGTTCAAGGATAATGACAACAATGTGTGTTTCCAGGAAAAGGTAACACTACTTTCAGAACAATTTCTCTTGTTATAGCACTTGTAACATGCTTCTTTTTAGGCTTTTTTTTTGTTTGCTTTTTCTTTAAATAATATATGGGATAGAGAAAGTGAAAAATGCATTCACACACAACTTCCAAATTATGCTTACAATTGCAAGAGTTAAAAATGTACGGTGCAGAGATTAAGCAGTTAGCCTGCAGAGGTTAATTCTGTTTGCATGGTTCATCAAATCTCCCTAATCCACTTCCACGATGGAATCAGTGAAAGTTAATGAGAGTCAAACATCTAACTTGCCTATCTAATAATCTAATTGGGCTCTTATCTGTATTTGGATGTATTTAAGTTGTTAAGGGAAAGAAGTTTATTCTGTAATTACACACACATCTGTTCACCAAATGTGGGTTTACTTCATAATTCAGTCACAAGTGTGGTCGAGCAGAAGAAATGTTTATGCATACAGCACATTTCAGTTTCATTTACCTGCAGTTTTAAACTACAACAACTTGAACTCCTTCCCAGCTTCCATATAAATAAAAGATGTAAAGAATGAGGAGTAATTATCTACTAACATCACAATAAAAAAAAAAAAAGCAGAACATAAAAACTAATAAAACCCCTGAATATTTAACAGGAAGCCATAAGAGGACAGTATTGGTTGCAAATCAATATGCTTCAGTATTTTGGTTAGGCACAACCAGGGAGAAAGCTTATGTCAAAGAAAATACTCCCAAGCAAAATTAAAACCCAAAACCCCACCAATGTTTCCTGCCTGTGGCTTCTTATTTAAACTAAAATGCAGTGACCTTAATGATATTAACGTTAGCCCTCTTCTGTCTTTGAGATATCAGTCCAGCTTTCTAACAATTCAGTCACACAAAATTCTTGAGCAGGATCCAAGAACAGAAAGAACATTTAAAGCAGACATCCTTACTCCTACAGAACATACAAATCACAGAATTCCCTCAAGTATCTCTGAACAGCGCCTGTGTTGTCATGCATTTCTGTGGAACACATTTTTAGGCAGCCAATAGCTTCTATGTTTTACCTATAAAAGTGACTTGCCTTTCTTGAATTGAAGAACTGAATAAGTATCGCAAGCAACAGGCCCAGACGTGAGGACTGCAGATGTGAGTAACTCCACTCAGCCAGCTACAAGTAAGAAAAAACCTGATCAGGGAGAGTTCTGTTACCAAGTTCCCACTGTGCAATCCCTCATATGTGCTTAAAATAATAAATGTATTAATCTGGGCAAATAGAGCAAAACACTTACACTCCAACTAATGGCAGAGCGTAAGCCTTGGGATCAGACTCAAGCAGCAAAAGCAGTTTCCGGGTTTGGTCCATAGTAAGGTAGCTGAAAGAAAGCAAATGTTGGGGCGGTTTTAGTATTTTGGAAGGTAGACTTTCAAAAAAAAATCCTTAAGAGACAAATATAAATCAAAAAAATACTGTAAGAAAAGATGTTGAGAGGAAAAAATTAAGCTCAAAATTACTCTTGCTCCACACTTACAGCCACTCCTTAGCTTTCCATCAATTCCCTGTGCATCAAAGAACTATCAAGGACAAAATGTACTTACTACTAATTCTAGTATAGTTTAGCGAATACTAAACTCCTAACTCTCTCCTATCTCCTTTAGGAAAGGCAACGAACTGCCAGGCAACTTCGGCAGCTTTAACACCACCTTTTACTCACCCACACTTGTAAGTTCCTTGAACTTGTGCAATATTCATGGGACTGTTCAAATTTCTTGCTAGGGCTGTTGGAATAATCGGGACAGACTTCACTGGGGTGTATTCCAAAGTATTTGCCACAGTAATAGAAGCCCAGCGAAAATTAAAATGTAGATTATCCAAGTTCTCAGTGAAAACAATGTGAGCTCGAACAGTAAGCAGTTTAGAAAGATCCAGTGATTCTTTACTGGACAGACTGTGCTGCAGACCCTGGATGCAAAGAAAAAAGAAAAGGTAAATACACTAAATTATCTTCCTATGATTCTAGATGTATTGCTCTAGGAACAAAAATCATCCATCCTAGTTGCTATTGTAATTCAAAAAGCCCTTAACCCATGTCTCCAAAGCTCACTGCTCTGCCAAATATAATGACTAATGTAGAATACACTTGGAATTAGCTATGCATACCTTAGCGTTGCTTTATGATGTATTAAAAAGCCAAAGGTTACTTAAAAGATCAAAATTAATATGATAGCAGGCAACCAGAAAGCTTAGGGTGATCTGACAAAATTTTCCCATTTGCATTCAAGAAATCTGTGATTTCACATCTGGGCGTAGCATGAGATTCGATGTGAAGCAAGCTTAATTTGTGTTATAAAATACACACTACAACAGCTACAGGGTAAAAAGCTCAAAGGAATGGAAGGTGCATTTAGCAGGTTGTGTGTCTACAGCAGGGCACAGAAGTGATGGACACACTTCAGCTGTGCCTACTGACCTACATAAGGGGAACAAAACCTCAACACTTCTTTTCTCTTGTTCAAGCAAGTTTGCTTCAATCACTGTTGTTTTGCTGGTTTTGGTGGTTAGACCAGCTGAAAAACTTTGATCAGTCAGCAAGATTTTAACAAAAGATTAAAGACTCTGATCCTCAGACACCTGTGAACAATAACTGATTTTAACAGTTTCTGATACACTTTGCAAAGACACTCAAGTTCAGCTTATTTCACATACTTAACCACACACGCAGCCTTGCTTCAGCCATAACCTTGCTGTGCTGGAAATCAAACCCTGTGCACGTTTCCTGCCTATCAGACACTCTGTTGTTTAAGAGACCCAAAAGTTACAAAGCGCTGCCTACCTGGAAAGCCAAGCTGATATCTTCAGCACTGTGCACTGTAATATTGTCCGAAGAAGGTCCCCAGGCATTAACAGTACATGGAATCAAAAAGTCTCCAGGAAGAGATGCAGTTGGAATTTTGCCCGATCCACCAGCAACTTCTCGACCAGGATCGAAGCGGTCTATTGTTATGGTTATGCCTTCCCCATCTTCAAAATAAATAAATGAAGTTAAAGAGTCCAACAGCAGCAACTCAGGCTCCTTAATAACAGGAGCTTACTCAAGCAATATTGACCGTCACCTGATGTTTAAAATTACCTTCACTTACTGCGAGGGTCCCAAGCAGGAAACAGGAGAGTAATTTCTTGTCGTTCTGCTTGGCATGGCGATAGGCAAGGCGCAGGGTTTTCTCCAGCAAAGACAGCTTGGGGTTCCTGAGAGGAGACAATGAGCAAGTTTAAGTAACAAATTATTCAAATTATTGTAAAGCTTGCTTTTATAAAGTATTTATTACACTGCAACAGGTTTCGGGGGGGGCAAAAAGAATCAAGTAGTAACAATCGATTTTTTACCCTGCAATTGCTTTTGAAGGCAGATTTAGAATGTCCTGCCCTAGAAAGCCACAAGTGCTGCAGATTTGCATAGACTCATTCTAAACAAACACTGAAAACCCGAAACTTGGGAATTTTTGGCATTTTAATCTATCTTCTGAAGCAAGCCAAATGAGACAACGTCTTCATGCTGTTCATATAAAATGGTTTTACCTGTAAATATTTAGACAAGGCAAAAGATGTTGAAAGCAACTACGAACATGCAGTTCCTTTTACCCTTATCTAGATGAGAAGAAAACCGAAAGAAACTCTAAGTTATTTTAGATCGATGCACCTCCAGCCCCATGTTACACCACAGAAAGGGAAACAAAGACCTTTCCAATGAAAATCCTGGCGTTGCATCACGCAATTCATAATTTATTTTAACCTTAAACTTGACAACAAAAGAGGTTATTGATACCTGTAATAGGCCACATGTGCACCAATGACGTCACCCATGGGGACTGGGTCCCAAAGCGCACACCTGGACAGGGGGAAACTGAAAGGGACCATCCTTTCGGGAACTAATCTGGGAAGAAGATCACAGAAATTTAAAAAAAAAAAAAGAAGGATTAATCTTAGTACATCGTTTTCTTATAATGTTTAAAAGAAGGAACAAAGGTATGACACAGTAAAAAACACCCAACCCAAAACAAGAAACAAGACAGACAAACTGTTGGGACTTTTTTTTGTTTCAAGTCCAGTCAATGAGGCAGAAAATTCATCCCACCAAGTTGTCAAGAGTTACGGAGTCAACAGAAAACGTTTATTTTCCACCTGACAGTTTCCTTGTGCAACCCTGGAAGATGCGCAGGCCAAAACACAAGTTTGCACGTAATGCCCAAGAAAAAGCTGCTCTGCAGAGAGTTTAGGGAGGAAAACTTTTCAGCGATTAGAAACCCCCACGATACACGGAAGAGCTGCATTTAGCAAATTTGACATTAGCTCAGCTTCCCCAGCTTTTTTTGGGGAAAAAAAAAAGTTATTTTAGCAATTAACTAAAAGTTATTTTAGTAACTTTATTTAAAGTAAGCCCTCAATCCACTTCAGTTTTGAAGACCTCGGAAACAAAGCCCTGGTTTAACTCAAATAATAACAGTGCAAAACTTGCCGTCAGGCTTCAAGGAGCCCCAAAGAAATTGGAATGCCATGAATCAGCTCACTTACACGAGCGGGATTAGATACTTCTGAGTTGCATAAACCAGTTATATTATATATCAGCTATATATGCATCAAGTGGCCAGGAAAAAAATCTTTATATTTAGGGCAGCCCTCTAAGGAAAGCAGATCAAAATAACTCCCAAAATTTGTAAAAACAGAGACTTGCTTAAAGCCGCCCTATTTCCACTAGTTTTTGGCGAGCACGGAGCAGAAACACACAAACCCCCCACGCACAGCCGCACTCACGGACGGGCACCGGGCCCGGAGAGACGGGGGGGGCCGGGGTGCGGGTACCTGAGCTCCGGGAGGGCCCACCGGGCTGTCCCGCCGCC
>WEKX01003740.1:537140-572878 GCA_013390025.1 Pitta sordida | reverse complement strand
GCCACAGCCACGGTCCCGGTCACAGCTCCGGCCCCGCCGCTCCCCGCCCGCCTTCGGCCGCCCCACGGCCGCCGCTGTCCTGCTGCTGCTCCGCCGCCGCCTCCTCCTCCTCATGAAGCCCGTCGTTGTCTTCGTCCTCGGCGGGCCCGGGGCGGGCAAGGGGACGCAGTGCGCTCGCATCGTGGAGGTGAGGTGGAGGTGCTGGGGGGGGTGAGAGGGGCTGCGCGTCCCGGCCGCAGGAGGCTCTGGGAGTTGCAGGATCTCCCCCGCTGGGATCCGGGACCCTCCCGGGGGTGTCGCTTGGGGAGTCCTATCCCCCCAGGCCCGGCGGCAGGACCCGCATCTGCCGTGCGGGCTGCTTTTTGTGAGAGCCTCCCTCTGTCCTCCCCCCTGCGTGAAGGCGATAAATAACAATACAGTAACTGTCCCACATCTCCCCACTAGCGAGTAACGTGGTGAGGCAGCCCCAGGCCCTGTCAGCCTTTCCCCTTGTGCCTTTCCACTCGTCCCGCGGTGGCTCTGCCGGGAGCGCCGATCCCGCTGTGCCTGGAGGGGCAGGACGGCGGCTCAGGAGCCCGGGGGATGCTGCCCGGCCGGGCCGGTGCTGCAGCCCATCCCGAGTGGGTGGCTCTGTACACGTGTGCATGGCCACGTCGGTGACTGGAGCTCCCACCCACCCGGATGCTCAGCCGGTGTGGCCTGGGAGTGGAGCTGAGATACCCCGTGGCCATTGGGAATAACGTGCACTTCGAATGTGTGGGCGATCAAGGTCCATGTCTAATGGAAGCCCGTCCCATAAATGTCACAGCTGGTACAGCAGGCGTGGCGGGGTGTTGGCGTTCTGACCCGGTGCTGCCTCAGTGAGTTGTAAATCTGAAATGATAAAAATAGAAAGAGTTTTGTTCCGTGGCAGAGTATGATAGAGGTAAAAGGATGTTCTGATCCCATAGATCTCATTCCTGCTTTTCAAAGAGACTAAAACTGACAGTATAATTTGACAAAGCTTTCAGTTGTATTACCAAATTTTCACTTTTCCGTAGGCATTTTTGCAGCCCGTAGAGACAGCAAACATCTGAGAAGGAACAGTGAATGCTACATGATGTAGCACTATCCTTTTAAAAACCCCGAACCGCAGGGATAATTACACTGCATTCAGGTGGATAATTACGGAAGTATTTAAGGCTGAGTGCTTCCAAACGTGTGTGTGTTGGATTTGAAACAGCTCTCTTCTTCTGGGTTTTTTTTTTTCCTGAGCAGTTGTATGTGGATTTCTGATTAAAGCCCCTGTAAGCTCAAAGCTTATTCATACCCCAAGTGAAAGAAATGGCTAAGAACTGTTGTGATGTTCATGGTCCTGAAACGATTGGTGGGAAAGAACCCCAGACCTCCTGGAATGGTGTGTGTTCTCTGTTCTGGTGGTGCCTTGGCAGTGCTGTTACAGTTTATCCACGCTGCCTTTGCATCCCAGACCTCAGTACTATGTAACTTAAGTTATGTGAATTTGGTCCAGACTGAAAAAATGCCATTATGACTTTAGTTCTGAAGGGTTTTAACCTCAAATTACAGACTAGCAGTCAAACCAACATATTCATTAAATTGAATTGTGGAATGAAGGGCTCGTAGTGCTCATAAAGCCTTTTTGATGAGGTCAAATTCAGCCCCTGGTAGCAAACAAATGAGTTTAAACTATAGAGGAATCTTGCAGACTGTCATTTTGGCCTTCACCAAACCATCAGAGCAGCCCCAGGGCTGAAGTGCCTTGTGTGGCTGCTGGCCTGTGTTTAGAAGTATAAATGCCTTTGGATAGGCTGATATAATTGGATAAAGACCACTTTATGAGGAGGAGTTCAAATGAGCCATTGATACTCAAATTGTATTTGCAGCTAGAAAGAAAAGAAGGAAATGAAAAACTTTGCTTGTGCTGTATTTATTTTCTTCTCCAGGCCTGGAAAGGGAAATCCAAATTGTAACAGTGCAAGTTTGCTTTAATTCTGCTATAATTGTGTTCACTGCATGGAAAGAAGTTTATTGAAGTCAGTGGGCTGACACTGGAAAGCACTCGGGCCCACTGACTGCCGTGGATGGCCTTCCTGCTTGCTCAGACTCTTCCATGAGAGTCACTGGCTAAAATCGAGGGAGAGAGGTTCTGAGGGAGTTTAAAGGAGAGTTGGACTGATGCTAACCTGCTGGAAAACTGTAGAAAAAAGAAGACATGAGCAGGGAAGTGAGTGAAATGTAGCAGAGTGGGTTTTTTTAGGCACAAATGCTCAGTCTGGCCCCCAGAGAGCCCTGGTGCAGGCAGGTAAAGAGCCTGTATGAGATCAATGCTGTGTTTAGGTTGAAAGTGTATTTTTATTTGTATTTTAAACCCTTTTGGCAGATTGCCACAGAGAAAAGGGGTTGTAGCTGAGTTATAATAAACCTCATTCATCCTTGTTGCAGAGGGTCTGAATAATATTAGTTTGTATTTGGCATGAATCTGATCCAGTGTCTTGCTGTAAAGCTGAAGTTTGTGCTGAACAAAAAGTCAGTATGAGCTATAAATATGTCTTGGTTACTATTCATAATGGAGATTTAGGGCAGAGCACATGTGGGAGAAATCTCTTTTGGCTGAGGTGAGATCTTGTATGATTTTAGTAACAAATTATTTTTATTAAAAACCTGGGGTGTCTGTTTTGTACTGAGTACTTGGGAATGATTTCTCAAAGCAGTGTTGAAATTTTTACATTCCAAAAAAAAGGGGGAGGGGTGTCTGGTGTTGTAGGTGAAATACGTATTTAAGTACTTGCCTAAATCATAAATGCTCAGTACGTGTGTGCTGAAGCCCCTGATTCTGGAGCAGGCAGATATTCGTGCTGAATTTGCATCCAAGCAGAGAAGTGATTTGAGGGAAGAAGAGCTAAAACCAAGTGGAAACGGGTATTGACACAGTGCAGGGAAGGGAGCAGTGGGTGAGTGGTTAGGAATCTTTATCTGCAGAGATAAGGTTGGATGAGGCAGCTGGACCAGGCTGGCTTTCTCCGATACAGAGGGAAGACCTGACTCGTGTACGATTCACAAATGCACAGCATTGTCAGGGAAACGCAAATGCAGCAGAACTGCTGCTGTTCTGGAGCAGTTCCTCCCATTTAGAGAGGGATGAAGCAGAATTCCCTCTTAAGTTCTTATCCTCTCCCTTGCAGCTCTGCAGATTAACTCCTCAAACCTTCCCCAGCTCTGTTAGGTGGAGCTTGGCATCGTCTGGAGCTTGTCACTTCGCTGTTGTGTGAGCACAGAGTTGAATGATGTCATTTGAATGCAGGTTCTTGCAGTAACCTTCATGCTTTCCACGCTGTATCTTCTGTGACTGTGGGATAATTATGCATGTGCAGGACAAAATGAATGTGCTTTTCTGCTGGCTTCTGCACTTTGCTTATGAATTCCTTGTGGTAAAGTCAAGGGGAAAAAATGCACTTGTCAAATCTGCACAAAATACGCTTTCTTAAATCTTTGCAACCTTTACCTGAGATGCAAAGCTCTTTGGTTGATGAAAAGAAGAATAACTAAATCGTTTGTCAGTATTCCAAGCAAGATTTGAGTTGTATTTTTTTGTCTGTCTGTTTTGGCAAGGTGATCTGTGGGGGTTTGGGGTATGCAAGACATCTCTCTCTGTGTACCTAAAATATAGATCACCTCCAGCATAGCCCTGTCCTGTATGTTTGTGGTTAAATCCCAAATTAATTCCACAAGGTGGGATGCTGAGCTTTCTCCTTAGATAAGAACATAAGTTAATATCCGAATGTCAAAAGCTGTTAAGTTGCTTTGGGATATATGATAAGGTGATTTCCTAGGGCGAAGGAAACAATGCAAAGAACAACTCATTGTATCAGAAACACTCCTCTGAAAGTAGCAGAGGATTTAGGCTTTGCTGTCATGTTAATTGTCTTTTGGAAGTCTGCTGAGACCCTGAACTTCCTTGAAATAAAACCAGTTTTTAATTGTTTGCTTTAAACTCCACTTCTGAAATCTCCTTAATGACTGTCAGTATTCTACTTAGCCTTGAATTCTCATAGTAGTTTTTCAGAATATAAATTTATATTTCAGATGATTGGAACTTTTTTCCCCCAAATATGGTGATGGGTTGTTTATATCGACCCCCTGAAGATTTATCCCTGGAAGTTTTGATTTTGTAACTGGCCATTGAATTTTGGACTTTTCCAGCCCTACTGAGTGCCTTTTATTGAGCTCAGTGCTCCTGAAGCACTGGAGTGCTCTGTTTGCCCCCCTCTTCTGTGGGGGCACTGTCAGTGGGACCTCCTTTGTGCATTTTGTTTTGTTAATGTGTATTTTTGTTTATCTTCCCCTAGAGGCAAGAACATGTTTCAAACTAAAAGAATGTTTTTTTAATTGGAATAAGCAGACAGAAGGTCTATAACTAACATTATAGTCTATACCACAAAGATTTAATTCCATGTGCTAGTGGGACAGGCAAAATCATTCTAGGTTAAAAAAAAAAGAAGTTTGCAGCCTTTACACAGGTCTATTTTTATTTCAACTTGCTCTTGAATGGTGTATGTAGCAAATTTTGGTTGTTGATTGAAGTTGCCCAAGATATGACAGGTCAGAACTGGGGCAATAAAAGTTTGTGTTTTATTTGTTTAAATCTTAAGCCCTGTGACTTTCCTTTTCAAACTAACAATGATAAGCCAAGATAGGAGTCAAGGTCAGAGCAGTAATTTGTGTTTCTCTTGCTTTTCCTTGGCTTCTGCTCACTTAAGGAAGTCTCAAGCTGTGTGTTTAGTAGAGAGATGTCTTTCCACCACACAGAGCTGGATCAGGAATAAACCTTGTGGCCCTTGAAAGGGGGCTGTGTCCGGAGTCCCAGCAGCAGCTTCCACACTCATGATCCTTTCCTACTGCCTTGGGATTGCTGGGGCAAACTCTGCCTCATTCAAATGTGATGTGACTCATATTTTCAGTTCTATTCATCTGTTTATTGTATTTACCAAAAACAAAGCATGTTCTGTCTGCAGAGTGGAAGTTGCAAATCCTGGCTGACAGAGGGAGGTTGGGAAAACTGGAGGACAGGGGAGAGAAGGGCATCCTGAAGAGGCTGCAGGCTGGGGTTGTGATTTGGAGACGTGGTGCATACAGCTCGTGTGTCCCAGTTTGTCCTGCTGCTGATTGACCAGGCCATGGGCCAAAGGAGTGAATGTTGTCCTGCCCTGCTCCGTCCAGTACTGCTCTGAGGAGCATTGCTGTGGGGGGACTGAGGGACACTTGAGCTTGCCTTCCCACTTCACTGGGATAATTTTTTCATTGTTATGAGGGTTTTGTTTATTTGGTTTTTAAAGCAAAGAGGGAAATGCTGAAGACAGCACTTTTTCATCCACAGTTGATTTTTGTAAGTTTTGAATTGTGGTTCTCTAGATATAAAAATAGTTTTAAAAATAATGAGGAATTGTGTTGTAGCCACTTACTGATTTAATCCTTTTTATTTTTCTTCTAGCATGACTAGCAGTCATGCTAGAAGAAAACATTATTCTAGCATAGCAGAAAACATTATCTCTGAAATACATTTTTTTGAATATGTAGTTAATTCTATGTTTTGTTTTCTCATCTCTGTATTCTCAAAATCTGTCCAGATTTTAGGTGCTTGGTATCTAAGTATTTGTAAACTCTTTTAACCTAGTTTCTGTCCTTCCTTTCAGTCTGACATTATGCATCTGGCATACATGCCTCCTGCAAGAACTGGAGAAACTGCTTTTTCATTGTTGGGCAACCACAGTCCTGCTCCCTTTTTGATTGCAGAGGAGGAGGATTAGGCAGTAGTGGCACCAAGTCACGTTCTGGGGATTGCACCAAGATGTACTTGGCACTGCTGGAAAGTCCTGCTGGCACAAGGCAAACCTTGTTGAGATACGGGAGTGTTTTGCCCCGTGGTTTGTGCACTTACAGTGCCTTCAGTGAGCTCTTGGGACTGTGACAATTTGCTCCACTTCAGGACACTTGCTGAGGGTTTATCTCACCTAAGGTGAAAGAAAACTTTGTGCCCCGAGTGCCTTGATTAAACCTGGCAAGAGCAGTGTGAATGCTGCATCTCTGAAGCCTTGTGTGTGAGCAGCAGCCAGGCTGTTTTCCCTGCTTGTTTGCATTGTTTAAACTGACATGTTTTCTTTGGCTCTCGGCTCAGTACAGTTAACAAATACGTAGATGTTTTGCCCCTGAAGGAGAGGTTTGTTTTTCTTATTGCCTGGTTAAGCCATTCTGAAGGTTACTCGTGAATACAATTTATTATTATCTAAAATAAGTCTATTTGTACAACAACACTTCAAAACACTTTTGCTTTCCAGTTCAGCTGTTTAAAAACTACTTTAGTTTGCTGTTGCAAAAGACAGAATTCCAAAAATTGTCTGACTCAATTCCATTTTCATGCATGAAAAGGGAAATGCCAAGGAAAATTAAATGGCTTGGTAATCCGCTAAAACTGAAGGGATTATATTTTCCTCCTGTTTTCTGCTTTGTAGAAACTTAGTGTTAAAAAAATCATCGTTCTTTAACTTGAGCAGGAAGAACTAGGTGTTAATGTAGTGTTCAGCAGAGTAATGCTTCTTGCTTATAAGGAAAGATTTATTCTGATTTATGACTTCTGTAGGTCACAGTTAATATTTAGATTTGCAATTATGTAGGCATATCCAAATGCAATGCACATTAAAGCAGGAATACAGTGAGCTTACGGAGGATGTCTGGAACAGTGGAGCTTTTTCTTCACAGTTATTTACAGTAAAATCTTGCTGCTTTTTTTCTGCCAACTGTGTACAGTTTTGGAGATTTAGGTAATTATATCCCTTCTTAAATTATGACTGTGGCAGAACGAACTTTCCATGCTTTTGTGGGTGAAATTGGAAAGCAACTGAAATGTTTTAAAGTCACTTAGTGGGTTGTGTAATACGTACTTCTGTTGTACTTAGTCCAGTAGCCAAGGTTTTAAATCCTGAGTTCATGGCCTCCCAAAGTGTGTAGTCACTTTATTTATTATGCCTCACACTTTGTTTGAAATTTGCTTTGGGTGTTGCTGCAGCCAAACTGATAACTCTGACGTGTTTTGCTGCTGCTTTTGTTTTATGTAAAAACTTTAAGATGAGAGTGTATTTGTGTGCTTTTAGATATACATATAGCTAGCTTGGGTAGTCACCAGGAAGATGTTTTTATGGACTATATTTGTTCAAGGAGCATATTACATAGAACGACCTTGAGGTGCTGGAGTGTGTCCAGGGAAGGGCAACAGACCTGGTGAAGGGTCGGGAGACCTGTGAGGAGCTGAGGGTGTTTAACCTGGGGAAAAGAAGACTCAGGAGACCTTGTCACGCTCTACAATTACCTGAAAGGAGGTTGTGGCAAGGTAGGGATCGGCCTCTTCTCCCAGGTAATCAGCGACAGGACAAGAGGAAATGGCCTCGAACTGCAACAGGGGAGATGCAGGTTGGACATCAGGAAGAGTTTTGTCACTGAAATGGTTGTCAGGCATTGGAGCAGGCTGTCCTGGGAAGTGATGGAGTTGCTATCTACCGCTGGAAATGTTCAAGAAATGACTATATGTGGTACTTACTGCTGTGGTGTACTTGACATGATGGTGTTTTGTCAAAGGTTGGACTCAATGATCTTGGAGGTCTTTTCCAACCTTAATGATTCTGTGATTCTACTGCTGTGCTGTCTGTGCGCACAGAGTTTGCCGTGTTGTCTCACTGCACACTGAGGATGAAATAGATCCATCACTAGCAAGATGCAATTCCCTGTGCTTTTCCACTGCAATGCAAAGATAAATAGGGTGGACTCTGACTGATGTTAACTTTACACGTGTGCCCTGACTGAAGGGAGCCTGTTTGTTTTGCACGTTTCAGAAATACGGCTACACGCACCTTTCTGCCGGTGACCTCCTCCGGGATGAGCGGAAAAGGCCGGGCTCCCAGTATGGAGAACTCATTGAGAACTACATTAAGGAGGGGGAAATCGTACCGGTTGAAATAACAATCAGCTTGCTGAAGAGGGTAAGGAAAGGGCTATTTCCTTGCAGGGTCCCTCCTGCAGCCTAAGCAACAAAGCAGTGGCTGTGATCTGCAAAAACTGCCTTTCCTGCAGTGCGCGTGCTGTGAATGGGCAGACACGTAGGTGCTTCTCCCAGCAGTCACTTGTGTGCCTTTCTGACTGCTGGAGAGGTGGTGGCCTCTGATACTTGAGGATCTGTGAGAATGGGTTATTTTTTAGTACCTCTAGAGAAATCAGTGAAACACTCTATTTCTTATTTCCCTGCACTAGCTTTTGGACCTCTTGGTCTGCTTGGTCATATTAGATTGGAGGGAAGAGGCCTTAAAGGCACTAAAATTTGTAAGTTTGACCAAAATAGATAGTCAGGTGAAGGAGAAGAGCACCTACTGATGTTCTGGTGGAAGGAGAAGCTTCTACAAGCTTCTCCTTTATCCTTATTAGATATCCATAAAAACAGTGAAAGTACCTCCTTAAGACAGAAAAGGCTTCTGTTCTTCATGGCACTAAATTTATCTGGAGCTTTCCCATTAGAATTAACTCTAGGTCAGGGATATTTTAACATCTTATTGTGTAACAACACTTACTAGTATCTTGTAGAAAGTCGATTTTAAAGCTGCAATTGTATTAGGATATTTTTATCTTTATGAAATAATTCAGTTTGAACAATAGCCATGTTAGTGCATCAGTGAATTAATTAGCATGCTTTGAAGGTGAAACAAAAATACATTTTGTAAATCTGCTGTAATCCTATAATAAAATAAAATAAATGCTTCTCAACTTACCATATCAACATTTAGGGGGTAAATTAACAAGTGTGTAAATCAGTGCGTGTGTGGGAGATTGTGAATTGAATTATCTTTGGTCAGGCTATGGATCAAACAATGGCTGCCAATTCCCAGAAGAACAAGTTTTTGATTGATGGATTTCCCAGGAATGAAGATAATCTTCAGGGCTGGAATAAGACCATGGATGGAAAGGCGGATGTTTCCTTTGTTCTCTTTTTTGATTGTGACAATGAGGTAATGAAGTGTGTTATTCTGTAACTTCCTTTCTCGCAGTATTGTAAGAGCCATTCGAGAGCAATAAAACTCAGTCAGGTAGAATGGACTGGTATAAGAGTAGAAGGAAAACTTGGCCTGTGAGTGAAGGATTTTTTGGCAGGTTGTTTTTGCACATGAGAAATTGCATGTTTATTAAATAGGCAGCTGATGACACTTGATATAATCATATGCAAATAGATTATATTGAAGAATACTTCAGGCAATTGCCTTCTTAAAGAAAGTTTTGATTAAATTTTAAATAAATTTTATGAAATTACCTGGTTACTTTTCAGAAAATATTACTCTGTTTACTCTTAGTAATTTGTTGTTTAGTCCAAAATGAACTTAATACAATGTCTGCTTTAATTCTCAAGTGCAGCAATCTTAATTTTTGTAGTTATGAACTGTGCTGCAGAATAGCCAGTAATCAACGTTCTATTCAGCGAGTCATTAGATTACAAGGGTATTTTGACGGTGATGCATTAGCCTCATTTTTAATATGTCAGTGCCCTTGAGGAATAAAAACTGACATGAGAATCCCAGCACCTTAAGCTGACTCTTCCTTTTTCCCAACTTCCTGGAATTGTTACCTTTTTTTTTTAAACTTATTTGCAATTATTTTTTAATCTCAAAGAACATGTGAGGGATTATTTTTTCTATTCAAAAATTTAAATAAGATTAATTTTTTCATGTGGTGGGGTGTTAACTGAGTTTCTATTTTTTTTTACTGGATCATATTTTAACAGACAATGGCAACATGATCTTTTTCTACTATGATTGTACTCTGTAGGAAAAAAATTAACTATTGTACTCTTGCATGAGTAGGATAAATATTTTCATGAGGTGCTTATGTGTCAGCTTTGCTTATTTCACTTTAGGTTTAAAAACTTAGTTCTTTGGGCAGCTTTTAACTACTTTTAACTACTTTTTAACTACTTTGCTATAGCAAAGTCAAGAATGTTGTAACTGGCAGTGACTCACTTTTGTCAGTTTGCCTTACAAAATTCTTGGGAAAACATAGTGACTCTGTTTCAGTGCAGGCACACGTTAATAGTCCCATCTCATGTGTTGTTTTTCAGAAAGCCTGAAATCAGGTAATGTTCTTTTATAAATGTCTCAGGCTGGAGACCCACTTAACACAGAGCTTGATGTAGCTTTTTCTTCCTGGTTATAATGATCCTTCTGATGTTATTTTTTTGCAGATCTGTATTGGCCGCTGTCTTGAAAGAGGCAAGAGCAGTGGTAGGAGTGATGATAATCGGGAAAGTCTGGAAAAGAGGTACTGCCTTCAAAACTTTCAGTTTCCTTCTGTTTGTGTAATTTTACTGTGTAATGTGGCTTTTTCCACCCTGTGTTTTGTCCTAGAATCCACACATATCTGCAGTCTACTCGGCCTATCATAGACTTGTATGAGAGAATGGGAAAAGTGAGAAAAGTGGATGCCTCTAAGTCTGTTGATGAGGTAAATACATAAGCCAAGCAACCGTGGGGATGACAGTGTCAGGGTGCATGGTTTTGGCATGCTCCTGAGATGTGTGTTTGTGTGGTTAGTCTGCTAATTAAGCACTGATGGGTATTACTGAGGGAGGTTGTGGAGCTCTGGTTTTGGCTCTGGAAGAACTGAATAAGATGTGAATAACTTTAGGAAATTGATTAGTTCTGCTTGAATGTGAGCTTGACTAAAAGCATTCTCAGTGTTTCTGTGTTTAGCAGTGTCTTGCCTTTTTCATTTTCATGAGCTTTTGCCCTTCTGAAGTAGGGTTGCTTTTCTGTCTGTTTTCCAGAATTGATGCCAATTTCATTGTCCAAGAATTACTTTGAATGTTCTGAAAAACATGATATATTTTTAAAAATACTGATTATGTTGGTTTAACTTGAAGCAACTGACTAACGTTTAATAAAATTAATATTTTCTTTATCTTTTTAGGTTTTTGAAAAAGTTGTACAAATTTTCGACAAAGAAGGCTGATTCCCAGCTTGAAACTTCATTTAAACTTGTGCTTGAATCTTGCTTGAATAGCTGCTACTGCAGTCCACTCTTTGTAATTATTTTAAAAGATTTTTTATTTTTTTCACATATCTAATAGTGATTGGAAAAGCAGTTAATTAAAAATTGATCTGTTTTTTAAATAGGAAATCATTTCTTGTGGCTTTAGTATACAAATTTCAGGTTTCTCCATCTGTACAAGTTGAGTTACTCACATGGCAGGATCACAGTTAAATGCATCTCTCTGAAGAAACTATTTATTCTGTCACAGTTCTGTGCCTGTCATGGGCAGCCCTTTTTATTCCTTATTGCCATACAATTTTTTTTGAAGGATCAACTGAACAGCAGCATTGAGCAATGAGGGACCCATGTACCCTTGTTTGTTTTTTGGATGCTTGGACCAAATTTAGCAGATTTTTTTTTTTCCAAAGTATAATTTTGTCAAAAATTCCCTGATATCCCCAAACCTGAATTCTGCAAGTCAAACTGCAGTTAGTATGAGAATCTGTTTTAGCAGTTGTCAAAGAAATATTAAATATGCCTTTCAGGAATAGACATACAAAGTACTTTATGGAAAGTGGTGCTTTCTTATGACTCTGGATGTAACCTGTCTTGTAAGTTCTTGGATGATATGGCCCTGGGCTTTACCTTGTTTTCATTTCCAAAAGGTTAAGATAGTTCAGTATTTTGATACTCATTTAAAATATAGTTATATTCTTAATTACAGTGTGGTCTTCACAAGATGGCAAAGCCCTAAAATAATGTACTGTAAGCAAAACCTTCTAACAGTTTTGTGTTGGGTAACAAGGGGAAGGGATTTTCTTTATTGTTTTTGAAATACTGGATTACCAAATGCTTTAAGGTTTGTTACCTGGGCAAGTATTTCATTTAAAAAACTAGTGAATTTGTTTCTCTAAAAATGTATAATTTTAATAGCTGTTTGTTTGAGAAGTTTGTAAATTATTGCACTTTTGTTATGATGTGGTCAACTGAGGGGAAGATACTGCAGAAAATGTTTCACTCCCTCAAACAAATGGAATCCTGCTTCGCCATGATCTCTTGTAGCAGCCGAGAACAGGCAGCAGCAATAGCTGGGATAAGCAGAGAACTAATTGAAACAAACTGGCTTTAAATGTTTGCACAGATGTGGTGCAATTTTGTCTTTCCTTTAACCTTTTCTCTCTCCTGTATAGTGTGGGGGGGCCCAGCCATGCATTCCTTGCATGCCCTAAGCTTCCACTGAAGGCTTGAAGATGAGAGTTTTAACTATTTTAGTGATAGAGCAGATCTTCCAACATTAACTGACGCTATAATTGGTTTGTGATATGCTAATTACATGGAATTGCCATTTGGAAATCTTTATGTTCGCCTTTTCTTTAGTGATGACATTTTCTATTTAGGAAAAAGTTTAAATTAAGCTTAGCTTCTAATTAGAGTCAGATGTTTTGGTCCTCATCCTGCAGTCAGATCTGTGCAGACAGATTTGTATTTGCAGGAATTCTCATGTCACTGAGGTTGTTGAGGCTGCTGGTCTGGAGAAGAGGTTGGGGCAGAAACAAAGAAACAAACTACAGTAGCTTTTCCAGTCTTGTAGGAGTTCAGACAATGGACTGGGCACAAATTGCTGTTTTCTACTGCAGAATATATGGACCACAACTACTTTTGTGAGTGTGAGGGGCTGATGCTTTCACGTAGTTTTCCCTTGAAGAAAAAAAAAACATGGAATTTAATTCTTACTGTATAAGTATGCTGACATAGGATAGGATCCAGCAAAACTGCATGTTTTGATATGAAGGTTAGAATCAGGGTTTTTCAAACAACTCTTTGAACAGGATTCTTTAATCCAGTTAGATTTAATTATCTTTTGTTTCTAAGTTATTGGTTTTTACAAGTTCTATTTAGAATTGAGTATCCATTTTCTCTCATTATTTACTTCTCTGTGTATTTATGTGCTGAAACAAAAAAAATGCTTTGGAGCAAGTTTTAGGAAAAAAACCCCAATGTTTTGACAATACTGAATTTGGAGTGGATTGTAATGTGTCTGTGCAAGGACTAGATTTTTTGTCATTTTATTTATTGAAGATGCCATTAAATGTTTTACCACTTCTTCCAAGCTGGACTTATGATTGAAATAAAGATTAAAGGCAATATGCCAATGTGTTGTGTCCATTTAGCAGCAAAACTCTATAAAAGAATTTGAAGAGATCCAATAAACTGTTCTGTGGCTTAATGAGTGTTTGGCTTACAGTTATCTGTCACAGGGGATGTTTTTCATATATATCTGTCTACATAAATGGAGTGTTCATTAGTTTTAAATACTTCGCATGGCTGCATATACACAGGTATGTGTATAAAAGTTCAGTTTTCACCCCCAAAACTCAAGTTCTGGAGAGCTTGCTATGCACAGGATAAGCTCAGCCTGGAGGAATTATTAGTACCTTTTCTTGATTATAATATAGGTTTATCTAATGACTCTAGTGATAGAGTTGTGTGGTGGTCATTCATTAGGCACATTCATTTCTTTCTGTGAAGGAAAAGGGGCTAGTAAGGGTCTAGGAAACACAAACCTATCGTGCAGCTGCTGTTGGAGACACTTTTTGTCGTGATTTCTCATGCCTCCTTGCTCAAGCAACAGCTGATCTGAATTTGCAGCACATGCCTGTGTGCACTTCTCTGGGCTGTGAAGGAGATTGGCACAGCATAATATTCTGAGAAATTGAGAGATTGCCAGGCTTGTTTTAAAATAACCCATTTTTCAAAAAGGTTTGTTACAAAATGGGTTGTTTTGTCATGTGCATGTTCCCAGTAAATAACATGTTGAACTTAGAATTATAGGTTCATTTAGGTTGGAAAGGCCTCTCAGATCGAGTCCAACCCTTCCCATTTGAAACCCTACTCTGGAAAGATCTGCAGAGCTGGCCTGGAGGGGTGGGAAAAGCAGGGGAGTTTCCAGCAGCGGTAGGTATCTTTCTGCTGGTAAAACTACAGAGACCGAACTTGTGAAACCTCACCCTGAGGTCGTAGCATGTCCTCAGGCCCTGACTGGCAGGGAGGGGCAAGGCTCCCCATCCAGTTGGCACCCTTTGGACACATTTTCTGTTAAGTCTCCCACTGTGGGAATAGGGACAGGCAGAGAAGACCATAAGCATGCAGCTGAGGGTTGCCTCAGTGTAAGATACTCCCCACTAGCAGCATTTTCCTTAATAGTGAGAGCTGGTTCATGAGGGTGTTCCAAGGTCTTGTGGAAAATTCTATGTCTTGTAACAGTGGGGACTTCTGTGTGCTGCTGCCCAGGCTGAACTGGGGAGAAGGGGAGAGTTAAATGGAAAAAACCCTTTGGTTCAGACCAGAGCTGCCAACTGTTGTTACCGGTTGGCAGTCTCTAGCTGCCAGCATTTAGGAAAGTTGCAGCTTAGGGGATTACTTTTGTGCTTAGTTTGAGGTTCAATACCAGTTTGGTCCCTATTGTGACACAGATGTCTCTGAAGGCTGTGATCTGTGACAGTTCTCCCGACCTTGTGCTCAGGGGGGAGGGAGCAACACTTGGCTCCTTGGCACAATCAGGTTATTTCTTCAGGATGTGGTGCAGCAGGACTTGGAGAGGGGGCACCTGGATCTCTGCCCTTGCCCCAGTCCCAAGATCCCAGGGTTAACAACTGATGAAAACGGCAAGACAGCGTGAGGAGGATCCGACTGATCAGGTAACAAAGGAGACAGTAACAATAAAAATACTAATGCTTGGTTTCTCAGGGCAGCAGTGTGCACACTCTTTTGATCTGCAGACATTTATAAACTTTCCAGTGGAGATAGGGGAGCATGGATGAACTTAATCTTGCAGCTCTCTGCTATTTTTCATGGATTGCTTAGTTTAAGATGGTGGTTTACAGCCTGTGGTCTGTAGAGTATTTCTGTTGGTAACAATAGGCGTCTTTATCGAGTCTTCTAATCTTCTCAGCTGAAGTATGTTTTATCCTCTTTGCTTTCTGCCTTTTAATGCCTTTTCTTTACCTTTCTGAATTGCCGATGCTTTTTGGGATAGGGAAGGGAGTGCTCTTGCCAATCTCTATGTGCCTTGCAAAATAGAGAAAATCTTCAAACCTTCAGCTGGAGCCATCTGAACCTACTTCTGGCACAAACTTGGCACATAAGCTCGTAAAAAACTGACCTAAAGCACATTGGGGTTTTTTTCCAGCCACAGAAAATCACTATGTAGTACCTCTTCTCTTTTCTCCTATGCGAGTCAAATCAGCTGTGTCTGTCATGATTCAGCACAGTGCTTAGCAGCAGTTGCATGAAAAAACCTCTTAAATCACTGGTGTTAAACCAGCAGTGACCAGTTATGCTTCAGTGGAGGCAAGTGAGATGGTTGGGGAGTGGAAGATGCTTAGGGAAGATGCTTAGAGAAGCTCATTCAATTCTGCTTCACTAGTTAGACTTCAGTTTTAGCTGCAAACCTGTTCCACACACCAGTGATGCTTGTGGAGTCCAGCTGTTTCATGATAATGCTGTATGGAAATTAATGCAAAAGCACTCTGCCTATAAGCTCCCTGTCTCCCCTCACCAACTCTGCCCCTTTAAATTCCAAGGCTAGTGAAGACAGGACTTTTTCTTCAGGACAATGCCATAAAACTAAACTGGGCAG
This sequence comes from Pitta sordida, assembly GCA_013390025.1. Taxonomy (NCBI): domain Eukaryota; kingdom Metazoa; phylum Chordata; class Aves; order Passeriformes; family Pittidae; genus Pitta; species Pitta sordida. The sequence goes on along the minus strand of WEKX01003740.1, from coordinate 557,184 downwards.
GATGAAGGCAACTTGAGCCCTGCTTGTGAAGCATGAGATGCACAGCATATTTCACTGTGAGCAGCAATGCCAGGCTATTCTGTCATCCTGGCTTAGATGTAACTGCATTCAGACAGCAAAGCAGAAATTTTCTCTTCCTCCTCAAGTGTTTGGCAGAAAGCTTGCTTTTGTCTAAAGTGTTCCTTAAGAACTGTGTGAACCATTCAGTCCTAAACCAAATACCAGTTTGAGTTGTGCTTTTTCTTTCTAATTTACAAATAGGAGGGTTTGGTTTAGGGTTTTTTTGTAATAGCTGCTGCAGTGAGACAACTCTTGGAAAATACAAGTCGCCATCCCAAAAGACATTATCTGCCTTATTCTGGAGGGCTTTTTAGCACAGCGCTGTTTCTGTGCAGTAAGAAATGGCAGAGATTCCTGTGTGACTACCAAAGTGTAATGGAGTGGAGATGGTACGTGGAAATCTGGTGGTATCTTGGATGACTTCTGTTCCCACCATGCACTTTTATTTAATGCCATGAGATCTGAAAGAGATTTTTGGGGGTAGAATTAGATCAAGTCTTAGGAGTAAAGCTTAAACTATGGTGGAGGTCTTCAGGGACTATCAGGATTCTATCATGGTGTATGGAGGATGTAGTATGTGGTAGTCCTCTCTCCTGAGGATAGGGCTCTCTCTTTAGGTTGCTGTTTGGGGCATTACTACTGTTGCTTTCTTAAACCAGAACCAGCTGAAGTTCCCAGCTATGGTCACCAAGTATCCTGAGATCTGCATTATGTTCTAAGTCAAATACCTCTGTTCTTGTCTGAATACCCCCTCTAGTTTCATTTGGCCATGATGGAAATCATCAATACCTTTTATTTCAGGGGCAGGACTGGCACAGTTTGAAGTTAAGCTGCTGCCCCACTTCATATTCTGCAAACAAACTTCTGTGAGGGGGCAATGCTTCCTTGGAGTTGTAATGGCTTCCTCACTTCCATTTTCCCTTCTGTGCCAGGCGTCCTGGATTCACAACATTTCCCAGGGTATAGTAGTATCTCCATACCCCAAAACGGAGATGATAGCTGAACCATGGAAGAAGCCCTTAGGCATAGAAGACAACAATGAAACGTCCTGGATGCGTTTTCGAATGAATGCATAATCAGGAGCCACATTTTTGCTGGGTAATCAAAATGTGGAAAATAGAAACAGGGATGATTTTACCATGTTCTTTCCAATTTAAAATTTTGTGGAAAGAAAGTGCCTTTGACCACTTCTTTGCGATGGCAAGCGCAGAGGTTTAAGTGCTGTTCCTGAGGCAAGCATCACTGTTGGCTTACGATGCGTGTGACTCCTTGGGAAGCTTCCCCAGGCTCTTGGATGCTGCTCTTGCCAGCGAGAGCAGATTGCTTCCAGCAATAAACATCCCACAAAATTATGTATGTTCTTTAAGAAAAGCACCAAGATTTTCTGCTAATTGCAAAAATACATAATGGATGCCTCCAGCATCTGTTATTCTCTAACCAGCTTTCATCCAAAAGTAACCTTTAAACAAACATTAAGATTGAGGAGTGTAACTGTTCCAATGTGTCACACATGTCTACACCCTCCACTTTAACGATGCTTGAAACGCTTGCTTACAATTGACTTCTAGCGAGAAGCAGAAGTTATTTATATCTCTAGCTCGGAGACCTTCACAACCTGGAGAAGGTGCTGCTCGGTGCCAGAGCTGATGGGTGCCTCTGGTGTTTAGCTGTCGTCTTTTTTGGGAGCCGAAGACTCCCGAAGAGGATTTTGCTTCCCCGACATTTGCTTCGATCCGCCACAAGGAGGGGTGCAAGGCTCGCGGAGAGGAGGATGCAGCTTGGAAGTGCCTTTTGTGGGATGTACGATATAGCCCGTATATTGAAAGACCTGATCTTAGTTAAAAATTAAGCCTGATTATTTGTAATGGTGCAACTTAAAAAAAAATCCACATAATGAAATAGATTGTTTTTTAAATAAGTTTTTCATTGGACATAGATCTGCTATGTTGGTAACTTGGCAATGAATGTTTTTTTCTTATCTTTTTTGTCAGTTTATTTGTCTCTAATAGGAACAACTAGATGAACCCAACTTAATTATTGTGGCTGTTCCGTTCCACTACATTCATGATAGATTTGCCATTCCCAGCATGAGCCAATCAGGCAACTTTCCAAGATTGTGGGATCTTTCCACTAGTGAAGGATTTTGATACCTGCTACAATGGCAGACAAGAATTCGTGGTGTGTGTCTCCATTCCAAAGTGCCTCAGAGGTGAGATCTGTCCTGGGCTGGCAGAGGGAGCACTAAAAACGAACCTGCTGGGGAAAGCTGAGTGGTAAGGACCTGATTCCCTCTCACAGGGAAATTTTAGAGGAAAAGGACTGTAGCTACGCAGTCAAAACCTTAATTGCTTTGCCTGCTGAATAATGTTTTTTGGCAAAATCCTCTAGTTGCCCTTCTTTCCTTTTATTCCTTTCAAATGACTCCGATGGAAAAGCAAGTTTACTACTTCTGGCATGACTGTAGAGATGCTACCTGAGCATCCTTCAGCAGTAACAGCCCCATGCCTCCCCAAAGGACCTCGGTGTAGAGGAATAGGAAGAGACAAAGGGGTTGGTATCTTGGCAGGTGGAAGGCTGAGAAGTCTGGAGGTGCCAGCAGGGTTACACTGATAAAACTCTGTGCCAGGGCATGGCCTGTAATTCTGAACATGGGGCACAAGCAGGACTGGTACCAGCAGCAATCCTGAGTACTGGTACTCAGCATCTTCTCCTGTTCCAGTGACATCTGGGTCTTGTGACACTTCCCAGATAGACAGCAGAGCAGCACTGTTGGGAGCTGAGCACTCGTGACTTGGAAGCAGGTATTGCTCTATGCTTAGATGTGTTTCTGTTTTCTAAACCAACCTGTATTACAGACGGGGAGACCAATGTACAAGGGGACTCCCAAACTCAGCAGAATCACATCCTACATTACTGGCAGAAGGAGAAATAGCCTTTGGAAAGAGTAACTGCTCAAATTTGACCAAACTGGATTCTAAATCACTGCAGTTAACACGACAAGGTCCCTTAGGAAGAATTCTAGAAAAATTCACTGCCTCTGTTCAAGGAGTCAGGAATCATTTACCCCCAAAGTTAGTCCAGGTGTTCAGGTCAGGATGTTAAACAAATTCTGCTGTTTATCCGAAGTATTGAGGGGAGAGTTTTGGTTTGGGTTTTGGTGTTGGTTTGGGGTTTTTTTGTGGCAAATTCATCAATACAGTTTTTTGATGCTGGTAGGGGAGTGCCTAAAGAACAAGTTAACATAGTTGTGGGCAGAGCCTGAGAACCAAGAGCGGCTTGGGACTCCAGTCCTCCTTGAAGGATGTGGTATCTGTCAGCAGTCATGTCCGACTTGCTAATGTCCGTCTGTGCTGCAGAATGAAAGACTAAATAATTATGTTTCAGATAACGTGTTTTTAAAGTTAAGAAGAACATCAGTTAATTAAAATGATACGGTACAAGTGACATTGTCATTAATAGTAAGTCATACCCTTAATTTTGAAAATTAGGGAAAAAGTGATGCATCCATTAACTGACGTTGTGATAGGGATTGCTCTGGAGGAGGGAGATTTTTGAGTCTCTTTAGGAGAGCAGGTAGGTTTCTGCTGTCTGAGTAGTCACAGGGTCACCACAGCAGCTAATGAAGGTGGAGGGTGCATGTGAAGACCCTTAATTAGCTTGGTTGTTATTCATTAATTCTTGCTGCTCCCTCCCTGAACTGTACAGTCCCTCAATATGAGCTCTGAGGGAAAAGGACAGGCGTGAGCAGACGAGAGCCCCCACAAAGAGCTGAGGAGATGCTGAGAGGCACAGAAATGGGTAAGGTCTTTGGCAAATACCCACATGTGAAAGTCCTTGGCACAAACGCAGAGTAACCCTGATGTGATACTAATTGTTCTAATTGGTTCCATCTGGGAAGCCAGCCTAGATGGGTGAGGACAGGCAGTTACTAGCTGAGCTCCTAAAAGTCAGTGTGGAATTGCTGACTGGAGCTCAGGATCTTACACCCAGGGAGGCAAGGACAGGTCCTGCAGCCCCAGCCTGGGGATCCATGGAAGAAGCAGAGGTGAGAGATTTTGGTTAAGTTATTACTGCATTGGTTTGCTGAGGGGCAAAATTGCTGGCTCCTTTGGGCTGCCTGAGAGGAGCTGGGCTGGCTGTGTGAGGGAGACGTGCTGGGGTGTTTTTGAGCCACGCCAAAGATGTTTAAGTAGCTTCCTTGTATTTCATAGGGTATTATTTGAGGCAGAGTGGAGTTTTGAGCCCAAAACCTTGGAATCCCTTGGGCAAAGATCTCTATCAAGCTCAGGTCTGCCCTATGCTCCTAGTCCCTTTCCCCACCAGTAAATGCCCAAAGTTCGAAAGCTGCTTCTGAGTCTGATGTATTTAAGGGGACCTTAATGCCCCAAAGTCTGCATGACTGGAAAGGCTGCCAGTCACTCAGAGAGCATGAAATTTGGTTAGAAATCATCTGAAGCTCAGATTCTGGGGTTGGTCTTTTTTTTTTCTTTGCTTTATGTTTCTTGTTTGTGTCCAATAACCGCAAGGAGTAGGAAAGATGGTGGTTTTTTCTCTTTTGAAGTGGACTCAGGTTACTGTATCATCTCTTGGAGCTTTATTTAAAGGAAAAAAATTCCTACCCAGCTCCTTTAACTCCAGTATTGAAAGCTTTAAGGAAGTATTGCTGGCTCTATTCAGTGAGAAAACTTCTGCTGCAGACTTTAAATTGAGAGCATGAGTAAAGGACAAGAGGTGGAAGAAATGTTGACGATTAAATGAGTTGCCACCCACCTGCAGCAAGTCAGTGAACCTGAAGGAGCTACCCTAGTTTATCAGACTGATGGCAAGATCTGCCTGCCAGGGCTCAGCGCTACTCACAGATCAGAATGTGTGATGCTGAGGAGTTCGTCTTTTCTTGGCTCTCCTTTAAGTCAGAGCAAGATGTAAGAAATGGGCAGGTGAGCTGCACAAGTAAACCCCGAGCCCTTCTCTGCTGATGGCAGAGGTAGGACAGAATGGTCCTACCAATTTCGTTCTCTGTTTCATGCAGAGGTGATGTCATCTTCCTTTTTCTTCTGGAAAAAAAAGGCATTTTTAACACCTGAGAGGCATGAGAAAATGGAGAGCTGTTTGCTGCAGTGCTGAGATGATGCTGCTGTGCCTGGCCGCAGAGACAGGCCCTTTGCTCCCCAGCAAACTCACCATCCCAGGCTTGATCCTTTGTGCTTTTAAGTCTGTGATGGTGTGAGAAGAGGGAATGGGTTCTCTTGCACCTAAAGCTGGATGTCTGCTAAGACTTTCCTGTGTCTGGTGGGTCTGTGGAGGTGGTAAGGACATTGTGCTGCTGCTGGACGCCATGGACAGAGAGGCTGCATCAGCCTGACCCTGACTTGTGCAGGACACATACAAAGGTGGGGACAGGACACCAGTGGAGGGGCAGTACCAGACTGTGTATTGTAGGGGTGAGATCCTGTCTGGGGGATGAGTTCACCAGGTGGGCATCCAGGGGGACATGGGCTCTGCTCACCCCATCCCTATACACAGGCACTGGTCCCTAAAACCTGTTTCTTTAGGGTTGACACTACCAGCTTCCCATGAGGTCCCTGGCAGGTGAAGTCACCACCAGCAAAGTTAAAAAGCCTTTCTAGATGTAAATAAAGCCCCAAGCTGTCCTATTATTTTTAAGAAGCTGCCTCCCATGTGTGACCTTAGGGTGCACGTTGATGGGAGCCTGCCGCAAGCGTTTAGTCTGAAACCAAATCCCCTCACCCTCTGCCTTTCTCTCCTGGAATAGGAGCTGTCATCGTCCTGCTCAATCTTTTAAGTCAGTCTGAATGCCGATTGTCTCCCTTTAATAAAAAGTCTCTAGGATGCCGCGCTGGGCTGTGGCTCTGTTTTAAGGTGTGCTCTCGCTTGCTCTTTGGTATTTGCCTTCTCTGCCTTGTGACTCCAGTGAAGGTGCATTCCTGATGAAAAGTTTATTTTAATGAAAGTAGGGCAGATGGCAGGGCCTGCAGGTCTGTGTCTAGAATTGTTGCTGAGGGCCCTCCAGTCTTTTAAAGTAGGCACCTGAAGTGACTGCAGGTCCCCCTTGCTCTGCAGATGAGAGGAGCCCCTGGCTTGCTCCCTTGCCTTATGGGTAAGAGCATGGCTGCGGAGTGGATGAGGGTGAGGCAGGCAGAAATCGGGCTCCCCCTGCTCTCTAATAGAAAACACAACTGTGAAACTGCTTGAAATACCCATCATAGGTAACAAACCTACCACAAGCTGTTGGGAAGCTTTTGGAGATGGACCAGCATTGGGATGTTCTCCACTGAGCCCTGGCTCGAGGGCATCAGACTGGTTCAATGGGGAGATGATATGTCTCAGGTGAAACATAATCCCTCTGTCAGGAATGAAATAAGCTCTCACAGCAGGTACTTTTCTTTGCTGACTGAGTTCTTTTCTCATATTGGCCCCAGACCAAAGCCTACTTGACAAGAAGGTCTTTAAGCAAGTCAGTCAAAGGGTGGTGGGGAAGAGAAGGCAAACATGAGGTCCTGTGGTATGGAATATCTATTTGGACACTTTAGGTCAGCTGTCCTGGCCATGCTTCCTCCCAGCTTCCCTTGCCTCTCCACACTGGCTGAGCATGGGAAACAAAAAAGTCCTTGACTTAGAATAAGCTCCACTTAGCAATGACATCAGCATGTTACCAACATTATTCTTATAGTAAATCAAAAGAGAACTGTACCAGCTGCTAGGAAGAAAATGAACTCTATCCCAGTCAAAACTAGTTGCTGTCTGGAGTTAAACCACGACACTCAGGTGAAACATAATCCCTCTGCCAGGGAAGAAATAAGCTCTCCTAGCAGGTACCTTTCCCTGCTGACTATAGTCTTTTCCCTTTTTGGCCCCTGACCACAATGTACTTGACAGGGACATTTTTAACCATGTCAATCAAAGCACAGTGGAGAAGAGAAGGCAAACAGGAAGGGCACAGTGGAAGGGCAAGTTTCAGAGTGACCTGATGATGGGGTGGGGACATGAATCGCTGAAGCGTGTGTGAAACGAATGGCTCCAGCAATGAAATGCTCAGTCGTTCTGTGAACGTGAGGAGGGGAAAAACCGTCTGGCTCCAGGACAATACCTGGTGACTTGTGCAGAGGAAGATCCCTGGCACTGACCAATGCATGAGGTTGATGAAAAGTGATCTGGGACAGGTCATTCAGAAAATCTGGTTTGCTGGCCCGGGAAGGACATAATCACCTTGATCTGATGTTATCTGGGAGGCTGTGAGTTGAGGAGGAAGCAGCAAAATGGGCAAGCAAGCAAAAGCCTCTGGCTCAGTCAAGCCAGGGTTGGTGGGAGAGGGAATGTGCTGATGAGGGATGTTCTGAAGAGAGATGCAAGAGGTTGGAGGAGAGATGGCAGGAGGTTGAGAACTGACTGGGCTGAGTCTGCTTTAAGCTGGCTCAACTTTATCTGCATCCTTTCTGATGCTGGGTGCAATAGTTTTCAGGCCTGTTTCTAAGCATGTTGTTTTAATGTGGTTGGTACTTGAATCTCCCTCCCTAAAAATGAAATTTCAGGAAAATCTGTAATTTAAAAAAAAAAGTTTCAGGGTTTGTCTGTATGCACAACTTTGAAACTAGTGATTAAAACACATAGATCCTGCCTGGGGAAAATTGAGGCTCTGGACCCCCCTGTGAAATGAGGTGGTCCCAAATTCCACAGGATCTCAAAATGTGCATCTCTGTGGGAACTAGGCATCTAGCTCCTGGTAAGTGAGCTGGAGTGACTTTTCCAAAGATTCTAGAGCACGAAGGATAGAAGACCCAAAATCTCCCAGCTGACATTAAAGCACCAAAGTATCTCATTTCCTCCTTTAGTCTACATTAACAGGATACGAATTCACAGTACCCATTACCATAAAGCCTTGTTGATATTGGTTGATTTAACACTGAAATTGGTGTATTTCTAGGTTAATCACAAAAATGTCTTCATTTATTATTATTTTCAATGGCATTCTTATTTTCAGATGGCAATGTCATGAATAGGAGGGACCTACTGAATAAATACCTATTGCCTTTCTTTGTGGAGAGATTGTTTTTAGTTGTGCTTGCAAAAATGACCTCTGCTGCCATGCATTGCCCCCTAAAAACAGAGGAAGAATAATTCAGAAAGAAGAAGGATCTCAGCTACGGTGTGTATTTGGAAGGAAAAATCAGGTTTGGTACTGTTTGTGTTCAATTTATTTTATATTAATTTGGTCTTTGTGTGTGTGTGTAGGCTGATTAGTTCCACATGTTTCCCCATAAGATTTGGACAGTAAAACTGCTTTTCTGAGTCATCAACTAGATAAATAATTGGCAAAATCAAGGACTCATCTTCTAAATCATTCCCCAGTTACTTCTGGCCCTAACAGAGCTTGGTTGCTTGTGTGTTCCAGTCAGCTGTTTAGTCCCCAGTCTGGGCTTTCACTGGCCCCAAGAGACCAACAAACTGCCGATTATGGAGCCTCACATCAGCTTGACTTGGCACATCTGCTGGAAGAACACAGTGAGCCACTGGGGATCCTGTGGTCAGGCTGGTATTTATAGCCAGGGTGGAGGAGCCTTCCCAAAACGGGCACCCTGGAGTGGACACCTGGCAGCTGTGCCACCCCTCCTGCAAGGAGCTGGCGTGAGCTCCTGGGTGGAGGTAGTGGAGCTTATTCATGGTGGGTTTCCTGAGCTCACCGCTCAGGATGTGCTGACCTGCCACAGAGGGATGCCTGGGGATGCCACGCTGGCATCTGCAGTTTAACAGATCCTGAAATGGGCCATCCCAGCATCCTTATCTTCTCCAAATGCAGGTTTCAGTCCCAGGTCCAGCTAAGCATAATCCTGCTCTTGGGTCCCAGAGAGTAGCCCATGTGATGGGAAATGAGAAACATGAGTACACCCCCCCCCCCTTCCTGGGGTCTTGCTGGGTGTGAATGTTGAGAGATGTGAGATGGATGCATACCTGCTCATTCCTGTGTGGTGGTTCTCTGGCTTCTGACAGACGAATCCCTCTGCTTGAATAGGAGAGATGTTGGAATTCAGCTCTTCTGTACCCGAGGCTTGGATTATATTTTTAGGGGTACCACTTGTGTCTTGTGGAAATTAGATCCAAAATGCAACCTCGGCACAGTTGGAGAAGTTGCACTGCTGTCCTTGGAATGTAAAAGGAGCTGAACTGGATGGTCCCTTGTCTGGATATGCTGTTTTTGTTGGGGTTTGGGGGGAAAAGGAGAATGATTGCCGTTTAAAATGAAAGTGCCAAAAACAAGATGAGAGACAGCTCAGTGGCAATCTCTGAGCTTAAGGAAAAACAGTGTAAATCTGGAACAGGCCCATCGTCTTCAGAGCCAGCTCCAGGCTTCTCAGCAGGAGAGTTACAATTTCTGCTGAATTGGAAAAATAAAGCAGCTCAAATGCCTCTCGTGAGAGGTCCTGGCCCCTTGACTTGAGTCAGGCCTGTTTGGAGCAAACCTGATGCCTTGGGAGGGATGCCACTGAGCCCCGAGGAGGTCACTGGGGATGCTGGGCATGGGGGGAAGGAGAGCCCTCCCCTCCTTCAGATGGTGTTGAGGATTTAAAGAGAAGAGAAGTTGGAGGAGAATGAATGGATTATGCTTTGCTGGAAAAAAGGTCACATTAACACACTGCAGTATGTGATGGTGACACCTGTGAGAGTTAAACCAGCTTATTGAGTTAAAACTGAGCAAATCTGTGTGCCTTTGTGTACGTGTCACCATCAGGACTTGAGGTACCATGGCTTTTGCAGTGGCAGTTTTGGATATGGGCTTTCAGAGCCTGCTCAATCTTCATTTGACTCGTGCCTGGCTCAGGTGCTGGGTGCAGACACTGCTGACAGCACAGACACCTGCTCGACTTGGGAGGTGACCAAGGGCTTGTGGTGGTGCTAAGCAGGAGCTATAACATTGTCCTCCTCTGTAATGCCTACTTTATCCCAATTAAAGCAACAATGAGGAATTCAATGGGCGCCTTCCTGCAGGGACCAACCTCTGGTCTATCGTCTGCCCTTGGTCCTCTCTTTTCCCAGGAAGCAAATCATTTCTGCAGCCAAGTGCTTTGTTTTGGTAGGTGTTACTTTCTTTTTTCTTATCAAGATTTTGCTGCTTAAAGAATGGTTTCCAAAGATGGCACAGTGTGTACCATGGAGTGTCAGCATGGGAGTGAGGAGTTTTACCTCAGTCCTAGGAGTGCCTGGGCTCTCCCAAGAGTTCATCAGTCATTCTGTGCAAGGGGAAAAGAGCTGAGCCACCCCCTTTGCTGATGGATATTTCCCATGCAAATGGTTAACTGCCCAGCCAAGCCACCCTGGACAGAGACACCAGGTCTCATTCTTTTCCCTAAACATCTTCTTGTACTTCACAGAGTCTTTCTTCCCTCTTTCCACCCTCCACATTTGGATTTAGGTCTAGCTTTTGAATAGAACAGCTCTCTTCTCCATGGTTGCTCAGTTCCTTCCCCACCTCCTCCTCTTCCAGCCTAGGAAAAACTGGGTTGTTTCCTGGTCTCTTTGTGGGACTAAAGGATCCCTCCATTTATAATGGCCATACAGTGGTGGAGATGGGTAGAAAGAAACAGAGGACTGGAAGAAGCATTTTGATGGTCAATGCAACTGGCTGGCTTGAATTACATGTTAAAGTTTGCCAGTTGTCAGTGTGCTGAGCATTTTCGATCACTGTAAGGTTTTTAGGAGTCCCAATGCAGATTTTCTAGATTTTGTTTGTAGAGATTTGTGTGGGATTTTTCTTGTAGAAAGAAAACTTGCCCAGCAACGTACTGCACGCATTTATGCCGGGTTTTTTCATGTACAGTGGAAACAAGCATCTGAAATCATTCTTCTCCTTCTGACAGTAACATCTGTAAAACCTTAATGCTGGAGGGAGTCAGGAACCAAGAGATTTATAACCCCCCACTGAAATATTGGAACGACCTTATTTCCTGGCAATTAGCTTTGCTCAAAACATTTTTGTTTCCTATTAGAAGCAATCTACCAACATTTACTTGATGTGCTTAATAGTTGCTTCCCATCTCTGGGTTCAAGCAGGAGAGGCCAGGAGGAGAGGGAAGGAACATGCTTTGTAAACTGTGAGAGTATTTATGTTGCATCGTGTGTTGTATGTATTGATAGTGGTGAAAACATCCATCATGTTATACTCCAGAACAGGGAATAACATCTTTCAGGAAAGGGAAGAGAAGTGGTGTTTGGCTAAAGCTTCTCTACCACGGGGGTATATCAGGACTAGTTCCATTGCCTTTGCTGGAGAGTGGATCAGGATTCATCTGAAACTTGACGAGTGGAGAGGTGAGAAGAGGAAGGAGCAGCACCTACATGCAAACTGCTGTAGGAATGTGTAAGGTCAGATGGTGATGAGTTAGGTTAAGGAGTGGGTGAACGGATGGATCATTCCCCTTCTTCAGGATCATCATCCCTCTTCATGATGCATCGATCTCTAGCAGAAGCAGCAGCTCCTGAGACCTCTCTGGGACAGTCTGAGAGAGCAGTGTTCTCGTAGCTTTCAGCAAGTAGATTTTTTGTTAGGTGGTTGAGTTTGGGGTGGGATTTTATTATGTTGATGTAATGAGATGAAACTGAGAAGCAGATATTCTAGACTGAGTTGCAACATGACAAAAGCCTAATGTCTGGATGCATTGATAGCCTGGTTTGGAAGCAGCAGCAAATACTGTGGCAGTATTGTCTTGTAGGATCAGAGGAAAGAAATGCCCATTTACTTCTTGGCTTTGAGATCAAGAAGATTAATGTTTATCTAGATGAGGTCCTGAGTGGCTCTGGAAAAGATGAATGGTTTAATTGTTGAAAAAACACAGTTTTGGGGATGTTGACACAAAGTTGAGCTTGAAATATTGGGGATGTTTAAGGACACCCTTGTTGTTTGTTCCTTTGTTTTGAAATTAACATGCCTTGAAAATGGAAAGAACAAAAAAAAAAAAGACAATTTAGAATGTTAACTGGCTGTGGGATGTCTCTGTGATGGGCTGCATGGAGGAGAAATTTTCTGGAGAAATGCCATAGTCCTACAGGTCATAGATGATGACCCTTGGCATTCCACACACTTTTTTTGTCTATTTGCTTTATGGAGGTTTCCTTTACCATGAGATATCATTTTGGAAGTTTGCTCTAGGATGGGCAACAGATGGTGTCAGCCCAGTTTTCTTTAAGTCATAGATGATTCACTCACTTTGGCTGAAAATGAGCTTTTCCTGGCCCAGTTGCTCTTCCAGCAATGCCCCGGTTCCCCATCCCTTATGCTGTGTGGTTGTAACTATTTTATAAGGCCAAGCAGTTAGTTGAATAACCAAATGGTCTGGGTTAAAAACTAATCCCATTTAGAGGTGTGGCAGTGAAGTGCAGCCTGGAGCTGTAGGCATTGAGCACAGTAACTCCTCAGTCTGGTCTTGCTTTGGGAGCCAAGGCTTTATAGAGTTGTACATGAATATTCAGCCATTCAGATGATCTCCCTCCACAAAGCCACTTAAGCAAAACTAGAGATGCACTGCAGGTAACGAGGGTCTTCTGACAACCTTGGAGAGTGAAGATGTGTACCCCAAAGAGGCAATGGTTACCTGCCCTCTCTACTGCCCTGGGGACATTGGTTGAGTTCTCAGTGGGGCTTGGGGCACCTCTGCTGAACCTGATTAGTGGTGAGGGTTGATATATCTCTCTTTGAGGTATCACATCCAAGTCCACCTGATCCTTTAGACTTCATGGATGACTGGAGCATGAAAACACAAGCTGAGGACTGAGGCATCAAGCTTCCATTCATGGATGGAGACACCAGGGGCTGTACCTCTCCTGCTCTTTGCCACAAGCTCACTGCAACACCTGCTGTGGAGGGAGGGTGCTGCTGTCAGTCATCAGCCTGTCTCACTCCAGGCATTCCTGGCACAAGTCTCTTCAGGTTTGCCTCTTTGTGCAGTCTGGTAATTCCTCCTCTGAGGAGTTTATTTGTCTTTTCTTTTTCTTTCTGAGAGGCTAGGGCAGCTCCCTGCTCCCCCGTCCTTTCTCCTGAGATACAGGTTGAAAAATTGCCCTCCTTTTCAGCTGCAAACAGGATCCCTGGCACATTCCTTGGGCTGTCCTGGGTGGTCCCTAACCACCTAGCTCACTGCACCAGCAGAAAAACCATATTCAAGCACCAACAGGGGTAATGCTGGGGCTGAACACCAAGCGGCAGAAGGAGGAGTGTTCAGGAATTTTGTTGGTTCCCCTAGAAGGGGATAAACTGGACGCAGACCAACTTACACTGCTTTAAGCAGCAGAAGGTGAAGGACTGAAGCCAGTTAATGTAGGATCTGGTGAGAGGCTAAAGGTCAAGGGAGTTTCATGAAGGAGGTTGGCCCTTTTCTGAAAGAGACAAGTTGCCTTAAAAGCCCCTTTAATGTATCTTTCCCTGTTGACTTTTTTCCACAGTATCCAGCCCAGATATACTACCTGACCCCTTAAACAGTGTTGTAGTTAGAGAGCCCCACGGAGGCTTTTTTCCCTAATTACCAGGTTTGTGTGTTCCCTTTCATCCCCAGATTCTGAGTGTTGTCCCTGTGCTGTGCTGCTGGTACCACAAGGGTGATGGGAGGACCAAGCCAAGGTTGGATTGGACTCTGGCAGCTTGTTTGGTTTGGCCCTTGTTCCCAGAGCATCATCTGGTGCACAAATGATATGTAGCCAGGAGAAACGATGCAGAGATGCAAACTGCTCCTCACTCTTAAATACCTGCCAGTATTTGGTGAAGACAATGTGTTCACACATGGCATGAAGGATTCATCCCATGCAAAGCTGTTTTGCGTGCAGCTGGCCTGGGACAGCTTCCACATGTGCCCCTTGAGATGGAAGGTGCCCTGCCTCACTCCTTGTCTCCTGGACAAAGAGGCTTTTCAGCAGTGGAGATACTATATTTCAACTGTGTGTTTTAACTGAAGGATGTTTCTCTGTGCTTTGGGGGTTCTTTTGTGCCAGAAACTGTCACACAATGTGTGGGAACATCCCCTTTCCCTTTTCCTGAAGGACAGGTTTCTTTTCACCTCCCAGCTGCAGGCAGGCTCAGCATACAGATTTATTTGGGGACAGGGATGTGTGTGTGCCTGTGTTTATTTGTTTGGGATTTTGTTGGGGGTTTTTGAAAGAACAATGTTGTGGCGGCCAACAGATAATCCTAAATTTGGAATACCTGACATAGTAATGAGAAAACAAACCTTCCTACACTTAAAATGAGTGACAGGCCAGATTTGGCCCCAGCAACCTTCAGAACTGGTTTGACCTTGCAACCAGATCTGCTGGGCTGAGTGACAGCTTTTTATGGCTGCATTAGGGCTGAGCTGACCTTGTTTATCTGGGGATTCACCTGGGAGACAGCAGACATGTCCAGGGATATTAAGTCTCAAGCTGAAAATGTTTGCTCAGGTATTAGGGGGAGAGTTAATTTAGACTGAATACCTCCTATGTGGCACCAGGCACTGCTCAGAGGGACACTGTGCCCCTCAGCCGATGACAGTTGGTTTAGACTTTCTTTACAACCTGGAGTCTCCTTCCAATGGAGCAATGCAGAGCTCTTCAACCCACTCTGAATTTCCTTTCACATTTAATATTTTTGGGGTTTTGGTAAAATAGAGCCCAGATGAAGGTGAAGGTTAACTTTCCTGTAAAGGGGCCTTGCTGGTGGCACCAGAAGTGTGTTGTACCAGGTGGACTCACTTCTGTTTTATAAAATACCACACATGTGAGCTACCATCTGTCCCAGGCAGCTGTGTGCTTGGTATCCACTTCACCTAATACACATGAAGTCCTTTTTTCCCATGGAAGAGGATGCACTTACCCTGCTGCAGTGACTGAGGAGAGGGCTAAGGACTAGTAGTTCTTCCTCTTTGCTTGTGGGGACCCAGAACAAGAGGACAAGCTCTGGAGCTTCCCTCCTCCTGCACCATGAGGATGGGCAAAGAGGGATACCCAGTAGCTGGTGCTCTGCCCTGTCTGCCCCATCTACACATTTGGGAGCATCCAGGGGGTGATGCCTCAAGCCTGATCCCTGCTGATGTCACATGGGGATGATTTCATCTGCTGTGTAATTGGTCGTAGCCTCTGATTTACACCAGCACATGCATGCACTGGACAGGTGGTACAGCCCTCCTCAACATCTCTGAGGGCAGTGATGGTTCTCGATGCAGCAAGACCTTGAGATTTAATTTTTTTAAATTGCCTTGTTGCATTTGCAGGTAGCAAACAGCCCTCAATGTGTGAGTGACTACATGGGTGGTCCTGGCTGGATCCCAGCGCTGGGTAGGATCAGTATTGCTGTTTCCTGGAGTCAGACAGGCACCTTCACTGCTGGGGTTCCCCAGGTTTTCCTCACCTGCTTTATATGTTGAATCATTATCAATACCCCTTTTCAGACTCGTCTGAAAATCTTTTCCTCCACTGGGACCGTAATGTCTCCTCCTGGCATCCCACATGTGGGTGTCTGGTCTCTGCTGGGTGGAGTTGGGTTCACAGCAAAGAAGCAGAGGGTGGCTTGGGGGAAATCTGGAGCTGATTCTTGGTAATACACAGATGTGACATCCCTTGCAGAGGGAACCCTTCCCTGATATTGTAGGAGAGCTTTCATTTACTTACATTTCCTTCCCATTTTCCCTGCTGGTATTCCCTGGTATCACCCCCTGCATTTTTTCTGCTCATGTTTCACCCTCTCCCCTCACACATGCCTGTTTGGGAATGTTGGAGTAATTATTTGCATACTGTACTGCTTGTTTTCACCTTGGCATTGGATTTTTGGGCTCAAGCCAAGGTGAGAAATGAAAATGCCTGTCTGGTGTGAGAGACACAACCTTGTCAGGATTTTCACAGAAGCAGTAGAAGATGAAATATCCAGGGAAGAAGGCCTGAAAACATATTTCTCTGCAGTTTGTGGAGGCATAGGAAGGGATGCTTTTCTTGACTGCTTGTAGTCTCACAAAAATTTTGAGACTAGATAGGACAGTTTGAAATCCCTCATTATGGGCTTGACTTCATTCAAATATCTCACATTGTTCTTAAGTAAAAAGTTAGCTGCAGCTCAGCAAAGAGACAAGCAGCAGCCAGACACCAACTGTCCTGCCTGTGTGCAGCCTGAGAACTGTCCCCCTTTCCTCTGCATTGTTTCTGTCTAGCTCAGAGTCTCAGGTCCCCAAGGAGCCTCCCCAGAGATACCCGGAGATCCTACTCTGAGGTCCCCAGAGCCCCATGGTCACAGACACTGCCCAGATAGAGAAGAGAGGAAGGCACAATTGAAAAGCTTCCAGGGAAGAGTAGAAGGTGGTGGTGCATCCATGGAGAAACAGCAAGAAGCTCACTGGGTTTATGCAAATGCTCCAAATCCTGAATATTTGTTCCTTTTTCTGACCCACAGTACTTTGCCCTCCTCTCTGTCAAAGTCTGGAAGGTGTCTAAAGGCAGTAAGTTCCCATGGGCAGGAAAAGCCCTTTGTACCAACCTGGGAAGGATGTCCATGCTGGCTGGTGTTGCTACACATTCCTCCTGGGAGCTGGTGGGAAACACAAGTTGAAAGTGCCCTGTCAGTGTATAGATCCTCAGCACAGCATGGGCATCACTGTTGGTCCCTCCTGAGCTGGTCCACCCTCGATAATGTGCCCAGCAAAGAGGGGAAGCATGGAAGCAGTTTGCCTGGAGGGCTGGAAATGTGACTGCTGCAGCGTGAAGCCTCCCTGTGCCGGGGGGAGGCTGCGCTCCTGCTGTTGAACTATTTATTTAAGAAAAAAAATATTATCATTTCAGGCGTTGGCAGCATCGGGTGTATCAGCCATTGTATCAAAGATGTGGGTTTAATGCACTTTCCTCCGCTTAAATGCTATTTGCCTTCTCCTTCAGGCAATTGAATTTAAGAAAACTCTGGTTGCCCAGGTTTTGTTGAACAAATTGGCCCCTCCACACACAATTCCCAGGAGGAGCCAGCTCTGCAGAAACTCTGGGAGCTGTCACTTCAGTGCATGGCTGGGATGGGCTGAGCGGATTACCCAGCTCTGCATCGTCTGCTCTTTTATCTGTCTCAAAGCAGTGGGAAGCCAGGAATAACCCCTCGGGGTTCCTCTGAGCCCAGCGGTTTCTGGAGCCCGGGGTCAGATGACTGCTATTGTAGCTAAAGGTGTTTAACCCCAATTGATTTTGACAAGCCCTATTAGTGAATCCCACAATTACTTATTGGGTTTGGAAGGGAACGCTGTCGATTTAAAGCTGGATGCTCTAACCTGAATGCGGCTGACAGGATGCAATAGGTACCAAAACTGCTTCTGCAGGAGTCAATGGAAAAACACCCCATTGATCTTCAGGGCTGAATTCTTACCCTGCCCCAGGGCCGAGCAGCTCTCAGGGTTTCAGAGCCAGCCACAAAGAGCAACAAGTTGAAATAAAGTGTATGAAGTCTCCTATTCTGCAAAGCACCAAGCATCCCAGCAGTTGGGTTTAAAGCCCAGGTGACTTGTTTGTAGGACAGTTGCCTGCATCCCAGCCCTGGAGGATGGTGCAGGAGCCATGGGACCTGGTGCAAAGCATAGGAGAGTCCCTGAAAGACGGCTGAGAGTTGGTTGTGCTCCCCTTCAAAACTCATCTGCCTCCAGCTGGGTCCCAGCTTGTGGACAAGGCAGCAGAGAGCTCTGGTATAGGTGACTGCATGAGTACAGGGAGACTGCTCAGCATCTTCGCTTACCCTATGGGATAAACGTTGGTTCTGAGTTCAGAACCCCAAAGCCCTGGAGCCAGTGCTGGGCAGGCAGAGGAACTTCACAGAGACTTGTGTCTGCAAGAAATATCAACTGAGTTCTCCGATTTTTTTTTTAATTTTTATTTTTAATAATCCAGCAGCTGGGGAAATAGAAGCATGATCTAAGGAAGGAAATAAGTGCATTGGTCTAATATTTTAACGAAGCTGTATCGCTCTGCAGGGCGGATGTAGGTGTTTGTGGGTGTCAGGCAGCAGCCTGCTCCCCACCCGTCCCGGGGCAGAGAAATGCGGCCACCACATGTACAAATGCGGTGTCGCCCAGAAATTGCTTTCGGGCAGCAGAACAAACAGCCTCTTGGAAGCCCTGCAAGTTTCACACTTGCTTTTGCTTCTTGGTTGCTTCGGAAGAGGAGTCATCGGCTCAGGGAAAGCAAACAGCCGGCATCGCCTGTGCGGGTTTTACTGGAGACCAGCGAGCGACTGGAGCTGCCGTGAGACTACCCCGAGTCCTCTGGGAGATTTTGTAACAAACACCTTGTAAAACGCAAATATTTGAATAGCGACGTTCAGGACTGGCGTGCCAGGTCGAGGAGCAACTGCTCATGTTTTTTGGCTGGTTGTTTGAAACCTAAGGACTTTCTAGAGACAAAAGCATTGAATACTCTATTTACATGCTCATCCCTCAGTTAGTGGACAGGATTATGAGCCATTTATTTAACAAAGAGACCCTAGTTAATCAGCAGTCCATTTACTGTTTCTTCATCATTTGGCAGCAATTCATAATTATGTCTTGTTTTTCATTATGGGCACAATTGCATGGAGTGTGCTTGTTTCCCATGTACCAGCTCTGAAATTTATTTTCACTTTGAAAACTGCTCATCTTCTTCCAAATAAAGGACCTTATTTAAATGGGAAATATTTCTTTCAGATAATTGCTTTCAAAAGAACCAGTTCCTCGTCTTGTCTTGGGTTATTAAATCGGGTTTTTTTGTTTGCAGGAGTTTTTAGCTCGGCCTCCAAAAATCTGGGCAACGGAGGAGACTGCTTTAGGTGTCGTAAAGCACTTGGGGTCGACTTTGGTGATGTCCAGGGAAACGTGGGTCAAGTCGTTGAACACCTAATGGTAAGGAGGCTTTCTATGCTGATTTTGGGGGATTATTAGTTATCTGGCAATGTGTGTCTGGTCTCTCTGCCTATCTGTGGGGTGTGAAGAAAGACTGAAGGAGCTGTGCTTCTCCCAGGCTCGCCACCCTGCTCTTTACTCTGGTGAGATCTCAGCCTGACCAAAGGGACTCCATACCAGGGCTCGTTGACCTCCATCACAGGAGATCTCATGCCCCAATCTGCTTGTTGGTTTTCATCTTGTGATTTTTTTCTGGAGATCCCAAACTACCAAGGTGCTTTCATCCCTCTTCAGGCACAGCAGTCACTCCCTCTCCAGGTGCTTGGCTGACCTCGGAACTCTTGGTTTACAGCCCTGTGAGGAGAATGGGGCTTTGCCTGCTCCCACTGCCAGGCAGGCAGTGGAGAGCTGAGGCAGCCAGGGAGCAATTCCTGGGGTGCTTGGAAACATCCCATTCATTCTCAGGTGCTCAGTGCCAGCTTGAATCAGACCATTAGTGACCTGCAAAGCTTTGTCCTGAGTGTTATCTCTTCTCCCACAAATTGTGACTGTGATTCTGCGCTATTCAGGAGAATGATGGTATCAATGAGAAAACCCTTACCAGGAGTTGTGGCAGAAATAAATTGCTTTCCCCACTAGGGAAAGCTCATCTGTGAAATTTAATGGACAGTCCCCCCACTTCACCCCCTTCACCCAGCTTTTTTTTTTTTAATTTTATTATTATTATTTTTTGTGAGTGTAATTGCGTGTCAGACCAAGTGCACTCAGAATGTGAGCAGGGTCTGATACAAGGAGGGTGAAATGAGATAATCCATGTTTTCATCATCCATAGGCCTCTCTTTTCACGGGCCGTGGGCCGTACTTTATTAGGCTGAGCAGCTCTGGGCCTGCAAGAAAGAGGAGCCCTTTCTCATCCCGATGAGAATAGTGCAGTGAATGGATTCCAAGTGTTTACTCAGCATTTGTCTCGTGGTTTATCAAAGGAATGAGGAGGAGGTGCCGACAGACCTTTTGTCCTGCTGATGTGTTATGACAATGTTCCATGAATATGCAGAATGGCAGAAGGGATTAGAGCCAGTACAATTCCCCTCCGGCGCTTTTTTTTTCTTTTTCTGCCT